>CM060335.1:44763551-44776051 GCA_030674155.1 Stramonita haemastoma
GATTTTACTGAGCATTAAGATGAGTAGTAGTAGGCACCCATCAGTCTCGGAAGACTATAGAGTTACGCTCTAGTCTTTAGAGTGCAAAGCCTTGGTAAGTAAGTATGGAGGACAAATTGTTACCCATGCAGCAGACCCTTCAGAAGATGAATATTCCGAAAACAATGATAGGAACAGGAAGAACGAACAAGGATAATCTAAGACAAAAGATGACACAACTTGCAGCAAATGTTCAGCTATTTTGTTTCACGATCTTGTCTGTGAGCTGCAGTGTTTTAGAACACAGAGATATGGATACCAAATATAAACACCATTACAAAACTAAAAAAAAACTTTTTCAAATTCTTGTTCTTCACAGTTCTCTACATTCTTCTTCTTCTTTGCTTTCTTCTTTACGTTCTTCTTCTGTGTATCCTTCTTCATCTTGAAATAACGTAGTTTTTGTTCTGTTTTATAATATTGTTTTGGAAGTAAGAAAGAATAGTGAAAATGGTTTGAAAATATCTCTCTTTTGTTTCGCTTGGGTTCCTCTGTTCTATATTGTCTCCTCTCTAATCTAATCTATTTGGTTTATATAATTATAATCAGTGTATCTGCCTTCACATAATGTTTGGGTCAGTTGGGGATTATGAGTTTGTTGAATAAATATCTATCTCTTTTGTTTAAATAATTATCAATATATCCAATTGGGGATCATACGTTTTTTTTAATGTATACCCATCTCCTTTTTTGTGTCATAGGTTGAACTGTTTTTGTTGGTATTTTTTTTTGGGGGGGTGATATTACCTTTTTTTCAATTTTGGGGGTGGGGGGTTATTTCGTGCTGCCGGATAAAAACAGGTATGTAAATACTTACTCTGTAATATGTGAAAAACGAAGTTGTACATTGATCAATTCATTTTTTTCTCTCTTCCCACTTCTCTCTCTCTCAGATGGTACAGCTCTTGATACTAGCCACAACAACCCTCTCCAAGTGTATCAAAGTTTACAAGAGCATATAAAGACCATTGTCGAATGGACACAAGTGAACCATATAGCCCTACATCTGGTGAAACAAAATTCATACTCTTGTCAACAAAACAAAACGTCAACTTCTCTTTATTTCAAGAACGTCAAAATGATGAAGTTTCTGGTCACAAAATTTTGGGAGTAACCATTGATAATAATTTGTCTTGTTCTGTACTTGATCTGTACATATGCGTTATCTAACAAAGAAAATTGCCTCAAACACTTTCTCAATCTGAACGCAAGAAAAATATTCTTGTATTCAGTCTACTGTGGATTATGTTTGAGGAAAAAGTAGTGGGGTTACAAAGGGACTGTATAAGCTACGCTCTGAGGTTACAACTTCTCAGTCATTTTCATCAAAGATTCAATTAATATAATTGAATTGATATTACATTCTAGTAAATAATGTCTCTCCGTCACAGCATTTTAGACAATTTTTGAGAAAACCATGCTTTTGGCCTGACCTGACTCGAGTTTCGGCTCCTGGGTAAGCCTTCATCAGAGGTCCCAGCAGTGATTGAAACTCCACCTGCTGTGGTACATTACAGCAAGACATTTTTTTTCAAAATTTAAAAGTGTCAATTGCATTGACAGGAATATTTTATGTTCCCGTGGCCTTTTTAAGCTGCCCTCAAAAGATTTGCACACGGGACCTCGAGTTGTAAAGACCTTGATAAGCTAGCTCCCTGTGCACTTTGACCCTGAGGGTGCGATATGATAAACACGCTGACGTGGAGAGACCGGAATCAGAAGCGTAGGAACAGCAGGACAGGGGTGTCAGAGTAAATGGGTCAGAAAAACAAAAAAAAATAGTTGAATGCAACGTGTACAGGAAGAGCCAGATACCTGTACAGATGTTTGCCACCTGTTCTGGAACACCTGGATGCTGCCTTTGTCTTGAGAAAGTAAACCGTTTTAACCTCCAGGCAAATTGTGCTATTTCATCATTTTAGTCAAAGGTGTGTGCGTGTTATATATATAGAGAGGCTGGTGCTTTGTTTGAAAGTAAAGAGAACTCTTGTCTCTACACAGAACGCCTCTCTGTCAATAATGATGTGGTCCAGGAGTCTTGGCTCCTGGTTGCAGCGCTGGTGGTTTGTCTGCATATGGCGGTAAGGTTTATTTGTAAACAAAAGTATTTTGTTAGCATGTTTGTGTGTAATGGTAAAATCTGGGGGGGGAAATGCACTGAAGGTGAAATGCGTTGTAGGTAAAGGTAAAGTTTTCCCATAACCTGTGTGGTCGTAAGAGAGCGAGGCGTCAGAGACCTCAGCTTCTCTAGGGGCCAGCATGTTTGAGGGCAGCGCCCATCTCCTCTCCCTCGCTGCTTTACCTTCCCTGACACTAAAGAGGGCAGGTACCTATTTACAGCTAGGTGAACTGGGAGAACTGTGCCGAAGCCAAGGCGCGGAAACGGTCACCCAGCAGTAACCACGCTCGATGCTGCTTAACCTTGGCTTGGGGAAGCGAGCGCTCCGACCACTGAGCTATCCCGTCCCCAAATTCCTTTATATCTGGTAGTAAAATCTGACTCCACCATAATTATTTGCTGACTTCCTGTCTTTCATTTTGAGGGTGAGAGTTTACCACATACTGCCAAAGATTTGTTTTGTGTCTGGTTGTCTATTAGAATTTTCCTACCTACGCTGCTGGATATCTTCTCTGTCGAGGTAGCTGGAATCTTGTATGCAAACTGAGAAAAAATATTTTAAATTATGAACTGGAATTTTGCTTGCATAGAATGAAAGATATGTGGGCATAAGGCTATCATGAATATTTTTGACAGGGTTTCAGTCTTAGTGCCTAATGTTCTGAAATGTTTTAAACAAGCTCTCTGCGTTATAATAACTAGATATTTTTAAAAAAACAAAACAATTTTATTCAACTTTGCAAGTTATATATCAAAGACATGAAGTGACATGACACATGACAGGAAACAGAGTATGTTGTTGCAGAATAAAAATAGAACAGAAAAAGATCTCACTAAATAACATCAATAGCAATATATAAAAAAAAATATTCAAAACGAAATAAGGATATTGACAAAAAGAAAAAAAACCTCTAAAACCCCTACAAGATACTTTTTGTTTCTGTGATTACTTTGCAGGATTTTTCAGTTTATTCATTATCAGTGGAACATTGCACCATGCAATTAATCGTAATTCTACAATCACCAGTGCACAAAGTAAACAGAAATGGTGGTATGTCATTTTATTTATTGCGTTTTATATCGAGGATAATGGAATAAGCACTAATGTGTGTGTGTGTGTGTTGTGTGTGTGTGTGTGTGTGTGTGTGTGTGTGTGTGTGTGTGTGTGTGTGTGTGTGTGTGTGTGTGTGTGTGTGTGTGTGTTGTGTGTGTGTGTGTGTGTGTGTGTGTGTGTGTGTGTTTGTGTCTGTGTTTGTGTCTGTCTGTCTGTCTGTCTGTGTGTCTGTGTGTGTGTCTGTGTCTGTGTGTGTCTGTGTCTGTATGTCTGTCTTTGTCTGTGTCTGTGTATAATATTATGTGTGTCTGTGGTGCTGGTGTCTGTAATTCTGTTCCAGTGTGTGTGCGTTTGTCTACATGTCTCTCTGTCTCTTTGTGTCTGTCCGTCTGTCTCTCCGTGACTGTCTGTTTGTCTGTCTGTCTATTTAACTGTCTGTGTATTTGACAGCATGGCCGTTCCTATCATGAAATGCTTGAGGAGCGGGGGTACCCGAGTGATTCACAAACTGTCTCTGGTACTGATGCACCTGAAGTTACTGGTAAGACCACATCATTTAGTTCCTGCTTTTGGGGGCGGGATAGCTCAGTGGTCAAAGCGATTGCTTTCCCCAAGCTAAGGTTTAAGCAGCATCGAGCGTGGTTACCAAGTGGATGGGTGACCGTTTGCACACTTTGGTTCCAGTACAGTACAGTACAGTACAGTACAGTACAGTACAGTACAGTACAGTACAGTACAGTACAGTACAGTACAGTACAGTACAGTACAGTTCCCCAGTTCACCAAGCTGTAAATGGGTACCTGCCCTCTTTAGGGTCAGGGAAGGTAAAGCAGAGAGGGAGAGGAGATGGGCGCCGCCCTCATCATGCTGGCCCTAGAGAAGCTGAGGTTTCTGATGCCTCGCTCCCCTACGATCACATAGGTTATGAGACACCTTTATCTTTACCTACTTGCTTTTTCTCAGCTAAGGCGTTGTCTTCGTCTTTACCTTTGATTTTTTAAACTCTCTGTCTGTCTGTCTTTCTATCTGTCTGTCTGTTTGTCTCTCTGTCTGTCTGTCTGTCTGTCTGTGTCTCTTGCTGTCTATCTGGGGGGGGGGGGGGGGGGAGTTGAATGTCAAGTCAAATTTTTATTTTCAGATGGTACATTGAATAAACAAGATTTTTTTTTTCCATCAGGCCATCTATCTAGCAGCAAAAATAACTTCATCAATAATATTCAACTGCTTATGATTACGATAACCCCTGAACAAGAACATGTACCAATAAGAAAACAAAACAACAAAATTCACTGCAATACACACACAACATTTACAAAACTGCATACACAGAAGGACTGGGTGTTAAAAGGCAAATGTGTGTTCATTCCATTATCCTCGAAATAAAATATTGAAAAAATGAATAAACACATACACACGCACGCGCACGCACGCATGCACACACAGTCGCTCGCTCGCCCGCGCGCGTGCGCGCACACACACACACACACACACACACACACACACACACACACACACACTCACACACACACTCACACACGTAAGGTACGTACGTACACACATACACCCGTGCGCGTGCACACACTTAGATAAAAAGTTTCAGAAATTCAGAAATCATAAATGTCAACTAAACAAAATATATCATGTTACCATATAAACCCATTTTTTACGTTCATACATTAGAAACAAAACAAAACAAAACAAAAACAAACAAGAACAAAACCAGGAACAAAACACCAGAAAAATACAAGGCATTCATTGTTGTTAGCATTGACAATACTGTCAGCAATGACATTTCCTCCTATCCCCCTCGACATACACGAACATATACTTATATGCGCTCATGATCTTAAAGTAATGCATTTTAAACAGTAATGTATCTATATAATAACAAGCAAACAAAACCAAAACTGTCAGACACATACAGCAATACAAATGATAATTGTAATAATAGTGATGCAATAATATTGATAACCGCCCATCACCACGAAAAGTAACAACACAACAATAACAAAAGCGATGAAAACGACAGGGGGAAGGGGGAAGGGGAGTATCATGGAGGAAGGAGAAAACAAAAACAACCACCAGAAAAGTAATAATTACAAAACAGATTTAAAAAAACCCTACATACTACAAAAAGAAAAAAAAGCCGATAACCATCTAGACTATCAAACCAAAACAATAAAAAAAAAACAACCTATAATGATGTGTGTGTGTGTGTGTGTGTGTGTGTGTGTGTGTGTGTGGTGTGTGTGTGTGTGTGTGTGTGTGTGTGTGTGTGTGTGAAATACTACAGCACGCTTAACATAAAGTTATCTACCTTTAAAAATTGTTTTTGGTGGTGGTGGTGGTGTCATTAGTAGTAGTAGTAGTAGTAGTAGTAGTAGTAGTAGTAGTAGTAGTAGTAGTAGTAGTAGTAGTAGTAGTAGTAGTAGTAGTAGTAGTAGTAGTAATAGCGTTATTGTTGTTGTCATCGTTGTCATCACCATCATCACCACCACCACCACCACCACCATCATCATCATCATTGACATCATCATTCTGTGCAGCAGAGTGCAGGGACATGATCGAGTGTGACCCCTGGATAGGCTTCTGCCCCACCGTCAGGTTCTGGTGTCCGCGGTCCTGTGGAGAATGCCAGCCCCTCTGACAGCCAGGCCGCAAACCATAGCTGCTTCAGGTATCAGTACCGCTATCACTTTCCACCACATAGGTTACGGGACACCACATAGGTTACGGGGACACCACATAGGTTATTGATTTATTTTATTTATCTATTCTTTTATATCGAGGATAATGGAATAAGCACTCAGGTTACGGGACACCACATAGGTTATGGTGACACCACATAGGTTACGGGACAACACTTGGGTTACGGGACAACACTTGGGTTACGGGACAACACTTGGGTTACGGGACAACACATGGGTTAAGGGACACTACATGGGTTTACGGGACAACACATGGGTTACGGGACACTACATGGGTTAAGGGACAACACATGGGTTACGGGACACCACATAGGTTACATTACGGGACTCCACATAGGATACGGGCTACCACATAGGTTACGGGACAACACATACGATACCTTTACTTTTTACTTGCCTGGGGGGGGGGGGGGGGGGGGGATAGTTTCTAGTGGTCAGAACATTGCGCTCACAATTTGACGACCCGAGTTCGATTCCCGTTCGAGGGGATTTTTCCCCTGGAGTTAACATCAGTGCTGACTCCACTCTCCCCCAAAAGTCTTTCGGATGATACTGTAAACCGAGGCCCTGTGTGCAAACGCCCGCAGAACATCTTGCGCACACTTTAAATCCTGTTCCACTTTTCGTAAGAGAAGGCCATTGTGTGCCGGTGGGAACAGATGACAAGATGTACACAACTGCATACACACGGGGACTGGATGAAAAAAGGACATGAGTGTTTATTCAACAACAACAACATCAACAACAAACTACACTAGTTACTGGGCGTTTGGATTAAGAAGAAGATGAATCATGATAACACCCATTGCTCTTTATTCATGTTTTGTTTACTTTATTTGATTGGGTTTTTGTGTTCACAGGAGACATATACAAGCCTGATCCTGGATTTGTCGATGTACACTACACGACATCAAAGTTGATCATAAAGTTTGGGGGGGAAAAAAAACCAACACAGCGAATCTTCTTAGCTGAAAGTCACGTAATATCACCGGAAACACCTTTATAAAAACACACAGCTTGTTAGATAACATTTCTAAGTATCAGGATTCCAATAATTTTAGGTAATCTTTTAATAAGGTTTTACCCCCCCCACACACACGTGCCCCCTTCTTATCCCTCCCTCCTATCTCTCCCCCCCCCCCAGCCCAAAATATGTCGGAATGAAACATATACATGAATTTGCCTAATTGTTGTAAAACTTTGTTTCTTCTATAAAGTCCATTTCCAGAGGGCCTATCAATGATAGTTTGACTCTCTGTCGCGGAAAACAAACGGACGTTAACAAACCTTTAGTTAGTCTTCGTGTGCATCTACAATTCAGTCATTTGTATCGGTGTGATATGTGTAATAAAAATGAAATAAAACGTATGAACTGTTTCAGACGTGGTTTTTGTTTGATATGATGGGATGGCTAGTCGTGGTGTTTCCGAGTTTGATATGGCTTATGTCGTCATCGTTTTTGTGTGTGTGTGTGTGTGTGTGTGTGTGTGTGTGTGTGTGTGGTTGTGTGTGTGTGTGTGTGTGTGTGTGTGTGTGTGTGTGTGTGTGTGTGTGCGTGCGTATGTGTTGTGTGTGTGTGTGTGTGTGTGTGTGTGTGTGTGTGTGTGTGTGTGTGTCTGTAAAAGTCAAAGTCAAAGTCAAAGTCGAAATCGAAGTCGAAGTCAAACTGACATTTCCAGATGGTATATTGAATAAGCATATCGTTTCCTTTTTTTCGTTAAGCCATCTGTCTGAAGGAAAAAACACAAACCTACAAACAAAATTATCAAAACACTATAGAAAAAGAAGTTATGATGACAAAGATGACGATAATGATGATGACGATGATAAAAATGACGATATTACAACCAATAATAATTGCTTCTGCCAACGATACCAGTGATAATGATGATGATGATCTGCTGAAACAACTAAGCGAAACCATTAAGGCTTGACATATTTCAATATTCAACAGGTATCCACACACAAACACTTGTGGTTTGCTTGGTGTGTGTGTGTGTGTGTGTGTGTGTGTGTGTGTGTGTGTGTGTGGTGTGTGTGTGTGTGTGTGTGTGTGTGTGTTGTGTGTGTTCTTTTTGTGCCGGTGGGAACGAACCACAAAACTTTATTTTTAAAAATCATATGCACAGCACACGGGGACTGGATGTGAAAAAGCATCGGGATGACGAGATAGCCCGGTGGTCAGAGTGATGCGCTTGTGATCTGCTGATCCGGGTTCGAATCTAGTTCAAGTGGATTTTCCCCCTGGAGTTAACATCAGTGCCGACTCCACCCCCCCCTAAAGTCCTTCGGATGAGACTATGAACTGTGGTCCCGTGTGCGAACGCACGGAGAAACTCTTGCGCATTTTATGTTAAAATCCGTCTCGCTTTTCAAAACAGGCCATTGTGTGCCTGTGGGAACGGATGACAAAATGTACAAAACTGCATAAACACAGGGACTGGATGTAAAAAAGCACATGAGTGCTTATTCCATTATCTTCGAAATACAATAATAAAAATAAAGAAATATTAATGAATAAAATCTCCGACATAAAAGAGTAAATATAATTTTTTTTTTAATCTCCTCTCTCTCTCTCTCTCTTCTCTCTCTCTCTCTCTCTCTCTCTCTCTCTCTCTCTCTCTCTCTCTCTCTCTCTCTCTCTCTCCCCCCACACTCTCTCCCCCCCTCTCTCTCTCTGTTTGTTATCTGCTGCCATCGATCTTGCAAGTTCTAGGCATGATGCTGTCTGTTTACCAAGTTGACTTGCAACGTCAGCGGGGCCGAAAACAAAGACCACAGTGGATGAACATACATCTGGCCACCTGTTCCAACCCACATGATGACTGTGGCCATTGTTTTCACAGGAAGGAAGCTATTATTTTTGCAACATCATGCACAGTGTTCCTATTTCATCACTCTTGGCGAAAGGTATATATAGAGATAGGACATCCAGGGCACTGTCTTTGATAAGTCAAAAAAAAAAAGGAACAGCTAGCTTTGTCTCAGAGCGAAACCTTTTTCTCTGCTAAGATGTTTTCCCGAACGTCGTGGTTCTTTGTTGCAGCGCTGGTCATGTGTCTACATGTGGTGGTAAGGATTTTTTGGTTTCTGTTTTACAATTTTAATCATGAAGTTTACAAAGCATAGACTTCTATCATAGGAATACTATGAAACAATACAACAGACAACAACAAAATTGGACTCGACAGACGTTCTTTTTTGTTTATTTGTTTTTTTAAAAAAGTTTTTAGACTTAATTTGTAACCTGTTTGCGTCTGATGGTAAAATTAAAATAAAAAATATTACGTGTGAATTGTCTTACAAAATCAGAGTTCATACTGGATGTCGAGGTGGGGGTGGAGGGGGGGGGGGGGGGGGTGGGGGAGTTCAATCCTTGGCTAGAGCTTCACTGTTCAGCATTGAACAGATTTTGTATGTTTGACAGTTTGCTCTCTAGGCAGGTAGCTGCATTCCGACTTCGGAGATGCATTGCTGATGACTTTTTGTCTCCCATCTTCTGATGATAATTTACCAGACACTGCTGGTGACCGCCCTGTATCTGGTTGTAAGGACTTGCCACATATGGGGGTGGATCGGTGGTCTAGCTGGTACCGTCCTGTCTAGAAAGCGAAAAGTTCGGGTCGGAGTGTGCGGTGGTTCAAATCCCGTTTGGGCCCAACATTTTCCCCCATCCATTTGATCATAAGTGGTGATCTGGGTGCTAGTCTTTCGTATGAGACGATAAACCGAGGTTACGTGTGTTACACGTTATTATGTAGCGCACGTAAAAGAACCCACGGCAACAAGGGGGTTGACCCTGGCAAAATTCTATAGAAAAAGCCACTTTGATAGGGAAACAAATACAATGGCAGACAAAAAAAAAAGAAAAAAATGGGTAGGTACTGTACATGTGGCGACGCGCTCTCCTTGGGGAGAGCAGCCCACATTTCACGCAGAGAAATCTGCTGTGACATAAAGTGGCGTGAATGAAGGAGTATTGCTGGGTTGTAGTTGTTTTGTTTGGGGTTTTGTGTTTGTTTCGTGGCAGCTGAAGTGAAATTCTTGATAATTTGTAACCAATCCAATCTTGTTGTTTAAAGCCCCGCCGACCAGGGCAATCAATCATCTTGTAAAAGGTAAAGGTGTCCCATAACCTAGGTGGTTGTAGGGGAGCGAGGCGTCAGAGACCTCAGACTGGGGAAAAGCCTGTGCTCAGACCACTGAGCTATCCTGCCCCCTGATCATCTTGTAGCATATCTAAATTTCAAATTAAAACTGTGCAGCTATGTACAGTTAAACATTATTTTATTATTATTATTATTTTATTATTATTATTATATTATTATTATTATTATTATTATTATTATTATTATTATTATTATTATTATCATTATTGTTATTATTATTATTATCATTATCATTATCATTATTACTACTATTAACCCAGGATGGTTAACGCGTTCGCGCGAGGGGGAAACCACATCAACCACGCTTTTAATCAAGATCTACAAAAAAAACCAACAGATTCCTTAACACCAACATTGCTCATAGTAACCAACTATGACATCTTCACTCATATCGGACGGGGGAAAAAAAAAACTGATTCCCTCAGGAAGATGGTGTGTGTGTGTGTGGTGTGTGTGTGTGTGTGTGTGTGTGTGTGTGTGTTGTGTTGTGCGCGCGCGCGCGCGCGCACACGCGTATGCATGTGTGTGTGCGCGCGCACCTACATGCATGCATGCATGCGTAAGCGTAAGTTCGCGTGTCTTTATGCATATGTCTGTGTGTGTCTGTTCTTTTTCTTTATTCTTTCCTATAATGAAATAAGCATTCATGTGCTTTTTTGACTTCCAATCCCCGTGCGCATTCAGTTTTGAAAATGTGATCCATTTTCATAGTTTTGTGTCCGTGTGTCAGTCTGTCTGTCTTTGTTTCAACAGCTATGCCAAAACTTCTACAATGGGGCGGGGGCGGATCATTCCCAAACCATTTCGACGGAAAGCAGCAATGGGGGTATGATTATTGTCTCCTGTCCTTCAGAAAAGATTCTAACTCTCCGTCTGTTTGTCTGTTTGTCGATCTCTTGTCTGTCTATGTGTGTGTGTGTGTGTGTGTGTGTGTGTGTGTGTGTGTGTTGTGTGTGTGTGTGTGTGTGTTGTGTGTGTGTGGTGTGTGTGTGTGTTGTTGTGTGTGTGTGTGTGTGTGTGTGTTGTGTGTGTGTGGTGTGTGTGTGTGTGTGTGTGTGGTGTGTGTGTGTGTGTGTGTGTGTGTGTGTGTGTTGTGTGTGTGTGTGTGTGTGTGTGTGTGTGTGTGTTATTGTGTGTATGTGGTGTGTGCGTACATTCAAATTAGCTAAAACTATAAATTGTTATTGATTGCTTGTGTGTTGTATAGGTCGAATGCAAGCGCCTTGATTTGCCTTTACAAGATATAGCGCTATATAAATTCCATGTATTATTATCATTTATTTTTATATATATATACATATATATATATATATATATATATATATATATATATATATATATTATATATATATATATATATATATTAATCTATATCTCTTCTTCTTCGCATTCTTCTTTTTCTTTGCATTTTCTTCTCATTCTTCGCTTTCTTTGCATTCTTCTTCTGTACATTGTTCTACTCATTTTTTGCTTTTTCTCTTTCTTCGAAATTTCTTCACATTCTTCTTCTTCTTCTTCTTTTTCTTTGTAGCCGAGTGCATGTGTGTGTGTGGCTTAACCACAGAGAGTTTAGACTAGCATTGGAGTTATTTCACTTAAATGCAATAAATTATTGTCTGTATGTTAGATTTAGAAAAAAGAACGATTGTTAATAGCAGCTTTGAAAAGCCATAATAATTATTCTCACATTTCATTGATATAATATGTTGAAAATCGTATTTTTGCATGGTTTGTCTCAAACAACAGTGACAGGCCTTTAGTCCGTTTGATTCCTATTTCTCTCTGTTGCACCATGCCAGCTTATAGTGCCTTGATCTCTAGCTCGTAAGAATATGACGTCTTTCGACGTATGACGGTAAACTGTTGTTGTAGCTTACAAATCTGATTGAAGAGAACTGAATGTGCAGCAGATTATCATAGATCTGTGTTTTTGCATTGCTGTTTAGATATGAAGATCTCTCATCATAGACATCTTTGGTTAATAATATGTATATCTATAGAAATCTTGGATGACATTCTTCCTTTCTGTGTCATAAAAATATTTTGTCTAGTTGTGTTTTTAGTGGTTAATTATTGAAAGTTTCACTTAATGCCGTTAAAAGTAAGTATATTTAGACGCATTAATTACCGTTAGCTTCCAGCAATATAGTTGCTGATTAAAATGCAATCTTGGATTTCAAAGTTTCAATTCTCTAGTTTATTTTGATATAGGATCTGTGTAGTTTGTTTGCGCGGACGAAAAGATAGTCACCATTGAAGCTGCATACGGAAACACAAACTTGCCTCCATTTTGGCTTAAATCTGCCGATTGGGAAGCAGCTTCATGGTGCTTTCTTTGCGGTCCGCGCAGCATGCATATATAAGGGATGGTGACGTGACGGAGCTGAGTCGCTCGCTTCTGGTCAACCCCT
>CM060335.1:44783551-44793551 GCA_030674155.1 Stramonita haemastoma
TCGGAATTCATTTTGATGAAACGACTGCTGCTGCTGCTGCTGCTGCTGCTGCTGCTGCTGCTGCTGCTGCTGCTGCTGCTGATGATGATGATGATGATGGTAATGATGATGATGATGATGGTAATGATGATGATGATGCTACTACTACTCTTACTACTGCCTCTATCACCAGCACTACTACTACTACTACTACTACTACTACTACTACTACTACTACTACTACTACTACTACTACTACTACTACTGCTACTACTGCTACTACTACTACTACTACATACTACTACTACTACTACTACTGCTGCTGCTGCTGCTGCTGCTGCTGCTGACTACTACTACTACTACATCATGTCACAATCGAGAATACAATTTAAAATGAAAAATGACTAAACCTCTAAAAACTCATTCATATTCTTTCGTCTTTTGGTGAAACCTTACCGTAGTATAGAAATTTGTGCACAATTTCCTTGACACTGTCAAACGGAAAGAGGTCAAGGGGAGAATCTTCGACTTCCGGGTCAACCAAGATGGCGTCAAACTCACGCCCAGTCTCAAAGTTCCCACAGTTCTGGCCTATAACTGCAACACAGAAGTAGAGTAGAGTAGGCACCCATCAGTCTCAGAAGACTATGGAGTTGCGCTCTAGTCTTAAGAGCGCAAAGCCTGGGTAAGTAAGTATGGAGGGCAAACTGTTACGCATGCAGCAGACCCCCCCCTCTCCACGCTACTGGAATGATCCATTGGAAAGGCAATGACCGATACGAATGGTCCCAGTACCGTCGCAGGAGCCACCACAACGTTGCCATATACAACCCTGAGCCGCCTTGGGGACTCCCGATTTTTCCCCAGGACTGATGTCTAAACACGACACTGTAGGCATGCTGGTTTTTTAAAAAATAATTTTGTTATCCGCTCCTACCGGCACACTATGGCCTGCTCTTTCGAAAGGCGGAACGGGGTTTTAACGAGTGCGCAAGATGTTCTGCGCGCGTTCGCACACGGGGCCTCGGCTTATAGTCTCATCCGAATGACTTTGACATTCAGGTCGACTTTTTTTTTTCGTCAAACTGGGAAGAAAGGGCGAGGCTGGGAATCGAACCCAGGACCTCACAGTTTACATGTTGGCAGGCGAACGTCTTAACCATCCTGCCACCTTCCTTCCTAACACAGAAGTATAGATCATTATTTTCTTCTTTCGAGGCGGCGAAAATGCTCAATAGATTCATCAGCTGATAACTTTAAACTTTTCGCTCTCACAGCTTTTATTTCTTAAACTGTAATGCACAGTGGGCTCTGAATGTTTGACTTTACTCCCGTAGGTTCACGAAGTCATGGGTTCGAATCCCGCCAGCCACGTCTGATGAATTAAGGGTGGAATATTTACGATCTCCTGAATGAAGTTGAAGCGCAAACTTGCCAGTAAATTAAATTCCTTCGTCTTTTATACGCATGAAAAACTCAAACACATGCACGTTTAAGATCCTGTTACTCATGTCAGGGTTTGTGGGTTATAAGCACACAACATACCCAGCATGCACTCGCTGTATTGTATTTATTTATTTTATTATATTCATACCACTTTATGTCACAGCTGATTTCTCCGCGTGAAATTCGGGGTGCTCTCCCCGGGAGAGCGCGTCTCCACAAGTGCCAACCATTTTTTTTCCTGTCTGCAATTGCATTATTTTGTTTCCTATCAGAGTGGCTTTTTTCTACAGAATTTTGCCAGGGACAACTCTCTTGTTGCCGTGGGTTCTTTTATGTGCTAAATAATGATGTGTAACACAACGGGACCTTGGTTTACCGTCTCATCCAAATACTAGCACCCACACCGCCACTCACGGTCTAATGGATGGCGGAATGGGTCCAAAAGGGTCGAACCACCGCACACTCCGACCCTGACTTTTCGCTTTCTAAGCAGGCACGTTAACCACCTAGACCACCAATTCTGTAAGTGGGGTTGGCTTTCCCAGGTTCAACTTGCTCAAGAGACACTGCCTAAAATAAAAACATTTAGTGCAGTGCCCCAGAAACTCTAGCAAGAAGAAGAAAAGTGTAATACTGTGATTTCTGCTTCTGGTGTGAAATAGCCTAGTGGTTATGGCGTTGAACTCGTGATCTGAAGTTGCTGGGTTCGAGCCAACACCGAGAAGCCCTTTTAGAGGATTATTCTTTTGAAGTTTACGTCAATAGGGACCACTCTCCTCTGAAAGTGTTTTTTTTTTTTAACATAAAACGGTTAAGTTATCATATGCATGCACTAAAATCAACCTTCTTTAAACACATAAGAACAGCTTTATTCAACCTATATCCAATTCTGAAAACAAAAAAACTTCACTTAAAAGACTCATGTGTAACCTTTTCACTAAGAGTCACCAACCCCCAACAAAACTAACCAGAACTTCCGCCCAGAGTGGCCAATCGGAAAGCTTCATCCATAGTCAAGGGGCGGTACTCTGTCACATTGTTTTGCACAATTCCGTCCCGTCCATTCATGTCCATGGTCTTTCGTTGCTGTTCATGGTTGTTGGAGGTGAGAGAGTTCTGCTGCTGCTGCTGCTGCTGCTGCTGCTGCTGCTGCTGCTGATGCTGATGTTGCGTTGCTGATGCTGATGTGGATAGCGCATATGTTGGAGACATCAACGCTGTCTCGCATCACCGCCAACATAGAGGTGGTGTACCCTGCTCCTACTCTGCACAAGTGCATGGAGGAAGAAAGAACTGATGAAGCTTATTGTAGTTATAGTACAGTATACAGGTACAGGTAGTGATAGGTATAGGTGATGTAAGATGGGGACGGGATAGCTTAGTGGTCAGAGTGCTCGCTTTCTACCAGCCAAGGTTAAGCAGCGTCGAGCCTGGTTGCCAACTGGATGGGTGACCGTTTGCGCGCCTTGGCTACAGTACAGTCCCCCCAGTTCACCCAGCTGTAAATGGGTACCTGCCCTCTTTAGGGTAAGGGAAGGTAAAGCACGAGGGAGAGGAGATGGGCGCCGCCCTTAATATGCTGGCCCCCAGAGAAGCTGAGGTCTCTGACGTCTCGCTCCCTACGACCACAAAGGTTATGGGACACCTTTACCTTTTACCTTTTAGTAGTAGTGGTCGTGATGGCGGTGATGATTGCGGTCAAATGTGAGGAGGAGGAGGGAAGAGGAGAGGAGGAGGAGGACGGCAACGACAAAGACAAAGATGATAATGATGATAAATGAGAGGAAAGAGGAGAAAGAGATTATCGATTACGAAAGAAAAAGATAAATCCCTAAACGAAGAATAGAGAAAGAGAAGGGGGAAAAGGAGGAAGAGGAGGACAAGGACAAGGAGGAGGAGGAGGAGGAGGAGGAGGAGGAGGAGAAGAAGAAAAAGAAGAAGAAGAAGAAGAAGAAGAAGAAGAAAGAAGAGAGAAGAGAAGAAGAAGAAGAAGAAGAAGAAGAAGAAGAAGACGACGACGACGACGACGACGACGACGACGACGACGACGACGAAGAAGAAGAAGAAGAAGAAGAAGAAGAAGAAGGAAGAAGAAGAAGAAGAAAAAGAAGATGAGCGGACGAAGAAGAAGAGAAAAGAAAGAGAGAAGAGAAAAAAAAGAAGAATGACGGGAAGAAGAATGCAAAGAAATGAAGGAAAAAATGCAAAAACAAGAAAAAGAAGAATGTAAGGAAGAATGCAAAAAGCAAGAAGAATGCAAAGAAGAAGAAGAAAAGCAAGGAAGAAGAACAAAAACAAGTAGCAAGAAAGAAGGAAAGAAACAGGGTGAAGAAAAATAATTGGGAATAGGGGGAGGGATGAGATACACAATAATTATCAAACTGCAATATTTGAAATTTCAGTTGAATACACTTTCGAAAGTGATACGAAAGCCAACACAGAGGAATATGTTCATAGTTCATGGCCCTTTACTTCTACAAGATTGACGTCAAACGCAGTCACAATAACAAGAACAATGTCAGGGAAAGTCCCCAGCATTCATGGTCACGCACTTGCTACACTTGGTGCTCTATCAGCTGAACTAAATGGGCACCCAGTCACAAAACTGCATACACACGGGGACTGAATGTAAAAAAGCATATAAGTGCTTATTCCATTACCCTTGATATAAAAGGATAAGATAGATAAATTGATAAAATAAATAAATTTAAAAAAACAAACGCATGCTCCCTAGGACTCCGAACTACGACCTTTTATTTCCCATAATCATATTCAGTAAGTTTGTTACGGTCTTATAAGGTACTGATAGCAATAAATTATAATGACATAATTATTAAAGAGTTGACAAGGTCTGACACCTCACCAAATGAGCAAATCCGGCAACCCTTAACGGATCCTAAAACCTATGAATATACGCTCATTCATCATTCTGAAGCAAAGTCATTCTAAAGCAAAGTCTGTTACGAATTACAATTTTCTTACACAGCCTTGACACAAAGGAGGCTAGGGAACATGGGCACTGTTGGATACGGCACTAACTCAGCTAATCGAGCAACTGATGCCAATGCACGCATCCAAAGACCCATGAATACTACTATAATTATCACTTTCTTTTTCTCTGTAGAAAGTATGTTAGTTACGATCTTCAGCTGTTGTGATTATTGCTTTTTTCCAAATGCCTTGACATAGATTAGTTATTTGTGTGGTGGGGTTTTGTAAAAATAGTGAAGATTATGGTAATGCCCCACGCAGATAGTTGATCTATTAAAAAAGTGTTTTTTTTTTTTTTGTAAAACAGTGTAGATTATGGTAATGCCCACACGTAGATAATTGAGTTATTTGTGTGTGGGTTTTTTTTTTGTAAAACAGTGAAGATCATGGTAATGCCCACTTATAAACAGTTTAGCTATTTGTGTGGGTTTTTTTTTTTTGTAAAACAGTGAAGTTAATGGTAATGCCCACACGTAGACAGTTTAGCTACTTCTGTGGGGGGGGGGGGGGGGTTCGGAAGGGGGGGCGGGGGTTAAAACAGTGAAGACTGGGCAAAGCCCACACGTAGACCTGAAGTTAATGTAAGCTGTACACACTGTGTGGAAAATGAGTCCTTGATAAGAAATTAGTCATCATTGTAATCCCCTTCTGTGGCTCTGCCTGTAATGTCAGCGTTCGTGACTAGGGTTAACACAGCCCAGTAATCCAGTGTCTGTTCCACCTGTCCCACAGAGGGGTGGATTCAGCCCAACCCACGTATAACCCATTGTTTAGGCACAGCTGATTGCTTGAATACCCCAACTCTAGACATGAAGTCACTTATACAATGGGGACAAGATAGCCTAGTAGTCAGAACATTGCGCTCGCAATTTGACGACCCGGGTTCGATTACCGTTCAGGGGATTTTTCCCCTGGAGTTAACATAAGTGCTGACTCCACTCTCCCCACAAGTCCTTCGGATGAGACTAGAAACCGAGGCCCCGTGTGCGAACGCACACAGAACATCTTGCGCACACGTTAAATCCTGTTCCGCTTTCCGTAAGAGTAGACATCGTGTGCCGATGGGAACAGATGACAAGATTTACAAAGACTGCATATGCACGGGGATTGGATGTAAAAAAAAAATGCACATGAGTGCTTATTCCATTATCCTCGATTTAAAAGAATAAAGAAATACACACACACACACACACACACACACACACACACACACACACACACACACACACACACACACACACACAATAATATATATATAATATCATATATATATATATATATATTTGTATTGTGCGGAATAGCTCATGGTCAGAGCGCTCGCTTTCTCTGAGTCAAAGTTAGGCAGCATCAAGCGGGGTTACCAATTTTAATGGATGGGTGACCGTTTGTGCGTCTTGGCTTTAGTACAGTTCCCCCCAGTTCACCCCAGCTGTAAATGGGTACCTGTCCTCTTTAAGGTCAGGGAAGGTAAAGCAGCGAAGGAGAGGAGATGGGCGACGCCTTCAACATGCTGGCCCCTAGAGAAAATGAGTCTCCGATACCTCGCTCCCCTACAACCATATAGGTTAAGGGACACCTTTTTCTTTATCTGTCTGTCTGTCTGTCTCTCTATTCTCTGTCTCTGTCTTCTCGTCTGTCTGTCTCTGTCTGTCTGTCTGTCTGTCTGTCTGTCTGTCTGTCTGTCTGTCTGTCTGTCTGTCTCTCTCTCTTCTCTCTCTCTCCCCTCTCTCTCTCTCTCCTCTCTCTCTCTCTCTCTCTCTCTCTCTCTCTCTCTCTCTCTCTCTCCTCTCTCTCCTCTCTCTCTACCTGTCCCTAAGCCCCATCTTCACTCCACGGTCCAGCTGATGGCGAATATCCATCAGTCCACTCCGTAACCTTCACACACACACACACACACACACACACACACACACACACACACACACACACACACACACACACACACACACACACACACACACACACACAACGCAATCATAGAAAGTGGAAGTACGTAAAGATGCTCCATAATGTAAGCAAATTGTATTGAAAAATATCTATGAACTTATATTCAATTCAGCTCAGTTCAAACATTTTATTTGCTCACAAACATAGATTTGCACAGACCTAACAACTCATTTTGCTTATTCCATTATCCTCAAAATAAGCGCTTTGATTTGCTTCTGTAAGACATAGCGCTATATGGATTCCATTTCATTTTTCAATAAAGAATATCAAGGAAAGGGTGTTCTTGTTGTTGTTGTTCGTTTTGGGGGGATTTTTTTTAGGAGGGAGGCTGGATCAGAAGAGCGAAAAGATAACGAAGGGACAGACAGATACAAGACAAATAAGGATATAACCGACACAAAAGAAAAAAGAACAGAACAGAGAGAGAGGAACAGCCAAAAAGATCATACGTACACATACATAGTACATCATGTTAACACTACTATACATACAACATATAATAACATACATAACTATTCAATCATACATCAAACATTCATACAAAAAGAAACAAGTGCGATGGAGAATAAAATCAATAAAAACAGACATGCAAAGAAAAGAAAGGACCAACTAATATCCAAGTCATGCCACTGAGTGTGGAGCCTTGCATGTTGAACAACACCACAGCACCGGTTTGTTTAGTTTCTTTTGGTCTGAAATATTTTACGGTGCGGCGAGGCTGTAATGCGTCGGCAAAAGATAAGAAGGAATACAGTAGTACAATTTGAATATAACTTTAAAGAGAAGAAGTAGTTGAGTGTGGTATTTATCATTACATTCACCACAAACATGTTTGCCTGGAAAAAGTAAAGCAATCCATTTAGAAGTCAACATACAAATAAATGTACATAACAAGATTAACACGAATGAATATGATATAATCACAATTATAGATGACTAAATATACTGAAATTGATTTCCAATGGTTAACCTCAACATGAAGAAGAGAATGAATAGAGATAAGAGAAAAGAAGAGAGAGAGAGAGAGAAGAAGAGAAAAAGAAGGAAGAAAGAGGAGAAGAATATAAATGTGATGTAAGCATTTAAGGACCATTCCACGGAAAACACCATGGAACGGGGTTTGGGACATATCACATTTGTCAACAACATGAAAAAAAAGGCTAGTCCCAAACGAGTCAGAATGATTTCATGTTTCTTAAAGAAGAGATCCAGATTATTATTATATTCATTGCAGCAAAGTTTATGGACAGGCTTGGCCACTGGCGGTGCTATTTGTTTACACAAAGCACATGAGGGAAAATTCTGAATTTTGGTAATAACAACAATTTATGCCTACCATTACCGCTGCTAACTCTTCTCTGACTTCCTTACCTCATGATTTCTCTCTACCATCTTTTTCTTTCTCTCTATCTCTCTCCATCATCACATTATCAATTAACTTACAGATCACTACAGGCCCATAGCAACCAGCCGTGTAGGTCCTTGTGCCCTGGAAACGAGTTGCAGTGTTGTCTCAACTTCTTGTTCACTCATTTTGACTGCAACCGAATCAACAACTAAAGTGCAGACACTTAAAGACCTACACAGCACTCAGAGTCATGATGCATTGGATGTACGCACCCATCAGTTTCGGAGGACTATGGGTTGCGCTCTAGTCTTAGAGCGCAAGCCTGGCTAAAGTAATGGTAGGGAAAGCTGTTACCATGCAGCAGACCCCCCCCCCTCTCCACGCCCCTGACATGATCCATTGGAAAGGCATCCTGAACAATGCCCAAGCACCGTCGCCAGGACCGCCGAACATTGCCAAAAGTCTACAGCCGCCGCCCTGGGGACTCCAACCCCTGTTTTTCCAAGGGTGTGTCTAAACACGACACCTGTGTGCATGCTGGGTTTTAATAAAAATAATTTTGTCATCCGCTCCTACCTGGCACACAATGGCATGCTCTTCCGAAAGGGGAACGGGGTTTTAACGTGTGCGCAAGATGTTCCGTCTCATCCGAAAGACTTTGACATTCAGTTCAATCTTTACAGCCCTGCTAACCTCAGCTAGGCCATGTGAGTGTAATAATGATGTCGGATGGGTTAGTAGTACAGGATTGTAAGAAAGCACGAACGTGGTTATACTGGAGTCAACATCAGTACTGACTCCACTCTCCCCAAAAGTCCTTCGGATGACACTGTAAACCATGGCCCCGTGTGCGAACGCACGCAGAATATCTTGCGTACACGTTAAAAATCTGTTCCGCTTTTCATAAAAGTAGGCCATTGTGTGCTGGTAGGAAACAGATGAAAAATTTACAAAACTGATACACAGGGGACTGGATGTAAAAAAAAAAAACACAACAAGAGTGCTTATTCCATTATCCTGGATATAAAAGAATGAATAAATGAATAAATACTACTCAGAGCCATTTTGTGTTCCAAGAGCGAGTGCAGCGCTGATCCTTTTTTTTCAAAGGGTGAACTGGGGGGACTGTACTGAAGCCAAGCGCGCAAACGTCCCCACAACTGGAACCACGCTCGACCCTGCTTAACTTGACTTGAGAAAGCGAGTGCTCTGAGCACTGAGCTATCCCGCCCCCAAGTTTTTGTTAAAAAGAAAAAAAATCTTAGTCGATGCTTACCTGTACAGGTATATCGTAAGAGCGTGCAATCTCCGCCAGTTCTTTCATCAGCTGGTCAGAGCAGGACACGGCAAACCTCGGGGTGACCACTGGACTGACCAAGCTGTTCTGTGCACAGGACACCACCAAGAGTAGCGTTACCCTTCAGACTGGTCTCCATAGCCAGAGAGTAGCAGAAGATAGATAAGGATGGTACAGAAAATCGATCGTCGGGCAAAAAATTGAATGGTGGCTCGGTGGATCTAGAGGTAACGCGCCTGTCTAGAAAGCGAAAAGTCCGGGTTGAAAGTGTGCGGCGGTTCGAATCCCGTTTGGGCCCAAAACTTTTCCTCCATCTAACTATAATGGCTGTGCTAGTCTTCGATGAGACGATAACCGAGGTCCGTGTGCTACACGCTTATACGCACGTAAAACCACGAACAGAGGATGTCCTGCAATTATGTAGAAAAAGCACTCAATAGAAACAATACATCTTACAGAAAAAGAAAAATAACAATGGTTGCGCAACTTGTGCGACGCGACTACCGACATGCAAATTCACGCAGAGAAATCTCTGTGACAAGTATAAAAAATCAAAAAATGAATGATCTATGCACCTACCACTAAAGGGGGCGGGATAGCCTGGTGGTCAGAGTGATGCGTTCGTGATCGCTGACCCGGGTTCGAATCTCGTTCAAGAGAACTTTTCCTCTGGAGTTAACATCAGTGCCGACTCCACTCCCCCCCCCCCCCCCCCCCATCCCCCCAACAGTCCTTCGGAAGAGCCTATAAACCGAGGTCCCTTGCGCGAACTCACGTCACATTTAAAACCCGTTCTGCTATTCCGAAGAGTAGCCATTGTGTGCCGGTGGGAACGATGACAAAATTTACAAAAATGCATACACACGGGGACTGAATTTAAAAAGCACATGAGTGCTTATTCCATTACCCTCGAAATAAAAGAATCATAAAGATAAAGCATACACTGATTAGCTGAGTGAATGATTGATTGACGACTGACTAATAAATGATGG
>CM060335.1:44801051-44803551 GCA_030674155.1 Stramonita haemastoma
GGTAAGGTGGGATGTGGAGTAGTGGGGTGGGTTTGGGTTGGGTTGGATGGGGTGGAGTGGGTGAGGTGGAGTGGATGGCGGTGGGGTGGGGTGGGGTGGGAATGGGATGGGGGGGTGGATGTGAATCGTGGTAGTGAGTGAGTGAGGTAGGTGAGGTGGAGTGGGAGTGGGATGGGGTGGAGTGGGGTGATGATGGAGTGGGCGGTTGGGTGGGTGGGTGGGGTGGGGTTGGATGGGGTGGGTGGGGTGATGGGTGGAGTGAGGAGTGGGTAGTCGGGTCGTAGTGATCAGGGTAGAGGTGTGGAGTGTGGGGTGTGTGGGTGGAGTGGGGTGGTGGGGGTGGGGTGGAGTGGGTAAGGGTGGATGGGTGGTGGGAATAGGGGGTGGGTGGAATTTGGTGTGTGAGAGGAGTTGGGTAGGTGGAGTGGGTGGGTGGGTTTGGGGTTAGTGGAGGATGGGGTGGGTGGGTGGGTGAGTGGGTGGGTGGGTGGGGTGGGGTGGAGTGGGTGGGTGTGAGTGGGGTGGAGTTGAGTGGAGTGGAGTGGAATAGAGTGGAGTGGGGAGTGGGATGGGTGGTGGGGTGGAGTGGGGTGGGGTGGGTGTGGTGGAGTGAGTGGGTGGGTGGAGTGGGGGGGTGGAGTGGGGTGGGGTGGAGTGGGGTGGAGTGGGGGGGTGGGGTGGGGTGGGTGGGGTGAGGTGGAGTGAGGGGTGGGTGGTGTGGGTGGGGTGGGGTATTGGTGGGGTGGGGTATGGTGGAGTGGATGGTGGTGGAGTATGTGGAGTGGAGTGGAGTGGTGGAGATGGGTGGAAGTAGGGTGGGCTGAACTTGTAACAAAAGTGTGGGGTGGTGGGGTGTGGTGGTGGGTGGTGGGGGGTAGGGTGGTGGTGGTTGTAGTGGTGGTTATGGGGGTGGTGGGTGGTTGGGGGGTGGGTGAGGGTGGGGGGTGGTGGTGGTAGGGTGGGGGGGTGGGTGGTGGTGGGTGGTGGGTGTGATGGGTGGGGGGTGGTGGGAGGTGGTGGTGGGGGGGTGGGGGGGGGGGGTGTGGGGTAGGGGTGATGGAATAGTGGTTATGATGGATGTGAGAGGTGAGAGTGATGTTAAGACTCATCCATCAAACAACATACTTACCGTGGCGTAAGATGGGTGACGCATTCAGAGTCCAGCCCATGCTTCTGTAGGAGCTCATTCAGGCGATCCGGTTTGTCTAAGAACACTACCTGCACACACACACACACACACACACACACACACACACACACACACACACACACACACACACACACAGCACACACACACAGGGGACG
The DNA here is from genome assembly GCA_030674155.1 of Stramonita haemastoma. Lineage (NCBI taxonomy): Eukaryota > Metazoa > Mollusca > Gastropoda > Neogastropoda > Muricidae > Stramonita > Stramonita haemastoma. The sequence continues at coordinate 44,802,357 of CM060335.1, forward strand.
GGATATAGCCTAGTGGTCAGAACATTGTGCTCGCAATTTGACGACCGCGGGTTCGATTCCCGGTGAGGGGATTTTTTCTCCTGGAGTAACATCAGTGCTGATTCCACTCCCCCCCCCCCAAAAAAATCTTTCGGATGAGACATAAACCGATGTCCGTGTGCGAATGCACGCAGAACATCTTGCGCACACGTTAAATCCTGTTCCGCTTTTCGTAAGAGTAGGCCATCGTGTGCCGGTGGGAACAGATACATTTACAAAACTGCATACACCGGGGACTGGATGAATAAAAACATATGATTGCTTTTCCATTATCCTCGATATGAGAATGAATAAAGTAAATAAATAATATAAATGAATAAATAAATAAATAAATAAATAAGCACACACACAACAGGAAACAGTCCAACAGTGATCATTGTCTTTGTTGTGAATAATGGCCATGGTATGTTGATCATCCATGATCCTGAACATCGTCAGGACAATGATGACATCAAACCATGACGATTGACTATGAAAGAGTGAATTAACAACGAAAATGTGTAAGAAATACGAGAGCTACTATTGCTACAACTTCTGCATCTGCCGCTACTAATGTGCAAGAAATACGAGAGCTACTGTTACTACTACTACTACTACTACTACTACTACTACTACTACTACTACTACTACTACTACTACTACTGCTGCTGCTGCTGCTGCAGCTGCTGCTGCTGCTGCTACTACTACCACTACTGCTACAGTAACGACTTCTGCTGTTGTTGCTGCTGTTGCTGCTTATACCACTGAAACCACTAATACTACTTCAACAGTATCTACTACTACTACTACTACTACTACTACTACTACTACTACTGCTGCTGCTGCTGCTACTGCTGCTTCTCCTCCTCCTCTTCCTCCTACTACATCATACGACGAAAGTAACTAACATGATGATGATACTTATGACGTCAACGATGATGATATTGATAATGATAATGATTACGTAAAACTTTTCCATTCATATACTTTTTACCCTCAAATCAATATAAGCCTGAAGCCTTCACACACACACACACACACACACACACACACATTGCTTGAGCTTCGTGTTATCCGTCCGCCGGAGTTTTTCTTTTAACTTTTCTTTTCTAGAAACTGGAAATCTTATGAAGTTAAAAACTGAAAACGTAAAAGAACAAAAACGTCACAAAATGAC
>CM060335.1:44808551-44811051 GCA_030674155.1 Stramonita haemastoma
AGAAATACTGATTGGTTTTCGTAAAAACTCAGATCTCTACATTGATGGTATAAGAGTCGAATGTGTTCATGGCCATTGATACTAAGGTACTGTAACTCGTCATTCGGATGAGACTGTAAACCGAGGCCCCGTGTGCGAACGCACGCAGAACATCTTGCGCATACGTTAAAACCCCGTTCCGCCTTCCAGAAGAGCAGGCCATTGTGCGCCGGTAGGAGTGGATGACAATTTTTTTTTTAAACCAGCATGCACATAGGTGTCGTGTTTAGACACCATCCCTGAGGAAAAATCTAGGAGTTGGAGTCCCCAGGGCGGCTCGGGGCTGAATATAAAAATAACAATAATGGGTAGGCGCTGCACTTGTGGCGACGCGCTCTACCCAGGGAGAGCAGCCCGAATTTCACGCGGAAAAATCTGATGTGACATAAAGTGGTATAAAATAAAATATAAAATAAAATAAACTTTCCCCGTGAAAATGCCGGGAGACCTGTCAGTACAAATAGCATCCAACCGTCTGTAAAATTCTGTGCTACGAATTTCCTCTTTTCTTTCCCTCTCTTCGTTTCTGCCTTGTTCCTTTTTCTACCTGTCACCTTTCTTGTCAATGTTCTGCTTTCTTGGTCCATTCTTCTGCTTTTTTTTCCCCAGAAAGACTTAAAAAAGATAACTCTTTTCTCTCCCACGCCGAAGTCTGATGCTCTTGGCCTGACTTGCCAGGCACTTAACGCAGCGCAACGCATTTTTGCTCATATGTCATACAACAATAATTCCTGTCTTAGCGTTAGATTGAAGAAGGCAAAATCTCAGTTTGCCCTCTGCGTTGAATTTAATTATAACCTGGATTTGAGTTACAAAGGTTTGAGATAAAAAAAAAAAAGGCAAAACAAGAAAAAAACAACATCTATGTGACACAAAATAGTAGGTGTACGTATTGTGTCAACAACACCTTCTTTCTGATGACAGTAGTCTTTAGTTATACCCGTCGGTGTACAACTGCAGGAAGTTATGCATAAACACAATGGTTGAAACCTGTTTAATACCAAGGAGCCATAACGCATGTTCTTAGGCTAATGAGTTTGAGAGAGAGAGAGAGAGAGAGAGAGAGAGAGAGAGAGAGAGAGAGGAGAGAGAGAGAGATCGTTTGGTTTATTATTATTATGCTAATATATGCAGGACACCACCTACTAATCCCCTACTAACGACAGTATTAGCTCAGTCCCGGAGCCAGACTGAGTAAGTCACCCACCCGAGGTGGCGACCACCACAACGTCCCTCCAACGACCGCCCTCCTCAAACCTCCTACCCCAAAGGCTTTGACACAAACTCACCTTAGGCACAGAAGCGTATGGGCAAACCGAACCTGAGGTCATCATGAGACCAGAGCAACCGAGGGCCACCGAATCAGAGGCAATTTTTTCATTGCATGATGATTGATGACAATGAGGATGATATGATGCTGCTGTTATGGAAGTGCATGTGCTTTGAGACTACTATACAGAGTTGTACTCTACGCTTACTATCATAATATATCCCGGCGTCTATCAGCCCGAGAGATACTGACACCTGCAGTGTTGGTCAGATAATTTTAGCAACACTCTCAAAATCGCATCCATAAAGTGGATGAAGTTTGAATGTGTGGTCCCAGTCTTCCCATTGAGCCCACAGCACACTCCCTCTGGGTAGGAGCCGGCCGGAGCCCGAAAATTCCCTATGACTCTTATGGGAACCGAACCTGGGACCTTCCAGTCCGGAATCCAAGGCGCTAATCACTGCGCCATGGCGGCTGATTATTATTATCATTATTATTATTATCATTATCAACATTATCATCATCATCAATATTGTTATCAACATTAGGATTTATATTATGTTCATAATCATCATTGATATAATCATTACGACTACTACTAGTTAATTTACAACTTCCACTGCTGCTGTTGTTACTACAGCTGGTGCTGCTTTTACGCGCGCGCGCGCACACACGCACACACACACACACACACACACACACACACACACACACACACACAACACACACACACCGGCACACACCACACACACACATACATCACAACACACAACACACACACACACAACAACATACATACATACATACATACATACATACATACATACATACATACATACATACATCATACATACATACATACATATACACACATCATACATGTATATGTCAGAAACATCTGATGGACAAACTGTAAGTTCACGTTTATGTTCAATATACCTCACATTTGGCTGCTTGTAGTTATTTATGCCCATGTTATTTTGTATTTTTATCATTGGTAGGTATGACGTGACCTTATGTTGTACTGTCTTGGGTTTTTTTTTATATTGAGAGATTTTGTTTAAAGGAAATCCTCATTATTTATGGGTTTTTTTCTACAAAGGTTGATATTTGTCTTTGAATGTTTTAGAAGTTAATTTTCATTATTTTTTTTGTGAGGGCAGGATGAAAAAAAACGTTGTGTAAACTTAA
>CM060335.1:44813551-44818551 GCA_030674155.1 Stramonita haemastoma
GTTGATGTAAGGCGGAGGAGGAGTAAGAGGTTCGTTTTTCTCTCTCTCTCTCTCTCTCTCTCTCTCTCTCTCTCTCTCTCTCTCTCTCTCTCTCTCTCTCTCTCTCTCTCTCTCTCTCTCTCTCTCTCTCTCTCTCTCTCTCTCTCTCTCTATCTATCTATCTATCTATCCTTCGGATGAGACTTTAAACCGAGGCCCCGTGTGCGAACGCACGCACGCAGAACATCTTGCGCACACGTTAAATCCTGTTCCGCTTTTCGTAAGAGTAGGCCATCGTGTGCCGGTGGGGACAGATGACAATATTTACAAAACTGCATACACACGGGGACCGCATGAAAAAAAGCACATGATTGCTTATTCTGTTATCCTCGATATAAAAGAATAAATAAATAAATAAATAAATAAATATCTATCTATCTATCTATCTATCTATCTATCTATCTATCTATCTATCTATCTATCTATCTATCTATCTATCTATCTATCTATCTATCATCTCTTAGTCTGGCGTCCGAAGGGGCACCCCTGAAGGCTTGACAACCAGTTCCCTCCATTCCTCTCTCTGTTCTGCCTTTCTCAGGGTTTTGTTGAGTTCTAGGCCTGTCCATTCGCTGGGGATATAGAAGAAAAAAATCTTTTTTTTTCTATGACGGCTGTTTTTGGAGGTGTCAGATTTTTTTGTCAACACTATTTGATGTGGCAAAGCATCGTTATATAAAAACAGGTAGGCCTACTTAGTCAGCACCAACAACAACAGAATTAAAGACTGCGACAGTAACTGAGATTGTTGCTGTGTTTTTACGTATATTATCTCCATAGCCATTGTGTGTGTGTGTGTGTGTGTGTGTGTGTGTGTGTGTGTGTGTGTGTGTGTGTGTGTGTGTGTGTGTGTGTGTGTGTGTGTGTGTGTGTTTTTGGGGGGTAGGTGTGTGTTAGTGTGGGTGTGTGTGCTTGTAGGTGTGTATGTGTGTGCGCGCACGCATGTGTGTGTGTGAGTGTGTGCGTGTGTAGGGGGTGGGGGGTGGGGGTGGGGGTGATTCTGGCCAAGCTTGTACTTCAAATATAGGCTTTTTTTTTTAAAACCAAATTTGGCCTTTTTTTTCAAGACAGGGCTATCTATGGACTACAGATATACTAGGTAGAAAAAAGATAATTTTATAAGCATATTCTTGACGACTGGACCATTTCTTTTTCTGTCTGACCATTAATTTGACTCCTAGGAGTCACGTGCAGAACCACATTATTTTCTGCTGGGTTTCTTTTCTTCCATATTTTGTAGTGTTTTAGGCTTTTACCCTATACAGCAATACTGGGCCAGCTTTGTATCTTGACAGTAAATAAATCAAATACAGATATCTCTAGGTGTGCCTCTCTCGTTCCAAATAATGTTGAACTGAATCATCATTTTGTTTAGCCATACCGAGTCTAGCTTTGACATCTTGCAGACATGAGCAGTTATTCATTTTTTGCAAAACCAGAATATTTGAAGCAAGGTCATGTTGAAGATTATATTGAACAGACTGAAGCCACAAGCAGAGTCCATCATTTCTGAGGAACAAGCAGGTTTCAGAGCAGGGCGTAGCACAACTGAACAGCTATTCAACCTCAGAATACTCTTGTGAGCGGTACCTTCAACACCAACAAGACCTCTACCAGGTATTTATTGGTTTTAAGAAGGCATTCGACAGGGTGTGGCATGCAGCTTTGTGGGCAACCATGAATTTGCACAGCATGAATGTAAACCTGATCAGAGTCATCAAAGAGCTGTACAACAAGGCCACCAGTGCAGTGTACTACAACAGCAACATTGGAGAGTGGTTTCGAACAACAGTTGGAGTAAGGCAGGGGTGACTACTCTCACCCACTCTTTTCAACATCTTCCTTGAGAGAATCATAGCTGATGCACTGGAACACCATAAAGGATCAATCAGCATTGGTGGCAGAACGATCACAAACCTCTGCCTCGCAGATGACATTGACGGACTAGTATGATCACAACAGGAGCTTGCCAGCCTAACAGAACACCTGAGCAAGGCCTCTAAAACTTACGGCATGGAAATCAGTGCAGAGAAGACCAAACTGATGACCAATAACACCAAGAGCATCAGCACTGATACCAGGGTCAATGACCAGAAGCTGGAAACAGTTCAAAGCTTCAGGTACTTGGGAGCCGTCGTATCAGACAAGGGGTCCAAGCCAGAGGTAATATGCAGAATTGCACAGACAATAACAGCACTGTCAAAACTGTACACCATCTGGAAAGATAAAAATATCTCATTCAAGTCCAAGATCAGACTAATGCGCTCCCTTGTCATATCCACATTCCTGTATGCCTGTGAATCATGAACCCTGACTGCAGATTTGGAGAGAAGAGTACAGGCAGTAGAGATGAGATGCTTCCGGAGACTCCTTGGCATCTCCTACAGAGACCACATAAGCAACGAAGACGTGCATAACAGAATCCAGCAAACCATTGGTCCCTACGAAAATCGTCTATCAATCGTAAAGAAGCGTAAACTTAAATGGTACGGGCATGTCACAAGATCAAAAGGACTAGCAAAATCAATACGGCAGGGCACTGTCCAAGGAGGAAGAAAAAGAGGCAGACCAAAGCAGAGATGGGAGGACAACATCATCAGCGAATGGATAGGCCTAGAACTCAACAACATTTTAGCAAGGCAGAGCATAGAGAGAAATGGAGGGAACTGCTTGTCAAGTTTTCATGGGTGCCCCCACGGTCGCCAGACTAAGGGATAGATAGATCTATAGCTAGGGGGCCTAAGGGAGGCTGATTGGGCTGCTTGTTTCAGTGTAAACATGGCAATGACATGGCGAGAAACAAAAGCTGTTTTGACCTGGAACAGGAGCTTATCTAGTACTAAACAAGAAGGGGACCCCTTGTATTCGACTTTGTCTGACTGCACACTCAGCTGAAGTGAAGCAAGAACATACGGCTTTGGGGAAGGAGGGGGGGGGGGGGGGGGGGGCGTGCGTGAGTGTCTGTGGCAGTGCGAAAACTTTCAGAGCGGCAAGGGGAAGAAAGAGAGGTTATTTCTTTCTTTTTTTTTAATTCTTTTATACTTATTTATTCTTTCATATCGAGGATAATGGAATAAGCAATCATATGCTTTTTTTTTTACATCCAGTCCCTGTATGCATGCAGTTTTGTAAATGTCATCTGTTCCCACCGGCACACGATGGCCTACTCCTACGAAAAGCTGAACAGGATTTAACGTGTGCGCAAGATGTTCTACGTGCGTTCGCACACGGGGTCTCGGTTTAGTCTCATCCGAAAGACTTTTCGGGGGAGTGGAGTCAGCACTGATGTTAACACCAGAGGAAAAATCCCCTCGACCGGGAATCGAACTCGAGATTGGCTGCGTACACATGTTTTTTGGCCTGTCCACAGAGAGGCAGTATGAACGTACCAAAATTTGCCTTACCTTCATAAAAAAGGCCTGCAAATGAAGGTTATATTCTGTTAAAGAATCGTAGGCTTACCCCAAAGTGAGGCTTTGTGTAGACTAAGAAAATCTGAGCAGTTTCTAAAAGTATGTGTTAGGTTGTAAGCTCGCTTCTCTCTCTCTCTCTCTCTCTCTCTCTCTCTCTCTCTCTCTCTCTCTCTCTCTCTCTCTCTCTCTCTCTCTCTCTCTCTCTCTCTGTGTGTGTGTGTGTGTGTGTGTGTGTGTGTGTGTGTGTGTGTGTGTGTGCGAAGTTTCTTTTCTTATTCAAGTGCAGCCTTCAGAATTTTCTCTGTCTCTCTCTGTGTTATTTTCATTCAAAAACTATAATTATCTAAAACCTGAAAGATGAAGTGCCGAAAGAGAGGCTAGGTAAACACAAAAAATCTTCACCCCTTGAAGTTTCAATGCAGCAAGTAAATTTGCAGGGAATTGAACTTTTAGTTGCTTACTTTGTAGGCCGAACCGTCATAAGCGCTTGAAGCTTATGTACACTGAATCAAAAAGGAGTTGGAACTTGTTGAACTATGACAACAAAAGAAACAGTGAATCAGAATTTTCTGTGTCAGTAGGTTGATGTTTTGCCCGTTCCTTCAACTTAACCTCCCCCCCCCCCTCCCTCCCCTCTCTGAAGGTCAACCAAAACATGCACTCTGACTCACTAATCCCACCCTACCCTACTTACTGTAAAATCTATAGTAGCCTACACGTCGGGTGGAAAGTTTTCGCGTATAATTGTTGGTTTTTTTCCCCCCAATATCTTGCCCTATAGGCTACCACACTCCGTTTTCTGAAGATTTTTTCCCATACTTTTGAAAGGAGAGTGCAAGGGGGAGGGGGGGGGTGTATGCAAGGAGTAAATCGACGCTGTAGAGGTGATGCACCTGTCTAAGTAAAAAGGTAAAGTATACTACACTGTCTAGAAAGCCAAACGTCCAGGTTCGAAGTGTGCCGTGGTTTTATCCCAGTTTGGCCAGTAGACGTAAGTGGTGTTCTGGATGCTAGTCTTTCGGATATGACGACAAACCAAAGTCCCGTGTAGGTAAAAGAACCCACGGCAACAAGGTAGTTAGTTGTCCCATGCAAAATTCTGTAGAAAAAAAGCCACTCTGATTGGGAAACAAATACAGTTGCAGACAGAAAATAGTATATAATTATTGGGTGGCGCTGCTCTTGTGACGATGTTATCTCCTCGGTGGAGAGTAGTCCCAATTTCATGCAGAGAAATCCGCCGTGACTTAAAAGTGGCATGCAATACAATACAATACAACACAATACAATACAATACAATACAATACAATACAATGCAATACAAACACACCCCAGAATAACTGTCAGACTCTGAGCACAACTTGTATTGGAAGTTTCGTATTATGGTTGTTATTTTCTTTTTTTAATATCTCGTCATAATCACAGGTAGCCACTCTCCAACTTCTTTTTTTTTTTTTATCTCCTTTTGATAGGAGAGAGCAGGAGTTGTTACGCAAGCAGCTTGGCACTGATGACGACAGTATAAAGGTGAAGGTGTCCCATAACCTA
>CM060335.1:44823551-44833551 GCA_030674155.1 Stramonita haemastoma
ATGTTTTCCATTATTAATTACTTGTAATGCTAAATCATTTATGAAAAGTGAAAATAAAACAGGGCTACACACATCTCCTTGCTTGACTCCAGATGTACATCTAATGTAATCAGTCAATTTAAAACCACATCTTATTTTACATTTTATATCATCATACATTCTTTTAATACATGTGTGGAGTTTACCTCTAATACCGTTTTTTAACAAAATGGGCCAAAGTAAATTTCTGTTAATGGAGTCAAAAGCTTTTTCAAAATCTATAAAAGCTACATTATAACTTACGGTTGTATGAAAACTGTTTCTGTATCAATGCTAATAACGTAAACATGTGATCTAAAGTAGAATATCCTCTTTTAAATCCTGCTTGATATTCTCCAGTAATATTATTTTCTTCTGTCCATTCCTGTAGTCTTCTGTTAATAATGGAACTAAAAATTTTGCTGCTTATATCACTAAGTGAAATACCCCTGTAATTGTTAGGATCATTGACGTTTCCTTTTTTGTATAATGGTAAAACAATACATTCTGTCCAATTTTCAGGGAACTGACCAGTTTCAAACAACCTATTAAAAAGTTTTACAAAGAAATCTACTACAAATTCATTTGAATATTTAAGTAGTTCTCCAATAATTCCATCAGGCCCTGCTGCTTTTCGACTTTTCAGTTTTCTTATTGCTAACAACACTTCCTCTCTTGAGATGGGACGATTAATATAGTCATCACTATCATCATCATCAACATTTATATCTTCATTTATAGTGTCACTATTAACATCTGTTTCTAATAAAGTTTTGAAATGTTGAAACCACTTCTCAACACTAATATTGACTCTTTGCTGTTTTCTTTTGAATGAAACTTTTCCGATATTTTCCCAAAATTCTCTTTGATTCTTAACTGATGTAAGAAGTTTATCTAACATTGCAGTATTAAACTCTTTCTTCTTTCTTTTCAGTAGATTTTTATATTCAAGTCTTGCAACAGTGTATTTTTGCTTATCTTCATCAGTCAATGACTTTCGGCTCATTCTCAATAATTTTCTAACATTCCTTTTGCCCTTTTTTTTTTTTTTTTTTTGGGGGGGGGGGGTGTTGTTTGTTGTTTGTTTTTTTTGTTTTTTTGTTGTTGCTGTGTTTTTTTTTTAGGGGCGCTGCTATTTCCTGATAGGGCAAGGGCCGGATAAAAAAAAAAAAAAAGCATGTGTATGCTTACCCTGTTACCCTTGGAAAATAAATTATTTAATTATTCTTTTATATCAAAGATAATGGAAAAAGAAACTCATGTGCTTTTTTACATCCAGTCCCCGTGTTTGTGCAGTTTTGTTAATCTTGTCATGTTCCCACCGGCACACAATGGCCTCCTCTTACGAAACGTGGAACAGGATTTAACGTGTGGGCAAGATGTTTTGTGTGCGTTGGCACACGGAGCCTCGGTTTATAGTTTCATCCGATGGACTTTTGGGGGACAATGGAGTCAGCGCTGATGTTAACTCCAGGGGGAAAAATCCCTTGAACGAGATTCGAACCCAGGTCGTCAAAATGCGAGCGCATTATTCACTGAGCTACGTATAATAATACCGCATTCAACCTTAGCCCCTTAAGGGCATGACAGTGTCTAAATAATCCATACGCTAAAAGGCTCAGGCATGGACCAGAAAATAATTCCCAAGGCTTGTCCATTTCACGGTGTGCAAATGATTAATTCAGAATCAGGATGGGGCTATAAGCAAATCAAAGCAAAGCAAACGCTGGCAAAGCGTGTTGGCGCATTGTGTATGTTAATGTCAGCCCAAACGCTTTACAACAGCATGCCTTATCTCCCTTTTGTCTAAGGACTCCTTCTCTGACAGTTAAAAAAAATGGTAAAGGTGTCCCATAACCTATGTGTTGGCAGGGATCTAGATGTCAGAGACCTCACTTCTCTGGGGCCAGCATATTGAGGACGGGGCCCATCTCCTCTCCCTGCTGCTTTACCTTCCCTGACCCTAAAGAGGGCAGGTACCCATTTACAGCTGGGTGAACTTGGGGACTGCAGTGAACCAAGGCGCACATACCGTAACCCATCCACTTAGTAACCACGTTCGATGCTGCTTTAACCTTAGCTAGGGGAAAGCCAGTGCTCTGACCACTGAGCTAACCCGTCCCCAACTGACAGTGTTGGTTTCTTTTCACCCCTGGGTGAACTTTGTATAACTTTTTTTTCAAAATAATAACAACTTGATCACAAAAATATAACAAGAAAATGATGATGGTAAATGATGATGGCAAGTAATAGATGATGATGATTGATGATGATGATGATGATGATGACTAGCTAGGTTGGTGACTACAACATCCCTCTCACGAAACTCTTCCGTGAATCTTCAACCCCAGAGGCTCCGACAGTAATTCGCTACAGGCACGGGAGTGTATATAGTAGACATGTACAGTAGGCACCCGTCAGTCTCGGATGACTATGGAGTTGCGCTCTAGGCTCTAGAGTGCAAAGCCTGGGTAAGTAAGTATGGAGGGCAAGCTGTTACCATGCAGCAGACTCCCCCCGCCCCTTCTCCACCTGTTCCCCTCCATTGAAAAAGGCAGTCGCCAATCGCGATACGAATGGTTCCAGCGCCGTTTTAGGAGCCGCCAGAACCTTGTGCCATATAGGCCTACAGCCCCGAACCACCCCGGGGACTCCAACTCCCCGTTTTTCTCAGGGATTCTGGCTAAACACGACACCTGTGTGTATGCTGGATTTTTATTTTGCTGTTATCCACATGTAGATGTACATGTATATGGAGTGTATGGGGAAACCAAAAACTGAAGTCACCCTAAGACCAGAGTAACCGGGGCCAACAAAGACTGTGGGACATTAAAGACTGTTTCTGTGTTGTGTTGTGTTTGTACTGCTTGATTATCAGTGGTGTTCATGACAATGTGAGGATGCTGACATGGAAGAGCACGTGCTTTGAGAGACTACTTGGCTAATTATAATATTGCTTAATTATATATAATATATATTATGATAATACAAATGTTACTAATAATTAACTACTACTACTTATTATAATCTTATTATGATAGGAAGCGCAGAGTCCAACCCTTGTTGTACTCTACGCTTCCCATCATAACAATATTATAATCCCAGCCTCGACTAGGCCCGTGAGATACAGACACCTGCAGGTCCGTCAAGTAGTTTGAACAACACTCTCTAAAATGATGTAGGCCTACGTAAAGTGGATGAAGCTCAACTGTGCGGTCCCAATCTTCGCAATGAGCCCACGGCACACTCGCTCTGGGCAGGAGCCAGCCACATCAGAAAAAAAACCAAACTTTGTGACTCTTATGGAATTGGAACTTGCGACTTTCTCCTCGTAACCTACGGTGTTAACCACTGCATCATGGCGGGTGGTTCAGATCCCACTAAGTTTACGGCACATACCACTGAGCTACCTGCTCCTATAGTGCCTTGAGAGACGGGATAGCCTAGTGGTCAGAACATTGCGCTCGCAATTTGACGACCCAGGTTCGATTCCCGTTTGAGGGGAGTTTTCCTCTAGAGATAGCATCAATGCTGACTCCACTCTCCCCAAAAGTCCTTCGGATGAGACTATAAACCGAGGCCCGTGTGCGAACGACGCAGAACATCTTCCGCACACGTTAAATTCTGTTCCGCTTTTCGTAAGAGTAGGCCATGTTTGCCGATGGGAACAGATAACACGATTTACAAAAACTGCACACACACGGGGATGGATGTAGGCCTAAAAAAAAAAAAAGCACATGAGTGCTTATTCCGTTATCCTCGATATAGAAGAATAAAATAAAAATGAAAAAATATATATATAGTACAGAACGTCACCTTCAAAGTAATGTAGTGTCAGATAAGGCAACAGCTGGATCAAGTTGCAAGAAGAGGATCTGTTGGGGGTCAAGGACGGGTATTTTCAGTTTCTAAGTAGGCCTACGATCTGACTGTTCTACTTTTTTTTAACTTTAATTTTCTTGCTTTCTTTTCATTTCTTTGATCGTTCCTTTTTTTAACTTTAATTTTCTTGCTTTTTTTTCATTTCTTTCTCCCTTCCTTTCTTTTCCTTTCTTTCTTTCTGTGTCTTTTTTTTTCTTTTACCTTAATTTTCTTTTTCTTTCTTTTTCCTTTTTTTTTTTTTTTGTTAATGGGGGGTGGTTGATTGTCCGGGTGTTTTTGTTTTGATTTTGTTCATTTGTTTTTGTTTGTATGTTTGCTTATTTGTCTGCTTGCTGCTGCACCTCCTGAGACCTCCCCCCCCTTCCCACCTCCCCACACCCCCCACCCAAACCATACCTAGGAGGGGACGGATAGCCTAGTGGTCAGAACATTGCGCTGGCAATTTGAAGACCCGGGTTCGAGTCCGGTCGAGGAAATTTTTCTCCTGGAGTTAACATCAGTGCTGACTCTACTCTCCCCAAAAGTCCTTCGGATGAGACTTTAAACTGAGGCCCCGTGCGCGAACGCACGCAGAACATCTTGCGCACACGTTAAATCCTGTTCCCTTTTCGTAAGAGTAGGCCATCGTGTGCCGGTGGGAACAGATGACAATATTTACAAAACTGCATACACACGGGGACCGGATGAAAAAAAGCACATGGTTGCTTATTCTGTTTATCCTCGATATAAAACAATAAATAAATAAATAAATAAATAAATAAATAATAATAAATAAATAATACCTAAGCTTGTCAATCTGCATCCTCAGGGTCAGAGGTTTATAAATAATTTAATTTCAAGGCCGCGATAATGTCACCAACCAGAGTCGCTTGAGTACATATAGATACACGCTTGAGTAGGCCTACCTACATATAGATAGAAATTGCAAAAAATAAAACAGAAAAATCACCTGCGTATATCCCAACACAGTAACGCTATTTGACCGAGATTCGCCATCAACAGCGCTACCGAGGATCTGTACCGTTGTAATATGAGTAGCGTCCCCTGTATCTCGGCAACTATCGACAACATGGCAGACATCAACTTTTCGCGCGAGTGCATTTTTTAAGTTGACTTTTAGGAATATGTGTTGAGTGAATGGGTCTACGATCATCTTTAATGCCTGTTTGGGGATAAGCACTACCTTAAGCGTACGTATGCTTGACTTTTTGGTGAAAAATACGGGTGTGATGTGCTTTAGAAATTGATATACCAACAAACTGGGAGGTAAAGGGGGATCACTTTTGAATAGTGAAACATTACTTTGTACACACTTATGCGTTATGCCAGCAACCAAATCAGTTAGCAACCGAATGTGCTTGCATGCATGATATCCACTCATGTTAGTATACAGATAAAATCATAGTTTTGTTGATTGTGGTTGCAAATGTGTGTTTTATGTCACAATGTAAGTTGTGTCAGGTTCACTGGTGTTATTGACACAAAATATTCATGACTGATCGTTGGATAGTTGAGAAAATACGGTTGTTTGTGCTGTTTGGCATCGTGTTTGATTGTTATTAGCATAACACTGGCATGCATAGTAGCCATGTGAGTAAACTATTGGACTTGTGATCATCCTCAATCTTGATTAGCAACCCCATAGGTTTGAGCCTTGATCATAGCACTTGGTGGGTTAAAAGGGTGTAAAATGGAGACCTCCTTGATTTACTTAGGCCTAACATGAAGGGCTGTTAATGCCTTTCTGTCTTTTATTTAATGATCTGATATGATAATATGCATGCAGATCAAATGCATGCATGTTTTGTTCAATTTGGTTTACTTAGTGATCCATGTCTTACGTACATGTTGTATGTGAGATTAGTGGGCTCATTGAGAGAAGAAACAAAGAAATAGCATATGATCCATCATTTACCAAACCATATAGATCCTTCAGTTATTTCAAGCCGGTCACTAGAACATAAACAAAGTTTTATACTCATACAGTGATACACACAGTGACACACACTGACACAGTGATACACATAGTGACAAACACAACACACACACACACACACACACACACAACACACACACACACACACACAACACACACAATATGCACATTCATACACACGCCATAGCTCAAAGCTTTAAAATATGCTTTAATCATGTATTATAAGCCTTGTACAGTTGTAAATTACATTTATTGTTTTAAAGAAAATTTTGATAACTTTATAGCACATTTTTTCTCAAGATTATATTGGGCTGCATGACAAAATCAAAATGAGGAAATGGCTAAATGAATCACCCTTGTGCCATGTTGTGGTGAGTGGTTTTGATTGGCAACCTGAATTTTCACCAAAAATTGAGAGTGAAAAAGAGACAAGAATCAGTTGAACATTACATTAAACCAAGTGATACACACAGTGACACACACTGACACAGTAACACACACACACACACACACACACACACACACACACACACATACACACAATCACACACACAACACACACACACACACACACACACAACACACACACCACACACACACACACACAACACACACAC
The DNA here is from genome assembly GCA_030674155.1 of Stramonita haemastoma. Lineage (NCBI taxonomy): Eukaryota > Metazoa > Mollusca > Gastropoda > Neogastropoda > Muricidae > Stramonita > Stramonita haemastoma. The sequence goes on from CM060335.1 coordinate 44,830,005, forward strand.
ACACACACACACACACAACACACAACACACCACACACACACACACAATCACACACACACACACACACACACACACACACACACACACACACACACACACACACACACACACACACACACACACACACACACACACACACACACACACACACACACACACAACACACACACACACACACACACATATGCCATAGCCAGCAGTATAGAGCCAGAGGGAACCCGGAAGGGAGGAAGAATTGATACATTTGAATGCAAACTCAAACATGCATTGCAGCTAAAGCAACACGTCCACAATTTTGGTTCATTTATAAACAATGATTATTTGTTATTTTTCATTTTATGATGTCTCTGGACAAGACAAGGAAATGTTATTTACATTTTTGTGAGAATGCCATTATCCACATGTGCATTTTGTGAGAAATTTGCCTGTGGCATAGATTAAAATCAATTGCTCTGAATCTTAAAGAAGGGCAGGACAAAAATATATATTATATGGGATGAACCCAATGAAAAAAATGTGCATATCATGTGATATTAATTGTAATGCCATAAAACAAAACTAACAAATAACTTAAAACTTAAGAGTTTCCAGCTTTTCTTTCAAAATGTGGATTGATTTTTTTTTTCAATTTACTGAGTAAAAAAGATAAACAACAACAAAAAAACTGACAGACAATTATGTATGATTCTGGAGAATGACGAAAAATGATTTTATGAAGAATGATCTCACACTTTTTTCTGCCCAAACTTACCAGTCCTTTTTTTTTTTGCGGAACTTCGATAAAAATTGAAAATAAAAGAAATAAAGAAACAAAACTCAGATTTCTTTTTGCATTTAAAGTTCTCCACTTTCTTTGCTTGTTCTTTTTCTGAAGAAAACTTAGTGCTGTTAAGATTAGCAACAACAAAACTGGAACAATAACCAAAAAAACCCATCCCATAACCACCTTAATTTAGATTTTGCTTCACAATACATTTGAAAACTTTGATAATCTGGTTTCCCTATACTGAGATTAAGAGGTAAGAAGAAGAAAGCAGATGAGAAAAGCCATGCAGAAAACCACACAAATACCACATGAATTAATACATGTTGTACTGATGTAGTAACAACAAAATGATTTATAAAGAACAATAAAACAAAGACAGATGGACAGACAAACACTGAGACAAACAACACAAATGTAGTGAAAAAGTAAATCAGGTCAGTGAGTGTTGTCTGTACTGTTCATAAACTTGATTTTAGTGAAGATGCCTGCAGGTCATGTTTTGCTGTATCTATATATTGCATGACTACTTCCATGCAATAAACTGCAGACGCTCCTCGTTTTCTTTGACAGGAGAGAGAGAGAGAGAGAGGGAGAGTGTGTGTGTGTGTGTGGGGGGGGGTTGTTGATTTTATTTTTATTTAAATTTTATACCACTTTATATTACAGCAGATTTCTCTGCATGAAATTCAGGCTGCTCTCCACGGGGAGAGCGCGTCGCCACAAGTGCAGCGCCTACCCTTTTTTTTTTTCCCTCAGGGATGGTGTCTAAACACGACATCTGTGTGCATGCTGGGTTTTTTTATATATAATTTTGTCATCCGCTCCTAATGGCACATGATGGCCTGCTCTTCCGAAAGGCGGAACGGGGTTTTAATGTGTGCACAAGATGTTCTGCTTGCGTTTGCACATGTGGCCTCGGTTTAAATAGTCTCATCCGTATGTGTGTGTGGGGGGTGTGTGTGTATGCGTGTGTGTGTGTGTGTGTGTGTGTGTGTGTGTGTGTGTGTGTGTGTGTGTGTGTGTGTGTGTGTAATGTGTGTGTGTGTTTGTGTGTGTAATGTGTGTGTGTGTGTGTATTGTGTGTGTGTAAACGTGTGTGTATGTATGCATCATTGCATGCATGGGTGTGTGCATGTATGTGTGTGTGTGTGTATTTTTTTATATTTTTATTCATTTCTAAGGTGGTAAACCTATAATATGTGATCTACAAGTACAACACATGGCAGTCAACATGTGCTATGCACACATGCACACACACATTCACGCGCCCCCATGCAAATACACACACACACACACACACACACACACACCACACACACACACACACACACAACACACACACACACACAGAGATATATATATATATATATATATATATATATATATATATATATATATATATATATATATATATATATATCACTTTTTCCATTACCGTTTTACTCATTTTTAATAAAAATTAAAAAACTTTAAGAAGGAAAGCTTGCTGTTTCTTTGAAGTGCTTATGACAAACTACGAGGTCTAACATGTATTCTAACAATGTTGAGAAGCGTATTATTCAGTGGCAATGATTCAAATAGTAGGTCAAACTCAGCAGTCAGCTACAGAGGAGCAGCTTTCTCTTTGAAGTCTTTCATTCTGTCAAAAAATAACCTCCCCCCCAAAAAAATAAAATAATATAAAAAAAATACTAAACGAAAGACCTCATAAATCAAAAACCTATATATTCATAAATATAATGGCCTTCTTTGAGGTTATCGCTTGAAAGAAACTTGGAAGTCATACTTAATTACTGATTCAGTGATTGGCGCAGGAATTGCTTCAATTCAAGTGTAGTAATTGCTCATTGGCTCAGGAACTGCTTCACTGGATGTTAAGTAATTACTGATTGGCTCCGTGCCAGCAGCTGGCCTTGATCTTTGCCTACACTCTCCCTGCTTGTTTCTCGTGAGGGCCTTTGATCACAACAGGCCATAATTACACTGATCCATTACACTACTGTGATAATTTTTTTTTTTTTTTTAAATAATTTATTTATATCGAGGATAATGGAATAAACATTCATGTGCTTTTTTTTCATCCAGTCGGCGTGTGTATGCAGTTTTGTAAATATTGTCATCTGTTCCCACCGGCACTTAATGGCCTACTCTTACAAAAAGCTGAACAGGATTAATAAGTGAATGTGTGCTCTAGAGGTGACACACCTGCTTAGAAAGCAAAAAGCCTGGGTCTAGACTGTGGTGGTTTGAATTTGATGCCCATTTGGGCCAGAACGCCCCCCCCCCCCCCCCCCCCCCTTACTAAGACCATGAGTGGTGGTCAAGGTGCTAGTCTTTCTGATGAGATGGTAAACTGAGGTCCCGTGTGTTACACATATTTAGCACATGTTAAAGAGCCCACGGCTAGGAGGTAGTTGTCCCTGGCAAAATTCTGTAGAAAAAAGCTGATCAGTTAGGGAAACAAATACAGGTGCACTTGCAGACAGGAAAAGAAAAAAAGGAGGAGTGAGGCTGTTCTTGTGGCAACACTCTTTCCCTGGGGAGAACAGCCTGAATGTCATGCAGAGAAATCTGCCATGACTTAAAGCGATATATATATACACATACAGTACAATGCATGGGGGGAAGAGATAGCTTTGTGGTTAGAACATGGCATGCGCAGTTTGACACGTTAAGGGGATATTTTCCCCAGGAGTTAACATCATTGCTGACTTCACCTCTCCCAAAAGTCCTTGGATGATACTATTTACTGAGGTCCCCTGTGTAAATACATTATATAGA
>CM060335.1:44836051-44848551 GCA_030674155.1 Stramonita haemastoma
TACTGTGGTGCAAATGCATGCAGAACATCTTGCACATACACACACATTAAAACCTGTTTTTTTGGAGGAGTATACCATTGTGTGCTTGCTGGGAACGAGTGACAGCATTTACAAAACTTCATACACACTTGTGCTGGATGTGAAAAAGCACATGACTTTTTGAACAGCTATGGTAGTGCCTTTGAGTAAGGGAGAGGAGATGGGCAGTGCCCTCAGTATGCTGGCCCCAAGAGTGGCAGAGGTCTCTGAAACCTTGCTCCCCAATAGACCACATGTAGTTTATGGAAACACCTTTACCTTTACTTTAACCCTCTTAGTCCCAAACTGGGATTTGCCAGGATTGAATAATTGCCCCCCCCCCCCCCCCTGAGTCCCGAACCAGGATTTACACACATTAGTTTTCCATCACGCTGTAACCATCACTAATTGCTACCACATGTCAAAGCTCTATCAGGCTAGAGGTAGAAATCCTGTTGAGAGTCTGGAAGTAATTATAGCTGCTGGCATGTACTTAGAAGGAGGAAAAGGCGAGGGAGCCTGTGTGCCTGACCTGATTTCGTGATGGAATGTGAAATCTAGGGGCAGTTTGTGTTCAGAGAGTCCGAATGCAAGAGGGTTAAGGGAACACCTTCACCTTCACTTTAACCTACGAACCCTTGATTGCTTTTTTTTAGGTGATGTACAAGACAGGTGCCAGCTTTGTGGGGAAAGTGGAGGACTACAAGAAGATAGGGAGCGGGGTGTTCATCTGGCCAGATGGATCCAAATACGACGGAGAGTATGTCAACAACCTGCGACACGGCAAGGGTGAGAACAACCCATTTTTTGGGTGTCACATTTTTTGCATGTTCTAGCTGCTGTCATTGGAATTGTTGCGTGTTTGTCAGTTCTCATGGTCAGGTCTTTGCTTTGGCAATAAAGAACTTTTAACAGTTTTGAAACCTTAGAAAACTATTACAAATATTAAGTAGAAGAAAATGTTGGGTAATGAATAGTCCATAAAGAAAAGAAGAAAAACAAATACATTTAACAGTTTTGAATTAAAAGAAAATGATGCCAAATTACTATATAAGTTGAGGACAATTTTTGGTAACAAATAGGTCATAAAGAAAATAAAAGAGACCTTTAACAGTTTTGAAATCAAAAAGAAAGCTATGCCAAATTGATATCCAGTTGGAGAAAATGTTCGATAATGAATAGTTCATATTTCCCTCTTGGGCAATGTGAGGGCCTGTCAGTATAAACACCATCGCCACATTTTGGAAATTCTGTGCTAAAAATTTCCACTTTTCTAATACTCTCTTTATTTTCTGCCTCGTTCCTTTTCTTCTGGTCATCTCCTTCATGTCTGTGTTTTCTTCCTTCTTGGTCCATTTGCCTGCCTGTTTTCTAGAAACACTTTAAAAAAAAAAATTCTCTCCCACGCCAAATTTGGATGCTCTGGGCAGGATCTGTCAGACGCTTAACAGCAGCGAGATGCAATTTTGCTCATGAATATTCTATCTATCTATCTGTCTGTCTGTCTGTCTGTCTGTCTGTCTGTCTGTCTGTCTGTCTGTCTGTCTGTCTGTCTGTCTGTCTGTCTGTCTGTCTGTCTGTCTGTCTGTCTGTCTGTCTGTCTGTCTGTCTGTCTCTGTCTGTCTGTCTGTCTGTCTGTTCTGTCTGTCTGTCTGTCTGTCTGTCTGTCTGTCTGTCTGTCTGTCTGTCTGTCTGTCTGTCTGTCTGTCTGTCTGTCTGTCTGTCTGTCTGTCTGTCTGTCTGTCTGTCTGTCTGTCTGTCTGTCTGTCTGTCGTCTGTCTGTCTGTCTGTCTGTCTGTCTGTCTGTCTGTCTGTCTGTCTGTCTGTCTGTCTGTCTGTCTGTTCTGTCTGTCTGTCTGTCTGTCTGCTTCGTCTGTCTGTCTGTCTGCTGTCTGTCTGTCGTCTGTCTATCTATCTATCTATCTATCTATCTATCTATCTATCCCTTAGTCTGGCGACTGTGGGGGCACCCCTGAAGACTTGACAACCAGTTCCCTCCATTCCTCTCTCTGTTCTGCCTTTCTCAAAATTTTGTTGAGTTCTAGACCTGTCCATTCGCTGATGTTGTCCTCCCATCTCTTCCTTAGTCTGTCTCTTTTTCTCCCTCCCTGGACAGTGCCTTGCAGTATTGTTTTTGCAAGTCCTTTTGATCTTGTGACATGCCCGTACCATTCAAGTTTACGCTTCTTGACGATTGATAGAAGGTTTTCGTAGGGACCAATGGTTTGCTGGATTCTGTTATGCATAACAGAACAGTAGTAGTAGTAGTAGGCACTCATCAGTCTCAGATGACTATGGAGTTGCGCTCTAGTCTTTAGAGCGCAAAGCCTGGGTAAGTATGGAGGGCAAACTGTTACCCATGCAGCAGACCCCCCCTCTCCATGCCACTGGAATGATCCATTGGAAAGGCAATGACCTATACGAATGGTTCCAGTACCGTCGCAGGAGCCACCAGAACATTGCTATATACAGCCCCGAGCCGCCCTGGGACTCACAACTCCCCAATTTTTCCTCAGGGATGGTGTCTAAACACGACACCTGTGTGCATGCACAAAAAAATCTCAACAGAACAGAATCCTCATGAATATTAGAGACAACAGTAGTTGCAGTTTGAGTGTTCGACAAAAAAGTAGAAGAGTTGATAAAGAAACTGACTCCCCTGTGTTCCAGGCGTGCAGACATGGGCAGACCATACGCAGTATGAAGGAGGGTTTGTCAACGACTTGAGGCACGGGTCAGGCAGCTTACATTGGTCCAATGGGGAGGTGAGTGTAGTGTGTGTGTGTGTGTGTGTGTGTGTGTGTATGTGTGTGTGTGTGTGTGTGTGTGTGTATGTGTGTGTGTGTGGTGTGTGTGTGTGTGTGTGTGTGTGTGTGTGTGTGTGTGTGTATGTGAGAAAGAGAAAAAGAGAGAAAGAGAGAGAGAGAGAGAGAGAGAGAGAGAGAGAGAGAGAGAGAGAGAGAGAGAGAGAGACAGACAGACAGACAGACAGACAGACAGACAGACAGACAGACAGACAGACAGACAGACAGACAGACAGACAGACAGACAGACAGACAGAGACAGACACAGAGAGAAAGAGACAGACAGAGAGAGAGACAGATAGAGAGAGAGAGAATTTCCTCTTTTCAGTTAGTATTTTGCTATCAAAGTACATTTTGATGTTCCTTTGTATCTTTTTCTCCTTAACATTAGATATGCCTGCCCCCAAAAACAGGAAAGGAAAGAAGGGTTTGTAAAATTATGGTGCAGAGCAGTCTTCTTCTCAGTATGATAATCAATTATTTGTGCCACTGTGATCATCTCGTGTGTCATTATTATTCTGTCATTTTTGACAAGCATGCAGTGAAGCTTAGATGGGTATTTAGATCTTTTATATATATATTTTTCTTTTTTTTATGGTAATCTGAATGTTTCACCAAACAACAACAATACTGACAGAAATGACAACAAAGTTTACCTAAAAAGTGTATCACTGTGAATTTTTTTTCTCACCAAACACATTGTAACTATCGTTGCCTCTCATATGAGCAAAAGTGTGTTGCGTTGTGCTGCTGTTAAGCACCTGACAAGTGCGGCCCAGCGCTTATTTAAAAACAATTATACCACTTTATGTCACAGTAGATTTCTCTGCGTAAAATTTGGGCTGCTCTCTCTCCCCGGGGAGAGCATGTCGCCACAAGTGCAGCACCAACCCATTATTTTTTCTGCAACTGTATTTGTTTCCCTCTCAGAGTGGCTTTTTTCTACAAAATTTTGCCAGGGACAACCCCCTTGTTGCACTAAATAATGATGTGTAACACATGGGACCTCGGTTTATCATCTCATCCGAAAAACTTATTCAAACTTTGGCATGACTGTTAAGTTATACACGAGAATTTTTGTTGATGGATTAGTATTGACCAGTGATACTTTGGCTTTCCCCAGACCTACAAAGGAGCATTTTTCAAAGATCGTCGTCACGGCAAGGGAACATACACGTGGCCCAACAGATCGTCATTCACAGGCACCTTCTACATGGACAAGAAAGAAGGCTATGGCGTCTTCACCTTCGCAAATGGAAATAAGTTTGAGGTAAAATTTGATATCGTATGTACTTTTAGAAATGAACGCTTTTTGAAAATTCACTTGTGTTTCATTTACAGTGCTGATTTTCTGATTTTCCAAATTTTAACTGTAGACCGACCTGAGAGTATTGCATAGAAGATCAAGTTTTAGAATAATTGATGAGCGCTTCCTTGAACATGTAAAATTGTTATTAGTTGGCTGTTCTTACACATCAGAGATCAAAGCGAAATGTGAAAGGAAAAGGTCCCTCCTATCAAAAAGAAACAAAAGAAAACAAAATTTTTCTTGTATGTAAGAGAAGCTTCATCCATAAAACACTTCTATGGGGATTTTACCTCCACCCTAACAGGACCCACTGACCCTCCCCCCCCCCCCCCCCCCCCCCTTTGACATCTGTTTTTCTTTTTTTCTTTCTCTTTTCTTTTTTAAAATTTTATTTTATTTTTTTAGCTTTTTTAATAGTTTACCCCTGTGTCCAGGATCTTCTCCTTTGTCCGAAACACTCAGACAGCCACTATCGTTCTGTCATTTGAGTGAAAATGTGTTACACCGCCATTAAACGCCTGACAAGTCAGGCCCAGTGCATCCGACTTTGGTGAGGGAGAGAATTGTTATCTTTCAAGTCTTTCCAGGAAAAAAAAGTCATGAGAATGGTCCAAGAAGACAGAACATAGACAAGTAGGAGGTGACAGAAAGAAAAGGAACAAGGCAGAAACAAAGAGGGGGTTAGAGGGGGTTAGAATTTCTTGCACAGAATTTCCAGAAGGTGGGGATGCTATTCATACTGACTGGCCCCTGGCATACCTACTGGGGAAGTTTAGGACCTGCTGAAAGGACAAGTTTACCAGGAAAAGGCCGTTTCACCAGCATTTTAGGACATTTTCTCATGCAATGACTCCTTCTTTTGAAGTGTGTAAAACGAATTAAAGAAATGATAAATAATAAATAAAAGAAGCGGCCATGTTTTCTAAGGTAATATCTTCATTTCAGGGCCTGTACAAAGACGACGAACGTGAAGGACCGGGGGTCATGACCTACAAAGATGGCCGACAGGACGTAGGGTTTTGGCACGGGGAGCGTTTGCGCAAGCTCCTGACCCCGGTCTCTGGGGCTTTCTCCATGAAAGACCACCCTGAGATCAACTACAAGCCCGAGGACATGAACATTCCCATCATACCTCAGCCAGACAAGACGGAGCCGCTGAAGAATGTCCTGGAACCTCCGACTTTGTTCAACTATGTGCCAGAGGTTGGTGTTGGGTTGGTCGGCGAGTTGTTTGTGTGTGTTTGTTTGTTTGTTTGTTTATTGTTTATTTATGTATTTATTTAGTTATATATATATATGTATTCATTTTTTTTTTTTTTTATTGAGGATAATGGAATAAGCACTCCATGTGCTTTTTTACATCCAGTCCCTGTGTGTATGCAAGTTTTGTAAATCTTGTCATGTTTTGCCATTGGCACATGATGGCCTTCTCTTACGAAAAGCAGAACAGGATTTAACCTGTGCGCAAGATGTTCTGATGCGTTCACAAACGGGGCCTCGATTTACAGTCTCATCCGAAAGACTTTTGGGGGAGAGTGGAGTCAGCACTGACGTTAACTCCAGGAGAAAAAATCACCTTGAACGGGAATCGAACCCGGGTCTTCAAAATGCAAGCGCAATGTTCTGACCATTATGCTATCCTGTCCCCACATGTGTATATATACATGAAAGGAATTAAGTCAATGGCAAATCTGCTCTTGAACTTGACCTGGGAGATCATAAAATCCCCACCCTTAATTCACCAGATGCCACCACCAAGATTTGAACGTAAGATTTCATAAACCAAAATTTTATACCACTGTGAAACAGCGATGTCAAGCAGAAACTGAATCAGTTTCTTTTTTTTAATTAATTTATTTATCTATTTATTATTTCATATCAAGGATAATGGAATAAGCAATCATATGCTCTTTTACACCCAGTCCCTGTGTGTATACAGTTTTGTAAATGTCATCTGTTCCCACCGGCACACAATGGCCTACACTTATGAAAAGCGGAACAGGATTTAACGTGTGCGCAAGATGTTCTGCGTTTCACAAGATTTGTGTGTATAATTTTCAATCCTGTTTCTCCCACCCCCCTTCATGTCCTCAGCTGAAGATGGCAAAGAGGATCAGCGAACTGTACAGTGAGGACCTCGACCCTCGCAGCCTGGCCGTGGACCGGCAGGCGTTTGACGAGGAGTTCTTCAAGGACACCCCGCCCAGCAGCGAGGGGGAGCCCCAGACCCTGCTGACCTGGAACAAGTCGCCCTTGCTGGTGGACCTGCAGCTGCACACACACAAGCATCGGCGCGCTGCAGACTCCATCAGCTGCCCTGTGGACAAGGTGGGTGGCCTGTTTGCGAGGTTTGGTTGAGGCTTTTGGGGGGTGGGGTGGGGTGGGGGGTGGGGGGGTGTGGGTGGGGGTGTCTTCTTTTAGGCTTTGGCTGTTTTGTTTCATTTGTGTTTCCTGATGTGTTTCATTTTTGTTCCAACTGTGTTTCATTTGTGTTTGTAATGTGTTCCATTTCTGTTCTTAATGTGTTCCATTTCTGTCTGTTCCTAATGTGTTTCATTTATGTTCCTAATGTGTTTTTTTCTGTTCCTGATATTTTTTTAATTTATATTGATGAAAGTCAGAATGTGTCTACAAAATAAAGATCCAAGTATTGTAAAAAGAAAAAAAACAAAAAAACGACAAAACTGAAAAACATGATGATAAAAAAAACAAATACAGTAAACACTATACAATAAAACAGTATGTGCTTGGACAAAGCAAACTCAGAAACATGAATAAGATGATGCGCCAAAATATTTCATGATAAACTGGCAGTGGGTAAAAATGACAGCATTGCATTGCTCTAGAATTGTAACATGTTCAGCATTCAGTGTATGCAGTTTTGTAAGTCTTGTCACCTGTCCCCACCGGCACACAATCCTACTCTTACAAAAAGCGGAACAGGATTTAACATGCGCGCAAGATGTTCTGCGTGCATTCGCACACACAGGGCCTCGGTTTATACTCTCATCCGAAGCACTTTTGACAACGACTTTGTATGTTTTATGCATTATTATTCTTAAAAAAAACAACAACAAAAACAACAACAATAAAAACAGAAAACTGAAAACGCCCATTTCTTTCTTTCTCTCTCTCTCTTCCTTTCTTGCAGATCCTGAACTTTGACCGGTCAGGGTTCAAGAGTCAAGGGCCTCTGGAGCTGGCGTCGGAGGAGCTGATCCGGATGGCGGCAGCGGGCAACTTCCTGCACGTGGAGGAGCTGCTGAACGGCGGCACCGTGCATCCTGACGTGGCCGACAAGAACGGTCACACTGCCCTGGTCGGTGCCACGGTGAGTAGTAACAAGTGTGTGTGTTGTGTTGTTTGTTTGTTGTGTTTGTGTGTGTGTTGGGGGGAGGTGGGGGTGGAGGGGGTAGGTTGGGGGTGGGGGGGGAGGTTGTATGTGTGTGTGGGGGGGGGGGTTGGGGGAGGGGGGGTAGGTTGTGGAGGGGGGAGGGGGTTGTGTGTGTGGGAGGGGTAGGTGGGGGTGGGGGTGGGGGGAGGTTTGTGTGTGTATGTGGGGTGGGGAGGGAGGTGTGTGTGTGTAAGGGGTGTGTGTGTGTGTGTGTGTGTGTGTGTGTGTGTGTGTGTGTGTGTGTGTGTGTGTGTGTGTGTGTGTGGAGGGGTGGGGGTGACACATGCGACTGTCACAAAAGATTTAACAGATTTAATTAAAATGCAATTTTTTGATGGACTTGACTTCTAAATGTGTGGGCGGGTGACAGGTGAACTGGCATCTGGACACCATCAACGTTCTCCTGAACCACGGGGCAGACGTGAACCAGCTGAATGACGAGGGAGTGTCCGCTCTGGCTGCAGGCACCATCTTCTATTACCCTGTGGAGAGCTTCCACTACAACATCGCCGAAAGCTACATGGAAAAACCCCTCATCGAAGTAATACACCCATCATTAACTCTTCTTCTTCTTCTTCTTCTTCTTCTTCTTCTCTTCTTCTTCTTCTTCTCTTCTTCTTCTTCTTCTTCTTCTTCTTCTCTCATTGGTTTAATGTCCATTCACTCACTACAAGGTGATTTAGACAATGGTACATTCACATTAAGAATGTACTGAAAAAGGGAATGAGGGGGAAGGTGAAAGGATGAAGAATGTAATGGATGATGATAAGTTTATAAAATTTCATTTACAGTAACTGTCCCACTGGTGACTGGCAAATACTTTCGGCAACTGATACTAGGACATGCGACATGCGACTCGGAATCATACAGAACACTTTGGATATTTCCATATTTTTTTCTTAGATCTTTCTATGAGATACCTTTACCAGGGTTCGCGATAACCGGTAATTGTCAGTATTTTACCGATTGTAAACAGGGAATACCGAAAATTTTCGAAGCAGCCGGTACCGCGTACCGATTCTGTTTGCCTGTGACCGATTAGATTTCCGTCTTAAAAAAAAAAGTCTGAAGTGACATTTTCTGACAGTCTGTCATGGGCCTGTACTGTGCTTACCGCACCTACCTCTTCCCACCCCTTCCCACGAACATCTTTGGTGCCAGCCTCATTAGCCTAGCACGCAGAACAGCAAGCTTTACTGTGAAAGAATACAGCTTCGCGCTCTTCTCGGCATGACAGCGACTTCCATTCACAATGAGTAAATGGGGCCTAGATTTATTTATTCTGTATTCTTTTAATCTTTTATATCGAGGATAATGGAATAAGCACTCCTGTGCTTTTTCACATCCAGTCCCCGTGTGTATGCAGTTTTGTAAATGTAATCCGTTCCCACCGACACACGATGGCCTGCTCTTACGAAAAGCGAAAAGCTGAGGGTCTATGACTATGAATTTGCGCTTGCTTCCAGAGAGAAGAGTTGAAAACTAAATCTAAATTGAACAAAGATCTAGATGAGCGCTAAGCATAGAAACAAGAAAGAAGAATATAAGTCACACGAATGATGCCATGCAAAACAACAGACTGACACAGACAGTGACACAGGCGCTAGAAAAAAAATCATATTTCCTTCGTGGCTTCGTGCCCAAGAAGCGAGTGGCAGCAAGCAGCACGGCAGTCAAAGTCTGAGAGATTCGCGTTCAATTTAGATTTTGTTTTGCTGCCCAACAATCCCCCCCTCCCCCACCCCCTCACTGATTAGTTTCGTTTTGTTCACAGTACGTACCGGATTTTATTTTCTGGGGACCGATTTTGGGGGAGTTGGTCAAGATATCTCTGAAGTGGCAACTGGCAGTACCGGTTTTAAAAAATCCTAGCGCGAACCCTGCTTTACCTTTGTCTTATCACATAAAAATAAAAACAGATTCATAGCAGCCACTCATTGATAATCTTTGAGTGTGTGTGTGTGTTTGTGTGTGTGTGTGCGTGCGTGGTTCCTGCATGCGTGCGTGCGTTCGTGTGTGCGTGTGTGTGTGCATGTGTGTGTGCCTGTGTGCATGCGTGTGTATGTGCGTGTGCGTGTGTGTGTGTATGCCCACGCATGTACTCACGTGTGTGTGTGCGTGCATGCATGCATGCATGCGCGTGTGTGTCGCAGCACACAAATCCAACATCACTCAGTCAGCAGTGCTAAATTTAGCGCGCCCTTTACTTTTACCCAGTCCAAGTGTGGTCACTTCTTGCTATAACTAGCACCAGCTGGCCCCAGCTAGGCTAGGATGGAATAGATTAGTTAGCAGCTGAGAGGAGCTGAAAGTGTGGGAAACTGACTGCAGTGGTGTGTTGATGGTTGCAGCAGGACAGACGCTCAGAAGCCTCCCACTCTCCCACCAGAGGCCTGGTGACCCCCACGCCCTCCACAACCCTGACCAAGACAGAGCGACGGGCCACACAGCTCAACCAGCTCAACCGCAAGAAGTCGGAGATGGCCGCGCTGAGAGGCGCCAAGGACGGAGACAGGATCGAGGACGCTGAGCCCATGGGGGAGGAGAAGACCGACACCCCCAAGAGCACCAAGGCCGACTCCAAAGTGGTGCTGTGTGACCTCGCCCCCGTGAAGATCACCCTGGGCAAATCCCAGCGGACCGAGCTGCCCCAAGGGGAGGAGGAGAAGCGTGTGGACAACTACATGGGGTCTATGGTCAGTTTTGTGTTGTTTGGTCTGTGGTCAGTTTTGTTTGGTCTATGGTCAGTGTTGTTTGGTCTATGGTCAGTGTTGTTTGGTCTATGGTCAGTGTTGTTTGGTCTGTGGTCAGTGTTGTTTGGTCTATGGTCAGTGTTGTTTGGTCTATGGTCAGTGTTGTTTGGTCTGTGGTCAGTGTTGTTTGGTCTATGGTCAGTGTTGTTTGGTCTATGGTCAGTGTTGGTATTGTTGAGTTACGTGCATAGTAGGGTTGGATTATTATAGCTATATATATGCAGTTGTTGATGCCCTTGTGTGCTCTTTTGTCCATATCCTTCATGAAGACTCTAGGTTTTCCCTTCCCAGCATAGGTAGTATACATACCTTATGGAAAGTATATGTTTGTTTGTCCGTTGTGTTCGACGATGGCCTCCAGGACAGCAGAAGAGGTAGCTTCTGTTTCGGAAACTGGGCAGAAAAATCGACTATAGTGGAGATGCCTTGCCCACAGTGCATCCCCGCTCTCTCGGCCAAGAGGGCATAAGGACGGTCAGCGTTGGAGATGTTTTCAAAAGGCCAACTATCCCCCAAGGCTGTAGCACATAAGGACTGTGCATGTCCAGCCTCCTAGTCAGAGAGTCAGTCGATCACTAAAGACTAAGCTGTAAAGTGGAATTCCATGAGTGGGAAAGAAAGCCACTGATCATACAGCCTCTCACTTTGTTGCTGCCCCCAGCATCAACGGTTTAATCAAGAACAGTGATAAAGCCCAGGTGCTGAAGGGATATGCTCTAAGTTTAATCTTTTCCATCATTTCATTTGTTTTTCTTGCATCTTCTTCATTTGTATTCATCCCCCCCCTCCCCCCCCCCCCTCCCCCCCCCCCCTCCCCGCCCTGTGGTGATGCTGGTGGCCTACCATCATAAATAGCATCTCCACCTTCTGGAAATTCTGTGCTAGAAATTCCCTGTTTTCTATCCTTCTCTGCCTTGTTACATTTCTTCCTCTCATCTCATTCTTGTCTGGGGTTGTTTTTTTTGCCATCTTGGCCCATTCCCTCTCAACTTTTTTTTTTTCCAGGAAGACTTATTAACAATTCTCTTCCATACCCAAAGTTAGAAGTTCCGGGTTTGCCTGACTTGTCAGGCACTTATGGGCAGCACATGCAGCATTGGGTGCTCATATTACTGACAGCAATAGCTGCCGCTGTGTGAGTCAGCATCCAGTGAAAAAGAACATCAGTAGAGGACATGGAAGGAAAAAAACAAAAACAATCCTGACATGTATCTTCTTCACCTCACCTTCACCTGTCCCATAGTCCCGCAGACCGTGGGGGTACAACTGTAGATTTTGCAACCAGCTTCCTCCACTCCTCACAGTCCTCTGCCCTCCACCCTCCGTAGTAGATTGTTCCACCCAAGGCTTGTCCACTCTATGAACATTTTTTTTTGTTTTGGGGTTTGGTTTTGGGGTTGTTTTTTTTTTAAGTTTTATCCTGTTTCTGTATCATTTATGGGGGTCTCCTCCAACACAGTTGCCATCCTTGTTTGACCCTTATGGTTGGTTGGGGCATTGCTACTAGGAGCGACAGAAGACCTGGTTTTAATCATATATGTGACTATCATTTCCTCATGAATCACTCTAACCTTTCCCCCTCCTTGTGTCTTAGGCCAGCGACGATGATCGTGACTCGCTGCTGAACGGAGGAGGAGGGGGAGGGGGCATCAACGGGGAGCAGGAGCACAGCCTGGGGGTGGTGAGGGAGAGGGAGGAGTTTGAGAGCAACGTGAGCATGCACAACTACCAGATCGAGGTGACGGACACGCTGCTGGAGCGCTGCGCCACCCAGCTGAGCATGAACGAGCGTGTGGTCAGCCGTGAAGCCTCTCTGTCCTCCATGGGCCGCGCCCGCATGCTGGCCATCCAGATCTCACAGTCAGTACCCTGGGGTTTTTTGTTGTTTTTTTTTTTTGGGGGGGGGGGGGGGGGGGGTTGTGGTTGGGATGGATGGATAAATGGGTGGGTGGATGGATGACTTGATTGGTGGATGGATGACTGGGTTGGTGGATGGATGACTGGGTTGGTGGATGAATAGATGACTGGATTGGTGAATAGATGGATAGATTACTGGATTGATAGATGGATGGATAGATGGATTAATGGATGGATGATTTGATTGATGGATGGGTGGAATGGTAGATTGATAGGATGATTGATGACTGGATTGGTGGATGACTGGATTGGTGGATGGATAGATGATTGGATTTGTGGATAGATGATTGGATTGATGGATGGAT
>CM060335.1:44853551-44861051 GCA_030674155.1 Stramonita haemastoma
TAACCCTCTTGATCACAAGCCGTGATTGAATAATTGCCCCCCCCCCCTCTGGATCCCAAACTGGGATTTGCCGGCATTTACACACAGTAGATTTCCATCAGGCAGTGACCATCACTAATTGCTACCACATGTCAAAGCTCTATCAGGCCAGAGGTACAAATCCTGTTGAGAGTCTGGAAGTAATTATAGCTACTGGTATGTACTTAGAAGGAGGAAATGGAAGCAAGCATATCTGCCTGACCTGATTTCACGATGGAATTGCAAAATCTAGGGTTAATTTGTGTTCAGAGAATCTAAGTGTGTGAGTGTGTGTGTGTGTGTGTGTGTGTGTGTGTTGTGTGTGTGTGTAAACAGATCGACCAGTTGATTCGGAGCTGGTGCTAACATCTTGGCCCCCATACCCATTGGCCCAAAGCGTGTGATAGGCACAGCTGTCGATTATGCCTATTACATGTTTAATCAGGTAAGTTTTAGAGATCTATGCGCTTTACTTCTTGTGTGCGTCTTTTGTTTTAAGCTTCTTCTTTAGACTTCTTTTTTGTTTTTTTGTTTGTTTTATAAAGTAATGATTTTTTTTTATTCACATAATTATTGGCTGTAACAAATGCATTTGTTCTGCTTCATGGTGTGTGTCTGTACTGTGTGTGTGGGGGGGTGGGGGGTGGGGGTGGGGAGGTGGTGTGAAATGTGTGTTTGTGTGTGTGTGTGTGTGTGTGTGTGTGTGTGTGTGTGTGTGTGTGTGTGTGTGTGTGTGTGTGTGTGTGTGTGTGAGAGAGAGAGAGAGAGAGAGAGAGAGAGAGAGAGAGAGAGAGAGAGAGAGAGAGAGAGAGAGAGATAGAGAGAGAGAACCTGTTTGTTGTACATGTGTAAGAGAGAGCAAGATGTTGTGTGTGTGTGTGTGTGTTGTTGTGCGTGTGTGTGTGTGGGTGTGTGTGTGTGTGTGTGTGTGTGTGTGTGTGTGTGTGTGTGTGTGTGTGTGTGTGTGTGTGGTGCGCATGCGTGCATGCATGTGTGCGTGCCTGCGTATGTGTGTGTGTGCTCGGGCACTTATACAGGCAAGTGCAGATCTGAAAGCGTATAAATATCAGCGCATGTTTTGCAGTCACTTTCTCCCAACCAGAAAGGGGAATTGGTAATTATTTTCCTTTTTAACTACCATAAATCAGTGTGCTAGCAGTTGAGATGTGCTATGTGTTGCTGTCAAACTGATTCATGGCTTTATCTGGCCTATCAGTCATGAGGCTAGCTCCATCCCATTTTGATCTTTTTTAGAGGGTTTTTTCTAAAGTCGTGTTTGATGCTTTTTTTTTTTTTTTTAACATAAAAAGCCCCAGAATTTTCCCAAAACTTAATTTTTGTTTTTTTTCATAATATTCAATTTACATGTTAGACATAGTTTATACATGTTGACAGGAATACCTGTCGTCTGAAATTTTTAACACAAATTAGCAGTAATTTTTATTCTGTATGGTTAGCTTAGTTTTATTCTATCTTTTCTTTTGCTGTTTTCTTTTTTTAGATCAAAAATGTCTTTGCTTTTTTCTAAAAGATAGTTATGTAGCGCTTAGTGATTCACTTGAACACTGATGAGCTTTGCTGTGATAGGCTGTGATTGGCTGAGATGTTTAGCACGAGTAGTTCTGATTGGCTGAGACATTCAGCCTGAGCAGCTGTGATTGGCTGAGATGTTCAGCATGAGTAGTTCTGATTGGTTAGTACATTCAGTATGACTATCAGTGATTGGATAAGACATTCAGCATGACTAGCCATGATTGGCTAATACATTCAGCATGACTATCTGTGATTGGATAAGACATTCAGCATGACTAGCCATGATTGGCTAATACATTCAGAGTGACTGGCTGTGATTGGATAATACATTCAGCATGGCTAGCCGTGATTGGATAAGACATTCAGCGTGACTAGCTGTGATTAGATAATACATTCAGCATGGCTAGCCGTGATTGGATAAGACATTCAGCATGACTAGCTGTGATTGGATAATACATTCAGCATGATTTGCTGTAATTGGCAGAGACATTTACCATGCGTAGTTATGGTTAGCTGAAATATTCTCCAGAATTGTGTCCATCTTTTCTTCTTTTTTTTTTAACCTTCAACAAGAGCAGCCATAATTTGCCGAAACATTTAGCATGAGTAACTGTGATTAGCTGTGACATTCTGCATGAATAGTGTGATTAGCAGAGACATTTTCCTCACCTAGTTGAGCCTTGGCTTCAGCACAGTCCCCCAGTTCACCCAGCTGTAAATGGGTACCTGCCCTCTTTAGGGTCAGGGAAGGTAAAGCAGCAAGGGAGAGGAGATGGGTGCAGCCCTCTAATTGAATATGCTGGCCCCTAGAAAAGCTGAGGTCTCTGATGCCTGGCTCCCCTACAACCACGTAGGTTATGGAACACTTTTACCTTTACCTTTTTAGTTGAGACTGGCTGAAATATTCTGCATGGCTATCTGTGTTTGCCTGAAATATTCTGCATGAGTAGCTGTGACTGGCTGTGGCATGCTGCATGAGTTGTGTGATTAGCTGAGACATTTTGCATGACTAGTCTTGATTGGCTGAGAGTGTCTGCGTAGCTAGTTGTGATTGGTTAAGATGCTGTGCATGAGTAGCTGTAAGTAGTTGCAACATTCATTATGAGGAGCAGTGATTGGATGAAATTTTCAATAGCATGAATAGTTGTGGTTGGGGTCAGACATTTTGCAAGAGCTGCTATGATTAGCTGAGACACTCTGCATGAGCCACTCTGATTGGCTGAGACATTCTGCATGAGCCGCTGTGATTGGCTGAGACATTCTGCATGAGCCGCTGTGATTGGCTGAGACATTCTGCATGAGCCGCTGTGATTGGCTGAGACATTCTGCATGAGCCACTGTGATTGGCTGAGACATTCTGCATGAGCCACTGTGATTGGCTGAGACATTCTGCATGAGCCTCTGTGATTGGCTCAGACGTTCTGCATGAGCCACCGCAATTAGTTGAGACATTCTGCATGAGCCACTGTTATTGGCTAAGACATTCTGCATTAGCCGCTGTGATTGGCTGAGAAATTCTGCATGAGCCGCTGTGATTGGCTGAGACATTCTGCATGAGCCACTGTGATTGGCTGAGAAATTCTGCATGAGCCGCTGTGGTTGGCTGAGACATTCTGCACGTGTTGGCTGAGGCATGCCGGTTTTTCCGTCATTCATTCAGACCAGACCAGCTCAGCTCATTGTGATTTGGTTCCACCACAGTCTATGGGGATACAGATGGACACAGGAGGGCGAACGCCTTCCATCACAAATGCTGGAGCCCCTGGAGCAGAGACCTCGCATTCCCTGTCAGAGTTACACCCTTCCGCAGCCCTCGTCAGCCCACCAGCACAAGTAGGGTGTTTTTGCTGCTTTCAGACATCGTCGCCAGGGTAACGAAAGACTAGAAGGGTAGTGCATGCCAGGCTAGGCGAGGTTTTATTGTAGAGAAGCTTGTGTCTTCGTTCTGTAGTCATGTGTATGATTTGCATGTGTGTTTGTATACCGATGTTGATGCCTGTTCGTATCCAATTCCAGACAGTGCATTGTCTCTAATGTAGAAATCTTTCTGTCAGAATTTAAGTCCAAAGTCATAGTTTGTTTTTTTTTAGTTTGTTTCATGTAGGCAAGATAGTATTAGGAAAGTTTATGGTAGTTTTTAAAAAATGTACATAATGATTATTCTCTTGCTTCTGTTCATTGTCGAATTAATCTTTGCTGTATTTTGCTGTAGCTTTGTTAGAACTTTGAAGAAGAACTATGTCATGACTTCATATCATATCTGACTTCTTTTTTTTGGTATCATATCTGACTTAAAACAGAATGAAAGGGTTAATCATGTTTTCTTGACATTATAATTTCAATCATATATATTTGACAGATTTTTTTCATCACTTTTTCTTGCAGCCATTACATTGTGAGTGGTGAAGGGTCAGTCAGACCTGTGTGCAGCATAATATATTACAGACAATTTAAAGAACCCACAGCAACAAAAACTTGGAAGAAAAAAAAAACACTTTCTGTGATGGTGAAACTCTTCTTGGAGAGATCAGTCAGAGTTTCAAGCAGAGAAATGAACTCTGTTTACTGTCTTCTCCTTCTATTCACTGGCTGCTCAAGATTTGATGAAAAGTGTTTCCAGAAATTGTTTGTTTTGGATGTGTTGTACTGTTTCTATAAATCCTTTTGTTTGATACAGTTGAGTAATGAGGTACAGGATGAAGGTTACTGGTGGGAATGTCACTATGGTGATGGATAATGAACAATGCTGAATTTGTCTATGGGGTTTGGTTTGTTGTTGTTTTTTTCGAAGTAAAGAAGTGCAATCTTCAACCTTGTAGAAGTTTTGTTTGGTAGAAGCAACACCAGTTTGTCCATTGAATGTACATCTCTATCAGTTTTGGTAAGTGCGTGCATGCGTGTGTGTGTTTTATATTCTTTTATTTCAATGATAATAGAATGAGCATTGATGTGCTTTTTTACACCCAGTCCCTGCGTGCATGCAGTTTTGTAAATTTTGTCGTGTGTGTGTGTGCATGCGTGCATGTGCGTGTGTGTGTGTGTGTGTGTGTGTGTGTGTGTGCGTGTGTGTGTAATTTATTCACTCCGTGTAAAAGCTTTTCTGTTGTTAATTTTAGGACATGGTTAATGATTTAATCATTTTATCATCAGCTTCATTTTGGGGGGAGAGGGGGGTAGGGAATTTTTTGTTTGTGAATGGGTGTATTTTGCCAACCAGTTTCTTTCATGCAGGTTGGTTTTGTTTTAAATATTTTGCCTTGGAGTGATTTATATATTATCATATTTTTTCTCAATAATATAAAAACGCTTTCCATATCTTGAACAGTACTTATGAACTGATTTATTCAGCTTTTTGAAAAACATTTATAATGATTTGTGTTGTTGTTTGTCTGCTTCTTTCGGTGTGCTTGAACTTGTTTCATATGCTGAATCATTTCAATTGTTTCCTATTCTTTGTGGAAGGGAAGAGGGGGGGGGGGGGGGGGGGGGGGAGGCAGTGGTCTCTTTCTTTTCTGTCTTTCTTGTCTTTTTTTATCATTCTGTTTCAGTTTCTGTTTTAATTTTTGTTTGTTCATTGCTGAATATTTTCATTCTTTTGGATTCCCTCCATATTTTATCATTGTTTTTGTTTTTCTCCCCTTCTTTACTTTTCCTTCTGTCATTCTCGTCAGTCACGTCACGTTGTATGAAGCATGTCACTTCACAGCAGTCGTTTTCTTGCATGTCACGTGTGCACACAGGATCGACGCATAGCTCACATGCCATATCACGCCCTCACGCACAGCGAGCGAGAGACGTACAACGCGCGCCGTAAGCTTCTGGCTCACATCGGCGACATTTTGCGCACAAAAGCCGTGGACAGGGAAAAGAGGCGCATGTTTGAGGAGGAGGAGAGAGGGGTCCGAAGTAAGACTCTGTGATGGGTGAACATGGATGGATGTTTTATGTGTTGTTGTTGTTGTTGTTGTCATCATTGATTTCATTGTTGTTGTTGGATGTCAAACTTTTTTTTCCCCCTTTTTTTTAAAGTGGATTTAAAAAAAAAAAAATTTTTTTAACCTTTTCGCTGCTGACCTATTTTGCTCAGGCCTATGCTGAAGAAATTTTCAGAAACAGACAAAAATCACGCATATGATTTTCAATTGCTTTTAATTCAGGAAATTCCTAAGATAGCTACATAAAAGTATATACTGAATGAAAGGAAATTGAATGAAGATTGTATTTGTGATAATTTTAAAAATATATAATTAGACAGACACACGTGCGCGCGCGCGCAGGCACGCACGCACGCGCGCACACACACACACACACACACACACACACACACACACGCACCTGCTCTTCACACAAACACACAGCCAGGGAGCCAGGGCTGATGTCAGCAAGAACAATAGCTCATCAACAAAACAAACAGACACACACACTGATAACTGACAGCTAACGAGTAGCCTAGGTGACAAGTGACACAAGAGGTCGCAACCACTTCAAAGTAGATCAAACACATCAGCCACTCACTGAGTGGCTCGCTCGCTCACTGACCAAGCCCTGACCAAAGGTGCAACCATACGATACACACATTTAGTTGTTCTGTTTATGAATAAACAGAGAAAAAAAGCAATATAAATATGTTATAAAAACGAATAAAGCCCTCAAATATACCCAACTGCATCTCGAACGATACGATCTTCATGTTCCGATTCAGACCACGAGTTCGCAGAAGTTTCTTCCGGATCAAAACCCGAGTCGTTTCGCAAAGTTCGATGTCAACTGAATAAAAACACCAAAAAACAAACCCTAATCTCCACTATCTTGATCTCTATAAATTTCATCAATAACTTCGGCAACTGTGTAAGTCAGTTGAGAGACAGCCATTGCTTGGAAAACCCAAAAATTGAACTTCGCAGTACCTTGTTTACCTTGCCGATTGAACGTCATAAAATATGCAAATAACTTGAACAAATGGGACTCGTGGGTTGAAGATACATCAAGGGAGCTAAACAAATCATAATAAGAAGGATTTTCAGCAATGCTGAGCGAAACAGAGAGAGCGTTGGTTCATGACGAGCGGCGCTCGTCAACACAGCATTGCAGGTGGCGGTTTCTATGACGAGCGCCGCTCGTCAACAGCGCAGTGTAGGGGTTAATAATTTGGTTTGTCATCTCAGTATAAAGTTGAGTGAAATTGAGGAAAGGTAGTGTGACGGGATAGTATGTCTTTTTTGTCACCATTTTCATCATGAATAATGATAATCAACTCGTGGTGATGAAAAAAAAAAAAAAAAAAAAAAAAAGATATATCCAAAAGCTTACGCTACACAGCTGTCAGTTTCCCCCACTTTCAGCTCCTCTCAGCTGCTAATAAATCCATCCCATCCCAGACCAGATGGGGGCCAGCTGGTGCTAATGATAGCAGGAACTGGCCACACTTGGACCAGGAGAAAGGAAGGGGCACGCTAAATCTAGCGCTCTCGACTGAGTGATGTTGGATTTGTGCGCTGTGACCACACAAAGCGACTGACAGTGAAAGGGAAGGAACTTGTATATCTGAAAGAAGTCTGATTCAGCTAACAGCAGCATGTGTAGTTTCCCTTGGATTGAACATGATAATTGTGACGCTCCACCACATAATGAGACGGAGTGCACCAGAGGTCAATTTTTAGTTATTGCCATGTTATTAATGTGCAATAAAGTGGCTATCAAATACAAAAAACAGAATGAAAATCGGACAATTCTGTGCAACATTATTACAAATTGAAATGATAGACTGCAGGATGTGACAAAATGAGAAACGGGCAAGTTTATTTTAGTAACAGGTTGTCAGAATGAGTTGCTTTGGTATTTTCAAAACACATTTAAAAGCAAAAGGAAATAAAAATGATACCTTATATTTCAGTATAAGATAAATAAGCATGATCTAGTTTAATAATCAATCAAAATCACAAAAATTGG
>CM060335.1:44863551-44888551 GCA_030674155.1 Stramonita haemastoma
TCGATAATAGTTTGTGGAAATGTTGCTAGTCTAAGGTGTGTGCAGACTTGAAAGTTGTTGTGTGAGGATGACAGAGAAATGATAAGAGAAGGTGAGAGGGCAATTGCTTTTGATCAAGTTGGTGTGTGGCTACCATGTGCTGATGTTTAACCCTCTTGCATTCGGATTTTCTGAATACAAATTGCCCTAGATTTCACATTCCATCACAAAATCAGGTCAGGCACACATGCTTGCTCACCTTTTCCTCCTTCCAAGTACAAGCAGCTATAATTACTTCCAGACATCTACAGGATTTCTACCTCTAGCCTGATAGAGCTTTGACATGTGGTGGCAATTATGATAGTCACAGCATGATGGAAATCTACTGTGTAAATCCCGGCAAATCCTCGATCGGGATTCAGAGGGGGCAATTATTCAATCCCGGTAAATTCCAGTTCGGGACTAGGAGGGTTAAAGCAGTTTGGGCGTAACTTTTGAATTTACGTATGGTATCATCTGTTTATTTTGATTGAACAAGATTAATACAAATGTCTTTATGAAGAGATCTGAATGAATTGATAGTAATCTTGATAAATGAATAAATATTGATCAAAGTGTCTTTTGTGAATATATGATAATGCTTATTCATTTATGATAACAGTGATGCGTTAGTTATTTTCAGTAACATTAAGATTATGATGCCATTTAAATCAATCCTAGTGTTTATGCAGACTGGGGGTATTGTATTTGCCTGTGAATGCTAAGTTCTTTTATAAACAGCTCATAAAACCTGAAAAATCCAATAAATAAAGTAGATTCTTTTTCATTCGTACTTTATTCTTAAATAAGATGTCATTTGATTTAACTGTGAATCTATCTATCTTCATTCCCTTAGTCTGGTGACCATGGGGGCACCCTGAAGTCTTGACAACCAGTTTTCTCCATTCCTCTCTCTGTTCTGCCTTTCTAGTTCTAGGCCTGTCCATTCGCTGATATTGTCCTCCCATCTCTTCCTTGGTCTGCCTCTTTTTCTGTGAACGCAATCATGTAAATATCTCTTATTCATCCATTTGTGCAATGTTTGCTCTCCCCCCACCTCTCCCCACCTTCCTCTCTTTCTTTGTGAAGAGGTGCAGATTTTTTCTGTGCCTGAGAAAAACACCATCTTTGTTTAACTAACAGTCTGTGGCTCTGTGGATGGTGACTCTGTCTGCTCCAACTGTCGCTGATATTTTCTCTGTTGCTGCTGATGTATCATGTACGCTTATATGATTCTGTAGAAACTGATTCTTTCAAGAGTGGTTGAGGTGTACACTCACACACACACCTTGTCCCTCTCCCCCCCCCCCCGTCTAATATCACAACTTGTGAAAAGATGTTAAATGAATTTGAGCAGAAAGTTCACAGGAAGTTTATTCATGTTAGGTCACCTTGAGGATTTATTTATTTATTTATCTATTATATCAAGGATAATGGAGTAAGCAATCATATGCTTTTTTATATCCAGTCCCCGTGTGTATGCATTTTTGTAAATTTTATCATCTGTTCCCACCGGCACATGATGGCCTACTCTTACGAAAAGCGGAATACGATTTAACATGTGCACAAGATGTTCTGCGTGCATTCACACATGGGGCTGCGGTTTACAGTCTCATCTGAAAGACTTTTGGGGACAGTGGAGTCAGCACTGATGTTAACTCCAGAAGAAAAATCCCCTTGACCGGGAATCGAAACCGGGTCATCAAATTGCGGCATGTTCTGACCATGGCTATATCCTGCCAGAAGGCCTGCCTGTGCTGGATCACTTGGTGGTGTTCAGGATGTCTGTCATCAGCGTAGCAAGCACACTATGAGTTCCCCCTCCCTTCACTCCTTCACAGTATTTTCCTGAGATTGTGTGTTTTTTCTATATTCAGAGAATGTAGGTAGAAAATGTTGTTTTTTTTTTATTTTTATTTGGTAACTAGTACAAAAATGATAAAAAGTTGAAAAAAAAAATTTTTGTTGCACCGAGTTTTAAACTTTGACTGAATGTAGTCGAGTAAAACAGTTATAATGTCTGAGTTATCCAATATGTCCTGTCCTTTGAGTAAGACAGCACATCAAATCTAGAAGCATTTTGAGTGCTCGTGTCTGCTATATCATGGTTTGAGCAAAAAATTTTAGTGTTGGGCAAGAAGTGAGGAGCAGTGGTCCTGTAAACATTTTTTAAAAAACATTTTTCAGTTCGATCAGCCCTTTTGGTGTAGACCAAGGAGGCATGAAACTGCGACAAAGGAACCCAAACTGGTTATGTACCCATAGCGCATGAAGCATTGAGGATTTTTCTTTGTTTATTTGTGTGTGTGTGTGCAATTTTTATTGTTTTTTTTTTAACGGAAAGATTTTTGCGTGTTCTTTGCTGTTGTGCATCCTTGACCTTTGTGTGCATGCAAACAGGTCAGGGGTCATTTCTATCGTTGCCAAGAGCCCTAGCGAGGTCAAACGCCTGGCAAGGTCAGGCTAGGCCCCTGATAAGGTTTGGCTGCGTCGTCGTTTCTTTTCCGCAGATACCTACCTACCCCCTTGAATCCATGCTGCAGTTTACCTGTTTGTCACCCTTTTGCCTGTGTTCGCTAATTCCTTTCTTCCAGCCTGTCTTTTTTTTTTCTTTCTTTTTTTTTGACATTTTAATGACTTTCTGTGGGTAGATTTAGTTTTGATGTTTCTTTGAGAATGTTATTATTTAACCAGATCTTCTTGATTATATTTTTTGTTTGGTCTATCTTTTTTCTTTTTTTTTGGCCATTTTTTTCACTTTTAGGAGTCAAATTTTGCAGGAGTATCTATCAGGGTAATGTACATTACATGCACTTATCTGCATTTGCATGTAGACGTGTGTATGCTGTGTACTCATGTGCACAGGCATACATTGCACACAAAATAGACAAACATACATACAACCATTCATACAACACACACACCCAAAACATACTGCACACACACCAGACACACACAAAAAAAAAACACCACACACACACGCACACACAGACACACAGACACACACACGACACACACACAACACAGTCACACACACAATCCCCAACTCACTCACTCACTACTCACAAACATTTAATTGTGCTCCTCGATCTTACAGAACAGAGAAAAAATATGGGCAATCATCAAAACAATGAAGTGAAATTTGGCTGTTTATTTTTTTGGTTGAATATTTTGTAGATATTTTCAGGCTAAAAGAAAAAAAAAATTGACCCATTACCTTCTTAACATTGATTGAGACTTATCAGTCACAATTACTCCTGATTTATTTTACACCATTTCCTACAGATTAGTTAGTGTACTTTTGACCGTAGATAGAGAATTTTCACCTCCTTTTGTTCCTGGTTTTTTTTTTGGTTAACTTTTTGGCACCGTATCAAAGTATGACTTTTCCAGGCTATATAGTGAAGGTTTGTTGTTGGTTTTGTGCTGGTTTTTGTGGGGGTGTGGAAGGTGGTTTGGGGGGGGAGGGAGGGAGGGTCCCTTCTTGATTTGAGTTTGTATAATTTGTATGCCACTTTAAGTCATGGCTAATTTCTCTGCATGAATTTAAGTGTATAATTTATGCCACTTTAGTCATTGTAATTTCTCCTTTAATCAGTGTTCTCCAGGTAGAGTGTGTTACCACAAGATCACTCAGCTCTGTGATTTGCACATTGATATCAAGAAATTGTTTGTTTTGGGGGGGGGTGGTTCAATTTACTTTGCTAAAGGGATTGCAAGGTGCTTTTTGTTGTTTTTATTCCGGGGGGGGGGGGGTCTTTCTAATTTTTGTTTAGTCACGATGGGTTTAAGGTGACAACTTTTTGGCCCAGACCATTCCTATTAGGTTTCCACCTCCAGTCACGATTCAGAACAAGAGAAATATCTTCCATTTTATGATCATTGATGGACATGATGAATCCAATAATGATGATGAAATTGACACGATCTGCCCTTTTTTTTTTTTTTTTTTTACAGGGTGTTGAAAGTTTAAACAGAAAGCAAATTTGCCAGTTAAGAGACTTGAACAAAATGAAGAAATATATTTTTGGGCCTTCATACTTAGATAATGAAACACGTGAAAAATGTTTGCTATCTGGGGTTGAATGTTTCTAATTCCTGTCCACAAAAAAGGAAATAAACAAACATGTAACAAACAAAAAGCTTACAACATACCCACCAAATATGTACACACACACACACACACACACACACACACACACACACACATCACATGCAAGCAGCACGCATGCATCACCACCTGCACAGCACACACACACAAACACACACACACACACACACACACACACACACACACACACACACACACACACACAACACACACATGTATTTTGAAAGAATTCTTTTTTTATGTTTTTCAAAAATATTTCTTAATGTTGATTTTTGAAGCAGCCACCGTTTGGTTGTGTGTCAATCTTTTGGTGATGTATGCAATTTTTGCTTTTTATTGCTATTTTCTTGTGGTTTATCAGTCAGTTGTGGTTGATCTGGGAATTTTTTTCTGATAGAATAAAAGACATAAAAGCCAAAAGAAAGGAAATAGATATAGCTCCATACCAATTCACTTTATAGCCTGGAATGTGTTGTATTCTATCTATAACATGCATATTTCAGTTATGAATTGTGTGTGTTCTTAAATCTTTAGTGGAGAGAAGACTTGTAGATTAGAATGAATGAACTGATGAATGTTTTTTTCTTTGCCATGACAATGTCAGCATGTTTTAGAAATAAATAGGCTGGTTTTGTGCTCTAGTTTGTATTTACAAAGGTAGGGGGTGTGTGTGTGTGTGTGTGTGTGTTGTGCTGTGTGTGTGTGTGTGTGTGTGTGTGTGTGTGTGTGTGTGTGTGTGTGTGTGTGTGTGGTGTGTGCATTACATGCGTGCATGGTTGCGCATGTGTGCGTGCGTGCGTGCTTGTGCATGTGTGCACACACGTGCATGCTTAAACATATCTACAAGCTTTTTTCCCCTTCTATTTTCATATTTTCTGTTATACCCAAACATTGCATTGATTGAAGACCCCTTTGGTGGTGCTATTAAGAATAATCCAGATATTCACCAACTGCTTCTAGTGACCAAGCTATAAATGTTACCATTGCTTTTCAAGCAAAGAATGCTTATTTTGTTGAAAATATTTTTGTTTGTCTTCGTACTTTTTTTTGGTCTTGTTTTAAAACCAATTGTTTCATTTTTTTGGCCATTGTTTTTAATTGTCACCAGCAACATGTTCTTAAAGTAGATTTATGATGACCAAAATATATGTACGTGATAAACTACACTTTATAAAGATGATTATGTAGTTACTGAAAAATGATGACAATCGTGTAGCAAAATGATATCATACTAAAAAAAATAACAATTACTATGCATTTATCTTCCATAAGAACTGAACAATACTAGATTTGTGAAATGTTATATTACAAATAATGAAGATGATTATGTATTTGCCTGTATCACTGAAACCTAAACAAAAACACAGTGGTTTTTTTGCCATAGCCTATACATAGTATAGCAGAGTGAGACTCATGGTTTTAAAAGTAGATAAATTTGATATCATCTTTGATGTGTGTGCATGCTTTTTTTTCTATATCTATGCAGGTGCTCTTGTGTATTACATGTCAAAAACAAGTCATGCTTGCATGCATACCTTTAGATGTAAGCTTTTACTTGTTAGTTGTTTACATTTTGGTTGTTATTGTTTTTGATCAGACTTTTTTTTCTATCAGTTGTTGGTTTTGTTGGGAAAACAATATATCAGAGACAGACTAAATCATCTTCAGTACTGTGATTTTAATTTACAATTTTTATGTTTTAAAGTGGTTTCAGAAGAGAAATTGCAGAAAGGTAGTGATTGAATGACGTGTGTGTGTGTGTGTGTGTGTGTGTGTGTGTGTGGTGTGTGTGTGTGTGTGTGTGTGTGTCTGTCTGTCTGTCTGTCTGTCTGTCTGTCTGTCTGTCTGTCTGTCTGTCTGTCTGTCTGTCTGTCTGTCTGTCTCTCTGTGTCTATGTGTCTGTCTGTCTGTGTGTATGTGTGAATGCGTGTGTGCCTGCATGTGTGTGAGTGTGTATCTGTGTACTTATTAGCAATGGAAGCTGATTTGATGTGTGTGTATGTTGTTCTTCAACTTAACGTCTTTCCACTTGAGTGATATTAGACGAGAATGTGTGTGTGCATGCATGCATGCGTGTGCGTGTGTGTCTCTCCACGAGGTGATGCCTGTAAAGTGTTTGTGGCTCCCGTCTGCTCAGGAAACCGCTGTTCAAGTACTGCTATGACTGTGGGCGCTCTGTGGGCGTGCGGCTGTCGGCCTGCACACGCTGCAAAGAGGTCTTCTACTGCAGCAAGGCCTGCAAGCTCAAGGCCTGGAACGCCCGACACAAAGAGGAGTGTGTCCGCGTGGGAGGTTTGTGATTTGTGTATATATGTGACGCTCCACCACGAAATGAGTCGCTTAGCATATAATCTCCTTTTCCGCTAGGAGCCATTAAAGGCAGGTGGGGGTGAGGTTGTCGATTTTGAAATTTTGATGGATTATAAAACTATAGCTCTTACCTTGTAGTGAAATATCAAGGGATAATTTTGGTTCCTTTTGTCTTTAAACATGCTTTGAAAATAGCGAAACTCTCATTCTGACCACCTATTACTATGCTTAACTTGTCAATTTCTCATTTTGACATTGCCTGTAGTCTATCATTTCAATTTGTAATAACTTTTGATAAAATTGATCAAAATTCAATCTGTTTTTTGTATTGTATAGCCATTTTATTGCCGATTGATAACAGGACAATAACTAAAAATTGACCTCTGGTGCAATGCGACTCCTTATGTGGTGGAGCGTCACATTTATTATACACATACAAATGCAAATGTTTCCTTCATCATCTCAAAAACTCCTTTGAAGTTGGAGTATGGCTGCCTATATGGTGAGGTACTTGAAAACAGTCGTACCAAAAAAAAAGAGGATGAAGATGGTGGTGGTGGTGGTGGTGGTGATGGTGACGATGATGATGATGATGATGATGATGATGATGATGATGATGATATTGATTGTGGTTTTTGATAGCGGTGGTTGTGGTGATGGTGGTGGAGGAGAATGAATGTCTTTTTAAGTATTAGCATTATTGATGTGATTTTCCTGGTGCATTGCAATGTATTTGATACCCTATTGTAATCACATTACATTGTAACATACTATATTCACAACAAGCTGTTCTAAAAAATATTTCAACTGCCTCACCCCCACCCCACCACACCTCATCCCACCCCCAGGAAAAGCTTGTCACCATTAGTTAAAGTTAAAGTCTGTCCCGAGCCTAAGGCTCGTCAGGCCGGTGCTTATCCCGGTTTCTGTGGCGTTAAGCGACTGAGAGTCAGAGACTCCCCCCTGGATAGGTCGCCAGTCTATCGCAGGGTTAACCCCCAACACAAGGTTGGTACCCCTTTTACACCTGGGTGGGGTGAGAGTCGCCATTAGCCTGACATCATATTCACTATACAGCATAATCATCATAAGTCCCCAAAAGTCCTTCGGATGAGACTGCAAACTGAGGCCTTTTGTGTAAACGCACGCAGGACATCTTGCGCACACGTTAAATCCTGCTCCGCCTTTCGGAACAGTAGGCCATCATGTGCTGGTGGGAACAGATGACAAGATCTACAACACTGCATACACACAAGGACTGGATGTTGAAAAAAGCACAAGAGTGCTTATCCCATCATCCTCGATATAAAAAAGAATAAATAAATAAGATAAATAAATAAAAACAATTGTTATAGTTTTATTATCGATCAAAATCTCACAATCAACAACCTGAACCCCACCTGCCTAAAATGGCTGCTAGCGGAAAAGTGCATCAGTTGCTAAGCGACTTATTTCGTGGAGGAGCGTCCCCTATATTGCAGCATTATCAGTGTGGTTATTGTGTTGTCATGGACAGGGCGGTCTCCGAGCCCCAAGGAGACTCGGGGGAAGAAGCTGTCGGAGAGCCCTACTCCAGCCTCTCTTGGTGGAGACGAAAAGAAAAACCTCAGAATACAGGTGAGTCGTCTTTGTCTTGCCTTTGTTTTTCTCGCATCACTCCATGAATCGCCATAACCTGACTCAATTTCTCTAGGGGGTTTTTGTGTTTTTTTTAGATGATGAAAGTGTTTTGGAATAGGAAAATGTGTTTGTGTATATATATATATATATATATATATATATATATATATATATATATATATATATATATATAAAATATATATATCTTGTATGTCTATATGAATGTCTAGTTATCAATCATTGTTTATTTTCTGTTGGTATTTTTTTTGTTCTGCTTTGTTTTTTTGTGAGGTGGTTTTTTGGTTTGTTTGTTTATTTTTTATAAATCATTATTATTGCTGCTTCATATCTGTTTAAAATGTGCACAGTATAAATAACTCTTGTTGGCAGTGTTGCACAATCAAAATGCATTCTGAAACCATAACCAAATCCTGGTTACTAGTGCAGTCAGCAGAATGGATCTCCATTTTTTTTTTTTTTTTTACCCCAGAAACTTTTCCACGATACACAGATTTCACAAGCACTACAAAAACCAACTTATACACAATTTAAAACAAGCCAAGAAAAGCAAGGTCTAGAAAACTGTATCATAGCTAATGCTCACATTCCTGATAGTGATGGGCGTTGCCGACACAGTGAGAGGCGACATAATTACGTCTGGACAGTAGCTCGGCTAGGCACGAACTGACAATAGGGGATGCGCGTGGTTCTCATGTGCATATAGTGGAGGGATACGGGAAATGAGCAAGAATTTGTTGTTTCTCTTCCTGCTGTTGCTGCATTTGTTGCGACTGCTGTTGCAGCTGCTGCTGCAGCTGATGATGATTATAGTAGTTGTTGTTGTTGTTTGTAGTTGTTGTTTCCATCCTCATCACCATCGTCATCGTTGTTTGTTCTGTTGTTGTTTCTTCTCTGGTTGTTACTTCTGCAACTGATCTACACATGGAAGAGTCGAACCTGATGATTCCCTGAAGTCAGAATGCGGCTACCTGAATAGTTATTAAAAACACACGCATACACAAAATATCACCATTGGTGAACATCAGTGCTGACGCCACTCTCCTCAAAAGTCCTTCGGATGAGACTATAAAACCGAGGCAGAACATCTTGCGCACACTTGAATCCTGTTCCGCTTTTCGTAGGAGTAGGCCATTGTGTGCCTGTGGGAACAGATGACAAGATTTACAAAACTGCATAGACACGGGGACTGGATGTAAAAAAAAGCACATGAGTGCTTATTGCATTATCCTCGATATAAAAGAATAAATAAATAATTCAATAAATAAAGGTAACCTTGGAGCTGTGGCCAAGGAACTAAAACCAACAAAAAAATCTGATTTGAATTATCAAGTTTTCAATCAGTACAGCTTCAGTAAAGATTGGTGAAACTCACCAAGTTTGCATAGTATTTACATGTGCATTTGTCTGTTCATTAGGTGTGCTAACTAGTTTTCTTTTTGTCTGTCCTTCCTTTTATATTTTTGTCTTCATTTTCCTTTGGGTATGAGGGGCTTTGCATTCATGTGTACATGAAGGTATGCACAGGACTTGCAAGAGTCTTACAAGGAAAATTTTCTAAGGTTATGTTGTGTGTATATGTGTGTGTGGGTGTGGGTGTGCACGCGTGTGTGCAGGCGTGCATGTGCACACTTGCTTGAAAAAAAGAGAGTATTGTTATGCTTAAAATCTGTAATAGGCTCAAGCCTATGGAACAAAAGGTTTCAATGTCTTCGCAAAAAAATCAATTCAGGGTAAATAAATGAGCTATAACCTCTCAAATCATTAATCATTAAGTTGCACTGACTTTCCTCAAAAAAATTAGATGAAACATAAATGCCCAGCAGCCAATATCTATTCTCAGTAACAGTTATAAGATTGTGAAAAGACTTCTTTTTTCTATCTCTTGTTGTAACCTTTTTGGACCAAATGCAGGAGAAGGAGAAGGGAACAAAACAACAACAAACCCCCCCCCCAAAATTAATCACCAAACATTTGTTCCCAATCGGGTTACAAGACATCTTTTCTGTCTCTCTTTTTTCTCCCCAGTTTTCTGTATTTTTTTTCTTATTTTCTTTGTTTTGTTTCCCCCCCCCCCCTAGCAGGATAGAAGTAGACCGTCAAGCATAGCTTCTGATTCTGAGGATCAGGGTGAACCCGAATATAGAAGGCCTCAATTTGTGCGACCGTTATCGGCCCCTACACTTGGAGATACCAAGCCTAAGAAAACGGAGCAAGAGAAAACTCAGCAGCGGAGGCCCCAAAGCCAAAGCAGGCGCGAAAGCCAGACAGGGCACCAAAGCCGAGCTGGGCACCAAAGCCGAGCTGGGCTCCAAAGCCAAAGTGGGCGCCGTGGTCAGGCTGGGGATAAAGCCAAAGCTAAATCGCCCCGAGCCAAATCTGCGCGGCAAATGCAGCTGAGCGAAAAGCTCCGCTCCACTTTGAGCAAGCTGAAGGTGAGCTTCTGGGCATGCTGTGGGGGACTGGTTCACCTCTTCAGCATGCTGTGGGGGACTGGTTCACCTCTTCAGCATGCTGTGGGGGACTGGTTCACCTCTTCAGCATGCTGTGGGGGACTGGTTCACCTCTTCAGTATGCTGTGGGGGACTGGTTCACCTCTTCAGCATGCTGTGGGTGACTGGTTCAATTCTTCAGCATGCATGTTTGGTTATCTCTGGTTTGCATGCTGTTACCATGTTTTGGTTGTCCTGATTCATATGCTGTTACCATGTTTGGTTATCTCTGGTTCATATGCTGTTACCACGTTTTGGGTTTATCTGTGGTTCACCTCTTCAGCATGCTGTAACCATGTTTTGGTTATCTCTGGTTCATATGCTGTAACCATGTTTGGTTATGTCTAGTTCATATGCTGTTACCATGTTTGGTTATCTCTGGTTCATATGCTGTTACCATGTTTTGGTTATCTCTGGTTAATATGCGTTACCATGTTTTGGTTTATCTGTGGTTCACCTCTTCAGCATGCTGTAACCATGTTTGGTTATCTCTGGTTCATATGCTGTTACCACGTTTTGGTTTATCTGTGGTTCACCTCTTCAGCATGCTGTAACCATGTTTGGTTATCTCTGGTTCATATGCTGTTACCATGTTTGGTTATCTCTGGTTCATATGCTGTTACCATGTTTGGTTTATCTCTGGTTCGCATGCTGTTACCGTGTTTGGTTATCTCTGGTTCATATGCTGTTACCATGTTTTGGTTATCTCTGGTTAATATGCTGTTACCATGTTTGGTTATCTCTGGTTCATATGCTGTTACCATGTTTTGGTTATCTCTGGTTAATATGCTGTTACCATGTTTTGGTTTATCTGTGGTTCACCTCTTCAGCATGCTGTAACCATGTTTGGTTATCTCTGGTTCATATGCTGTTACCACGTTTTGGTTTATCTGTGGTTCACCTCTTCAGCATGCTGTAACCATGTTTTGGTTATCTCTGGTTCATATGCTGTAACCATGTTTGGTTATATCTAGTTCATATGCTGTTACCGTGTTTGGTTATCTCTGGTTCATATGCTGTTACCATGTTTTGGTTATCTCTGGTTAATATGCTGTTACCATGTTTTGGTTTATCTGTGGTTCACCTCTTCAGCATGCTGTAACCATGTTTGGTTATCTCTGGTTCATATGCTGTTACCATGTTTTGGTTTATCTGTGGTTCACCTCTTCAGCATGCTGTAACCATGTTTGGTTATCTCTGGTTCATATGCTGTTACCATGTTTGGTTATCTCTGGTTCATATGCTGTTACCATGTTTGGTTATCTCTGGTTCGCATGCTGTAACCATGTTTGGTTATCTCTGGTTCATATGCTGTTACCATGTTTGGTTATCTCTGGTTCATATGCTGTTACCATGTTTGGTTTATCTGTGGTTCACCTCTTCAGCATGCTGTCACGTTTCAGTTATCATTAATTGCTTTGCTGTCCTGCTGTTGCGATGGTTTTTACTGTCTCGTTTTTTTATGTGACAAATTACGGAGTGTTTTGTTGAAATGCTTGCGTTGTCAGTCAGTTAAAGTTGCTCAGCATACTATTACTCTTACAGCATCCATGTATGTGCCATTTTGGGGCACAGGTAAAATGAATAATAGTCCATGTTACTGATCAAAGGGTGTGCCATTGTAGCTGTTGTGTGGATACATTTTGCTAAGCTGACTGCCATTTTCTGTTTGTTTTGCTGATGTTCCCATTGGGTAAAGTGCTTCAACACCGACCAGTCACTGTTCCTGTTTTAACTACAGTGATGCTTCACCTGAAAACCATGGTGGTGAGCTGAGAAGTAGTGCGTTTTGGAAATACAACCCAGAAAACTAGGATAGGGAGCAGTGCAGAATTTTGGAAATATGGCCCAGACTACTGTGATTGTGGAGCGCAAGGCTTATTTTCTGGCAAGGCTGCTTTGTTTTGTGCACTGGCCAATTGAATCATTGCTGGCTTTGGCCAGACCCTGATTGTTATCAACAATTGTCAAAGATGGGGGGGGGGGGGGTGATCAGAGATTAAGAACATGCAGTAAAGGAGGAAGAAAAAGAGGCAGACCAAGGAAGAGATGGGAGGAAAACATCAGCGAATGGACGGGCCTAGAACTCCACATGAGAAAACCCTGAGAAAGGCAGAACAGAGAGAGGAATGGAGGGAACTGGTTGTCAAGTCTTGAGGGGTGCCCCCACGGTCGCCAGACTAAGGGATAGATAGATAGATAAATAGATAGATACATAGATACATAGATACATAGGTACATAGATAGATAGTAAAGTAATGATTTGGTATGGTCACCAATGTGTGTGCGTGATGTGCTGTTATGTTTTGTGTGCATGCATGTGTGACTGTGCTTGCATGGTTTGCTCTCTTACTTTCTTTTTGTCTTTATTTGCGTGGTTTGATGATGGTTTATTGCAAAACCTGTCATTTTTTGCATTGTTGATGTTTTATTGTAACCTCTCATTTTTGCATTATTCATGTTTTTTTAATCATTTTTTTCACAATTGATGATGGTGGGTTTAGTTTGGGTTTTTTTTTTGTTGCAAAACCTGTCATTTTTGGCATGATTGATGATGGTTTATTGCAAAGCCTATCATTTTTGGCATGATTGATGATGGTTTATTGCAAAGCCTATCATTTTTGGCATGATTGATGATGGTTTATTGCAAAGCCTATCATTTTTGGCATGATTGTAGTTTTCTTTGTGCTGTGTATGTGGTGGTGGGTTTTCAACGTTTAGAATTTGCACTCTTTATTTATCCTGGACTTTTCTGTCTGTATTTTATGATAAATGCTGGTTTGGGGTAGATTTTTTGGCAAGCAATTTTTTTTTTTTTTTTTTTTTGTTAGTTGTTTTTATTGTGTTGTGTCTATTACTTTGTTTACTTTGCTTTTCAGGTGCAAGAAGTTGGGTTGGGGTTGTTGTTATTTCTTTTTTTTATATTTTTTTTTATTTTAAAGATTTGATTTTGACTGCGGAGAAGTGTGAGAGGCACATGTACATGTTCAAAGTACAGACTGAATCTCTATCCTCTCACATGTATGTAGATGAAAAGTGATAGTTTTACATGCGTACATAGTATACCTAAATAATTATACACACACACATAACACACACACTCTCTCTCTCTCTCTCTCTCTCTCTCTCTCTCTCTCTCTCTCTCTCTCTCTCTCTCTCTCTCTCTCTCTCTCTCTCTCTCTCTCTCTCTCTTCACACACACACACACACACACACACACACACACACACACACACACACACACACACACACACACACACACACATCGGTGTTAAAGCTTGCGGCTAGTGCTCAATGTCTGACACTGTAGGCATGTAAGTTCAGTTCGTTTTGGTGGTTCTTTTGTTTTCTTTTTCAAGATTAGTCTTGCCATTATAGTATAGACATTTTTAGATGATTTCTCCCCCCCCCCCCCTCCTCCAAACCCACAGTCATACAACCCGACTTTCTGCTTGATCTTAAAGAAAAAAATGAAGAAAAAAAAAAAAAGCAACCCATCCCCTAGGTGAAGACTGCAAAAGTAGTAAGTAGCTTTTCCCAGTACAAAGAGGAATTATGGTAGATGTACTTTCCAGTTTTTCTGTAGCTGGTGTGGTGTGCCTCTTTATTTTCAGGAAAAAGCCCTCTAGTTTGCGTAGACACACGCAAAGCATGCAGCTGTGTGGGTATGGCTCTTGTGTTCTAGTGGCTAATTTAGCCATCTGCCGTCTGTGTGCTCATGTGTGTTTTTCTCTCTGTGTGTGTGCGCGTGTGTTTTCACGTGTGTGGTGGTGTGTGTCTTTGACATCGTGCGGGGATGACTTATGCTTTAAGGCCTGTTGTTGTACACTAAGGAACAAGAGTGTAGTTCTGTCACCTTGCTTTGGCTGCACTCCACGGTTGACCTTTTTGTTTTAACTATGAGTGGTGTAGGCAGATTGTGATTCGTGTAGTGAATAATCGAACTGACGAAGAACTATGTTCATTGCTTGCAGTATTAGCAACAGTAGTTTTTGTGATTGTTTTTAAAGTTAATGACTTCTGACATTCTCTTTTTAAGATAGATAAGGTAACGACTTCTGATTTTCCTTTTTAAAAGCCCATTAAATTCACAGCAAAGCAGAAAGTTCCTTTTGTGGCACTCCGTTTTAACTGCAGAATACATGTTTTGCTTTGTACATAATCCATACACCAGAGAAACCTTGAATGCATTTTGGGTTGTATGTTATTATATATATATATATAATCACTTTTAGCATGTTAGTACCTAGACTACTCTCAAAAATTTATCCTGACATCACAGGTATGCTAGCACCACAACACAACATACCATCTTGCGTAACAGGACTGTAATGCCCAGGTGTGAGTGTGCAGGTGGCCTTAAGTGACCGATATTGTGGAGAGTCATAACAATGGGTGTGGATGTACTTACATCTTTATCAGATGTGACAGACACATCTGCAGCTTTTGTTTAAACAGTGGTTTCACTAAGACAGGGGTAACATTGGATATCGGAACAGTCAAGAGCATCTATAATGCTTCTTACCCAAGACCCAAAGGTTGGCTCTGTGCAATGCTCAGTACTGCTTTGCTGACCTGTTCAGTTTAGGTGGTGGTGTTGTTTTTTTACAGGATATGTTGAAACCATCATAGAGTACCGTTATGTAGAATGCATTAAAACGATAATAAAGTACTCTCATGTTAGTTATGCTTTGCTCACTTTTCCCACGTGTCAGATAGATAGAAATACATAACAACCACCTAAAGTGTTTGATCGTAGTGCTTTGCGAACGTATTCAATGGATTTTCTTTTGTTATAAACCCACTCGCTGAAATTATATCAATCAACGTTCTTATGAACATTTGAAGTGAAACCTATATGCTGCATTCAGTAATGTTTAATACAACTTGGAAAAATTACACAGTTAAATCAGGAACACAAAACAACTTAAGTCTCTTTTTACGGCTTTTGTTTACTTACACGATAGAGTTAAAGTTAAAGTCTGTCCCGAGCCTAAGGCTCATCAGGCCGGTGCTTATCCCGGTTTCTGTGGCGTTAAGCAACAGAGTCATAGACTCCCCCCTGGATAGGACGCCAGTCTATCGCAGGGCTAACCCCCAACACATGGTTGGTACCCCTTTTACACCTGGGTGGGGTGAGAAAATAGCCTTAAAGTGCCTTTTCCAAGAGCACAACTTCATAGCCGAAAGCTGGGATCGAACCCGCAACCTTTAGATTACGAGTCCAACGCCCTAACCACTAGACTACAGCAGCGGCTTTACAGGATAGAACACACCAGTAATGTAGCTGTTTTGATTATCTTGTCTGAAATCCAGTTAGTTGGATTCAGGGACTTACCCCTATCCCTGCATTAAGGGAGAGAACCCCTCTTTCCCTGTACGCTGCACTGTGCACATGTGTATACCTCTGTAACCCAGTAGCGGGTGCTACATAGGGAAGGGGTAGTAGCTGGTTAGTTGCACTATAGTGGGTTAAGAGAAGGTTAAACAAACACAGTGATAAAATCCACCCACCCACCCCTACAAAAACCAATATTGATTGTGTATATCTGTGGAATATTTTGTAATTTGGTGTATCTGGAACAGACTGTACAAGGGGTACTGTATTTTACACAACTACTAATGGTGATGATGCAAGTCCTGCTTTGTGGGAACTAAACAGAAAAGCCTCCTGTATATATACATGTACATACTGGCATATTCTGAGGCAACGTCCTTTTACTTCCAACACTTGCCTTGCTCAAGCTTTCACAAATCTTGTTTAATTTTTGCATTATGCTGACACAAGTGTGCTTTGTAACAGTCTAAGAGTTACTCAGGTAGGTTTCATGCCTTGTTATGAGTACTGCTGTGTTTCTGGTAATTTGATTTGATTATGTGTGTGTCTGTTTATTTATTTATGTATTTATTGTAGTTTGAGGATTCTGGAATGAGCACACATGTGCTTTTTTTTTTTACATTCAATCCCAGTGTGTATGCAGTTTTGTAAATTTTGTAATCCCTTCCCACCGGTACATGATGGCCTAGTCTTCTCTGTGTGTGTGTGTGTGTGTGTGTGTGTGTGTGTGTGTGTGCGCACATGCATGTATGTATGTGTGTATGCAAGCATGCGTGCATGTGGGCACGCATGTGTGCACATGTGCGTGTGTGTGCATGCATGTGTGCGTGTGTGTGTGTGTGTGTGTGTGTGTGTGTGTGTGTGTGTGTGTGTGTGTGTGTGTGTGTGTGTGTATGTATGTGCGTGTGCGTGCACATGTGAAGTAGATGAAATGCTTGTTGTGACTTGAGCTGTGTGCACTTGTTGGAACACTGTGCGCAGTGTTTTGTGGTTAGGGTGTTGTGTTGTGTTATGTTTTTAACACACTGGTTACCTTTGACTCTCTCATATTATTATTATTACACTGTGTGGTCTGGTTGCAGTGCTCTGTGTATGTGTGTGTGTGTGTGTGTGTGTGTGTGTGTGTGTGTGTGTGTGTGTGTGTGTGTTTCTAACAGCTGTTTTTATGCTGTGTTTCTGTAAACTAATGCATGAGTGTGTGTGTGTAATGTGTGTGTGTATATGCATGTGTGCATGTGTGTGTGTGTGGCGTGCATGTGTGCATGCGTGCGTGTGTGTGTGTGTATGTATGTGTTTGCGTATATGTGTGTGTGAGCAGAAGATCACTGTTGAAGCACTGACTGTTTAAAGTTTGTATGTGTGGTGCACTGCATGTTTGTCTCTTTGACTTT
Source organism: Stramonita haemastoma (assembly GCA_030674155.1). NCBI lineage: Eukaryota > Metazoa > Mollusca > Gastropoda > Neogastropoda > Muricidae > Stramonita > Stramonita haemastoma. The sequence continues at coordinate 44,880,850 of CM060335.1, forward strand.
TTAAAATTATATTTTGTATAAAATCATCCATGAAGTCAAATGTGTCTACCCTCATGGTGGGCCATAATGGTAGCAAATTAAAAAATTTCACTGTTGGTGACCCTCAAAACATCAGCTGAGGAATGGGGATTTTTTAAAAATACACAAAACAATCATCTTCTATCAAAAAGTGTGTTATACACATGTTCTTTAGGAAGCCAGTGTAGAAACACGATGGGTGATCATATCAAAATAGGGTAGAAATAGGTCACACAATAACACACCACAAATACACACACACACACACACACAACACCACACACAACACGAGCAGCACACGACACAGCACGCACACACCACGCATGCTCGCACAGACACATGCACACACCACACATACACACACACACACACACACATCCACACACACGCACACACACCACACACCACACACACATACACACACACACACCACACACACACACAACACACACACACACACACACACACACACACACACACACACACACACACACACACACACACAAAAAAACCCATAGAGGCCTTGCCTATGTGCTAGCTGAATGGTAGTGTATTAGATATGCCTACTGTAGTGTTGTAATATATATGTATGGTGCTTTGCTTAGAATTGTGGTTTTCTTTATGTGTTTGAAGGATTTGTAGCTTTTGTTCTTATTTGCTGTTGTTGTTTTGTGTTTTTCCTAGTTTTTAGGAGCATAGAGGAGGGGGGGGGGGGGGCATGAGTTTTTCAGGACATGTATAAACATACGCAGCCAATACCTCAATACACATTTTACAAAATCTCTCCTTAACTAACCTTACATATTATCACATAACCTTGAAAACACACACACACACAACACACACACACACACACACACACACACACACACACACACACACACACACACACACACACACACACACACACACACACACACACACACACACACACATAATACACACACACACACACACACACACACACACACACACACACACACACACACACACACACACACACACACACATACAACACACACACATTCTAAAAACAGCAGAATTTTTCAACTGGCACCCCAACACCCACCACACTCCACCCACCTCCCAATAATAAAAAAAAAAAGATAAATAAAACCTTAAATGCCCCCCCCCCCCCCCCACTACCACCCCTCCCCCCCCCCCCCCCCCCCCCCCCCAACCCCAGCCCCCCGCACCCCACAACCAAGTGTCGCCTCTGTTCTCTCTTCAGCACACACTCACTCACTGCTGTCTGTTGTGCCCAGGGCTCTGTTCGCCACCCTGCCCTCAGTGCCCATGGCAAGCAGGGTCGCGGGATGCAGGACCCTCGCCGCGTGCAGTCAGGTCACGAGGGCGCCAACAAGTCCTTCCAGACCGAGGGCGGACGATGGGTCTTCCTGGACAACTACAGCTACAACTGACACCTTGGCCACAGCTGCAGCAGATGTCTACGACGACGATAGATGTTTTACTCAAACTACAACTGACACCTTTGCTACAGCTGCAGAATATGTTCACTGCAGTCAGCTACGACCGGGACGTTTTGCTACAGTTAACAGTAGATGTTGACGACGATAGATGTTTGACTGAAACTACAAACTGGGACCTTTGCTACAGCGACTTGAGATGTTGACTGCAATAGACATTTGACTAAAACTACAAACTGATACATTTGCTAAAGCTAAACTGAGACCTTTGCTACAGCTACAAGACATGTTCACTACAGTTAGCTATGACCAAGACATTTTGCTACAGTTACCGTAGATATTTGACTAAAACTACAAACTGAGACCTTTGCTACAGCTAAATTGATACCTTTGCTACAGCTACAAGATATGTTCACTACAGTCAGCTACAACCGAGACGTTTTGCTACAGTGATGGTAGACGTTAATAACAATAGATGTTTTTTTAAAACTAAAAACTGAGACCTTTGCCACAGCTACAAGATATCTTCACTGCAGTCAGCTGCGACTGAGACATTTTGCTACAGTTAACAGTAGACATTAACAACGATCTATAGATATTTTCCTCAAGCTACAACCTGAGACCTTCACCACAGCTACAGCAGATGTTAGCTACAATAGATGTTTTACTGAAACTACAAACTGATGAGACCTTTGCTACAGCGACCCATTAAGAACAATACAAACTGCAATAGATGTTTTACTAAAACTACAAACCGAAACGTTCGTTACAGCTAGATTATATGTTATAAACTGCAGTTAGCTACAACTGTGATGTTTTGCTACAGCAACTTTAGATGTTGACTGCAACTACGACTGTGTTTTGCTACAGCTACAGTAGATGTTAACTATGACTGCATCCTTCTACTGAGACAAACTACGGCTACAAATGAGACATAAACTACCACTGCAACAAAGACATTAACAACTGCTACAACAGAGACATAAACTACGACTGCAACAAAGACATTAACAACTGCTACAACGGAGACATAAACTACGGCTACAAATGAGACATAAACTACGACTGCAACAAAGACATTAACAACTGCTACAACGGAGACATAAACTACGGCTACAAATGAGACATAAACGACGACTGCAACAAAGACATTAACAACTGCTACAACGGAGACATAAACTACGGCTACAAATGAGACATGAACTACCACTGCAACAAAGACATTAACAATAGCTACAATGGAGACATAAACTACGGCTACAAACAAGACATTAAGCTGTTGCTGCAACAGGAGGTATCTGATGCAGAGGCCTGGAGCTTTGCGTATTCTCTCAATTGTCTTTTTTTTTTTCAGTGTTTTTTTTGTGTGTAGATGTAGGTGTTAGTTAATGAGGGCTATGGTCAGTTTTCAGGGTAGGATGATGTGTGTGAAGCAAGCATTGACTGAAGTAGTTGACAGGTGTGTTGGTCTATGTCTAGTGCTGACGAATGTGTGTGACTTTTGGTTTGGGGTTTTTTTCTGTTGTTGTTGTTTCTTTTTTTTTAATTTATATCAAACTGGTAGTAAGGCAGGCATAAGATGGCATTTGAGTCAACAAGATTGTACCTTTGGGAAGAAAGTGTTGTGAAGTTGTTATCACATGTTTCTTTGGTGGGAAAAGGACTGTGAAATTGTCATCGCTGTGAAATTGTTATCACTTGTTTTGTGATGAAAGGAATGTGAATTTTTATCACACATTTTTGGAACTGTGAAATTGTTATCACATGTTTTGGGAAGAAAGGACTGTGAAATTGTTATCACTTGTTTTGGGAAGAAAGGACTGTGAAATTCTTATCACTTTTTTCTTTCATAAATTTTTATTTCAGTCCTGGCTTTAAAATATTTCTTGCTGTCTGTCCGTCCACTCACACCCCCTTTTTTTTTTTTTAAGGGATGGAATTGCCTGTTAATTATTTATTTGGGGGGGAGGAAAGGGGGGGGGGGGGCTATGGTGGTTTTGTTTTGGTTTGGAGGAAGAAGGAGGGTGTCAGTGTTTTTTAGGTTTGTTTTGATTTTTATCGAGGGGGAGGGGGGGTATTCTTTGCTTTTTATTTTTATTGTGGCTTTCTTTTTTGTCTTTGTTTACTTTTTGTTATCTGAAGATTTTATCTTAATACATTTCAGGGAACCTGCCTTCTTTTGCCATTGTTTTAACCTACTAGGGACAGTTCTTTTGCACCTCCCCTATTTTTTTTCTCTGTTTTTTTTGTGTTTTTTTTTGTTTTTTGTTTGGTTTTGGTCAAAGCATTTACAGTTTCTTGGACTAGAATCATTTCACATACGAATCAGAAGAACACAATATGTGCTTTACATGATATCATACATGAAATCATGCATGTTTGTGTATCAGGTATCTGTCTTAAGTCATAGTGTGACCCAGCCAACCACAGCATATCCGATGACTAAGTCACTTCAGACAGTATCATTGATCAGCCACACATGATGTTGAGAGTGTATGCAGTGTGTGTGTGTGTGTGTGTGTGTGTGTGTGTGTGTGTGTGTGTGTGTGTGTGTGTGTGTGTGTGTGTGCATGCATGTTTTTGTGTGTGTGTGTGTGTGTGTGTGTGTGTGTGTGTGTGTGTGTGTGTGTGTGTGTAATTAAATGTGCCTTTTTTTCTTTTTTGTACATAAAAATTGTGTATTGCATATATTTTCTTTTTTTCATTCACTCAGTCATTCATTCGAACACACACACACACACACACACACACACACACACACACACACACACACACACACACACACACACACACACACTATATGCATTCACAGAATGATAACAATCTTGAATACAAACTCAATGCCAGAACAGTATATTGGGTTTATAGACAGAGATCAAAATATCTGCCAAGTCAGTTACCGTAAACTTTTATTTTGGTTTGGTTTTTTTATCCTTTTCTTCTCCTAGATTCCATTCAGTTGTTTAACTTTTTCAGAGCACAGGTTCTGTTTTGATCAATGTGCTGACGCTCATATTATGCTGTGTGGGTTGCATGTAGGGAATCATCTTTGAGAAAAGAAATGAAACTTTTTAACTTATTCAGCCTTGCAAGTTTTCTCCCCCTTTTTTTAAACCACATTCTCTGCCCTTCTATAAGGGTTAGTTAAAAATTTTGGAAAAACAGTCAGTTATATTTATACTTATCTTCCTAAAAAATAAACTCAAAAAACGAAAGAAACCACCAGCTGCTTCTTAAAACTTTAATAAAAACTGGTGATAAAGACATGGAGTGAACTGACGTTAACAAAGAAAGCTTCTTTCTTTCAGATATTAGCTTGTGGAGATAATGTAAATGGATATAAAATTTCATTAATATTTTTGAGATGCAGTAAGGGTCAAGTCTAAAAATAACATACATTTAACAAACACATTAAGGCTGGCAAAATCTTTTCTGAGTGGCTGGATTTTTGTTTTCTTTAAAAAAGAGAAATTGCTGTTGCTTATGATTGTCCTTATGGTTTTGTATCTTGATGCAAAATAAACCTAAATGTGACGCTCCACCACATAAGGAGTCGCATTGCACAAGAGGTCAATTTTTAATTATTGACGTTTTATTAATCTGCAATAAAAATGCTATTCAATACAAAAACAGATTGAAAATCGGACAATTCTGTGCAAAGTTATTACAACTTGAAATGATAGACTGCAGGTTGTGACAAAATGAGAAACGGGCAAGTTTATTTTCGTAACAGGTTGTCAGAATGAGGGCTTGGGTATTTTCAAAACACTTTTAAAAGCAAAAGGAATAAAAATTATACCTTGATATTTCATTACAAGTAGAATAAAGGATATGGTTTAATAATCAATCAAAATCTCAAAATTGACAACTTGACCCCTACCTGCCTTTAATGGCTCCTAGCGTAAAAATAGGTAATGGGGCTAAGCGACTCATTTCGTGGTGGAGTGTCACAAATCTCATATCCCTGAAGAGACACATTCGTTTTCAAACAGTGGTGTGATGGACAGAACAGGTTAACTTTTGAGTCTGAATGAGGAGGGCGGGGGTTGTGGTAACCCATCGTCTTTTGATGAAGATTTTTGAATGCACATTGTGATTTCTTCTTCTTTCCATGGCCTGCCAGTGTTGATGTTGCTGCCAGCCTCTTTGCCTTGAAATCTCTGTGATAAAAAAACCGACTGTTATGAAATAGTATTATATTATTGTTTGCATACTTTTGAATGTTATAAGTTGGTCTGTTTTCTTGTTGACTGAATTTTTGTTATGCTTAGATATTGATTTTTTTTTTCTCCTAAAGATGTGTCTTTTTTTGTTAGTAAGTTGTTTGTATTGATGTTGATATATATTTTTTTGTGTATGTGAGTGTATAGTACTTGTAATGATTTGTTTAAATAAAAAAGGTGATTACATGCGATGGAGGTGGCTGAAATTTTGTCTTATGCTTATGTTTGCTTGTATACATGTGCATGGGTGTGCAAAATGTGTGTTTGTGAAGGAGAGAAAAATGATATATTTGAAGAAAGGAAAAGCAATGTGAAAGATAGTTTTTTCTTTTATTAGAAATAAAAGATATTCATGCAGATGTTGTTTTATAGTGGAAAAAAATAAAACCAAAAAAATGGGTGGAGGGAGGCAAATATTTTCTGGTAATTTTTTTCTGATCATTCTATGTATTCTTTTTTTTTTAGTTTCCTAGGTTAGTGCTCTGAGGTTCACCAATGGTGAAATTTTTGCATGTGCAATTGTTTTTAACACACAGTGAAGGTGTGTGGTTAAGTTATAAACTGTTAGATTGTTATGGCGTTTATTAGACGTTTGAATTTACAAGTTTATTGGGGGGGTTAATTTACGTTCTCTGTCATTTCAATTCAGTGTTTTGCTCCCTTTTTGGATTATTCCACTATATGTTTTTTAGCTTTTGTTTATATTATTATTGAATGCTTGTTTATGTATAAATTGTTTTTGAACATTTGGAAACTGATAAAATTTGGCTGCAATGAGACACTTTTTTTTTTTCCGAAGAAAATAGTGCAAGGTTGTTTATGTTTCAATTGTAACGTCTTTTTCATGTTTTTGTTGGTTGTTTCTTTGATAATTTGTATGTATTTTTGTGATAACTAGATCTGTTCTTGGCATTTCACTCTGTCATGTTTGTTGGTTGCCTTTTTGTATGTTTGTTTGCTTTTAACTGATTTGAAAAGAAACCACATTTTTTTCATTGGGTAACTTGGCCCACATGATACTTGTCATTTTTATGTAAACTCTGGTTACTCCAATGCATTTGTCAGTTTTTATGATCAACGTACCCGTGAGGAGAGGAATGAAAAAGAAAATATGCGCATGCACCAGAGAATGTGAAAGAAAATGTTTGCCTCCTGTGAACATGTTCTCTCTTGTATTATTTATTATTCAGTATTTCATAATCACCCCCAGGCCTCTATCTCCCCTCACCCCCATTTTTTTTTCGTGCCTGCAGTTATGGCAAAACTGCTGAATTTTGAGTGTGAAAACTGTTTTCCGCCCATAAATATGAAATTACACCCAGTGGACGCTCCCCTCCTACCTACCCTCCTCCAATAACAAGAAAGTCTGTAAATTTTTTCAGTTTGTGATATAGACACTCCCTTCCTCTACTTTCTAGAAAAAATTCTATGAATTTTTAAATTGATGAATATTCATCATGCTAGTCTTCTTGTAGCGCTTCTTTGGCAGTGGATGTCACTATGCCACGTCTCACTTTGTCATCACTAACAATCAGTCAGACCTATTTACTCTCCTTCTGATTCCTAGGACACAATACGCCATGTAGTATTTTCATATTCGCTTGTCTAAACAGATTCCAAATCTGACCAGAAAGTCATTTTAACTTTGGAGGCTCACTTTCTAAAATTTTGTTCATGTTACCAAGCCCTCAGCACCAACAACAGTATTTCATGTTGTCAACGAAAACTGTACTTTTGCTCCAAGATATGATAATAAATAAATAAGAGCTGTGGTGTAAAACAGCCAGAAGTGTTGCCACAAGTTCTGTTCTCTAAAGTGTGTAGCGTGCACATGCGAATGTTCGAAATGACAAACATCACATTTGGAGTCGAATATACACACTCTATGAAGTGCAGCTCAGACTTTGAGCAAGGGCTTAGTTGTTTTTTTTAAAAAGGTACATATGTCAAAAGTATTGGGTAAGAAAATTGAGAGAGGGGACCGTGGGATTTTTTTTTTTTTTTTGTATAGGTGGAAGTTTTTGACAGACTTTC
>CM060335.1:44893551-44896051 GCA_030674155.1 Stramonita haemastoma
CAGCCTGATTGACAGCCTTGACTTTTGTAACTTGACCAATGGATTATAAAGATGTGCAGCCATGTCGCCAAGACTTCAATAAAAATCTAACTCAAAGTTTTCATTAATCACTAAAAAATATTAAAAACCCGTGCTTATATTTTATGGGTTTGACTCCAATGCTTCTATCACACATATGGGCGTGCTGTAATAAACACAATGGCCTGGACCAGGACAGGGCATCACGGACACCTATCTGTTGTGACAGGTGTATGGTCTTTAGGGGTCACCACACAGTGAAATGGCAGATGACAAGCTACTAAAGATTCCAACATAAATGAAGAAAATCAGGTTTGGGGGGGGGGGGGGGGGGCTGAAATGGGAAGTACACACCACCTCTCACTGAACAACATCATCTCATCATGTACGTCTGCAAATGTCTTTTCTTCCAAAACCACACCAGATGAGGCTGAAATGACGAATACAGTAGTATTCTTCAGAGAGACACTGAGATGTTATATACTAGAGTGCCTATTCCTGCTGTATGACTTTGTGGACAGCTGTGGGCAGCTGCCCCACAGAAAAAAAAAGTGATAGGGCCCTTTAAGTGTCAAGGGTGACACAACGCCTTTACATAAGCTGGTCAAGCATATGAGATATTACCAGACTGACCTTAAGGCTGCACACAGCAGCAAACTATTGTCTGATCATGAATGTGACATGGTTTGGTCTTTTTTCTGGCAACACTTATTTGGATCAAACTGTTGGCCTTCTGAAGTCAAATGTTAGATTTTATTTTCATAGGTCAAGCAGCATGACCCTCTTGTCTCCTCTTGATGTCACTGATTAAACCATTGGCTAAAAAGATGCAAACGAATTCCAGGCAGACCACGGCCAAACCTATGGAATAGATAAGAGAAGCTTGGTTCTCCAGATATTTTCTAACTTTCTGATCACAAGGGACACCTGTGAAATCATTGTCTGCAGAGGCCACTCGCTTTGGGCATTTGGGATCATATAGTCCTGCACTCAAGTTAAATTTAGTGGGTGCTCGCAAGAATTGCTTCTTGTCCTTCAAACGACAACAGGTGAGTGGAAAAAATTTGCGTGCATCGTACAATATCCGAGGTTTTTCCCATTTAGACCGCTGAAAGTCCGTGTAGCTGACCACACCACAGCAGCCGAACAGCACATGAGCATAGTCAAAGGCCCTAGATTTTATGTTTGTGGAGTTGAGTTTGCCATCGTAGTTATCAAATAAAAGATCTTGCAGTGGACCTGAGAGTTCTGCGGTCACATATTGCTGGAAATAGAAAGCAAAACTCGCAATGATTAGTTTGGTAACAAGCATGCTGCCAACAAGGATGCAGTAGGCATACAGATTGCAGGTGTTGTGTCTCCATAGACCACACACTCCGAGGATGCTGATGATGAAGATTACAACACCACAGCTCATGAGACACAGCAGTGCTGTCTGCACTATACCCATCGATTCAGTTTCCAAAGTCCCCCTCGTGTTAAAGTTGACTAGTACTGAGATTTGTGATGATCCAATGATTAAGAGAGCTCCTACAGCGATCATAGCAATGCCGAAACACAGGAAAACAACATTCATCACAAAGAAAACCAATTTGGAGGTATCTGGAAGCTGCTGATACCATTTTCGTTTCCTTTTTATACGGAATACAGGCTGGAGATTCAATGGTGAGCTTCCACGTCGGAAGCCGAATCTAGCATTCAAGTTAATGTTGACTACATCCACGGCAACACCAGGCCTCTGACTTTGACCTGAAATCCTTTCACCTGTATCCTCACTGTTTTCAGTGATTTCACCCACAGGCAAGAGACCTTCAACTTGTTGTCTAGCACCCAGATTGACACGCGTTCTTTGGACTGCATCCAGTTGCCTGTAATGTTCAGTGGCTGTGTTCATGTTGATAACCTGTGGAAAGGGCGCAAGTAATGTGTAGTTTGCTCACTGAGATTACCCCTAGCATGTGGCTCATGACCATGACCTTCAAACAGAAGTCTGGTGTGGATCTTCGCTTTCTTGCCGTCGCTGTCATAGCTGGCTGGAGCAGTAAACACCACGTCAGCTAGAATGCTGTCTGTCTGTATCCTTGCCACTGCTTCTTTTTGGTTTTGGAACCCTTACCTTGGTTGTGATAGACTTGTTCACCATTTTGCTGACAGGCCCTGTCTCCATCTTTGCTGGCAGATGACTTGAGCTCGTGAGTCACTGTCTTTGTGATTCACTTCATTTCCCATTGGGTTTTTGTTGTTTTTTCCCTGTCAAATACATTTGCATTTTTGGCCTCGTTTCCCTAACAAGATCTGCTTCAAATTAGCCCCCAAGACATCTGTGTTTATAATTGTGTCTGATCGTTTGTGTTGCTGTATGATCACTTGGATGTTCAGCAACAACTAATGATGGCCAGTGTACATCATTGCTAAGTTGAAAGTTTAATTCACACATCAAGAAAAATGTCTTTCATTTCTCTCTGCAAGTGTTGTTTTTACC
>CM060335.1:44901051-44911051 GCA_030674155.1 Stramonita haemastoma
TTGCTACCACATGTCAAAGCTCTATCAGGCTAGAATTAGAAGCCCTGCTGAGAATCTGGAAGTAATTGTAGCTGCTGGCATGTACTTAAAAGGTGGAAAAGGCTAGCAAGTATGTGTGCCTGACCTGGTTTCGTGATGGAATGCGAAATCTAGGGCAGTTTGTGTCCAGAGAATCTGAATGCAAGAGGGTTAAAGGAAAACTATATTTTAAAGCCTTTGACTGAGACTTATGTAATCATTGCTATATTTTCATATCCCCAAATTTTACATTCATACAACAAAACAAGTACAACAATTTTATAGAATAAATCAAGTGCCACATGTGTATGTAGTTCTATTTGCTGTGCAGTCCTTATCAAGCTAAACATGACTTTAGCAGCTTTTTCATAAGCATTTTTCATGCATTACATTTTCATATACCCATAATTTCACATCAATAAAATAAAACACATACAACGATTTTATGGGCATGTAGTTATTTTTTCCATGCAGTCCTTATCAATTAAACATGACTTCAGTAGTTTTATCATAAGTATTTGTCTTGCATTTTGCAAAACTACCATTGCTACTGAAGTTGATTCCTAAATAGTTAATAACTGTTAAGAACTTCAAGGGCTTCTCTGCTATTTTACATAATTATTAGCTTTTACCATATCTGTTGTGGCGAATGTCATGATTTTGGTTTTCACTAGATTTACAAGTTTCTAATGAGAACAGTTTGTATCCACAATGTCTAAAGCATCTTGTAACCCGGCCTTTGTAGTGGAGAACATAATGGTATCATGGGCATAAAGTAAAAGTTTAACATAACTGGTTAACATTTTGCCATGGGATGAAAGTTGAATATGCAGTGTTAAGCAATTTCTGATAAATATTGTTCCAAATCATTCAGAAAGTGTGTGTGTGTGTGTGTGTGGTGTGTGTGTGTGTGGTGTGTGTGTGTGTGTGTGTGTGTGTGTGTGTGTGTGTGTGTGTGTGCTCTTTGATATCAATATTACTTCCCCTTCACAGGCTACATATCCTTTTAAAGAGTTGCATCCCTTTTAATTGTTTGCAGTTGCTTTGTAGTCCAGGTCAAAGGTTTCATCGATTGAAATGAAGCAGTAGTTTTTATATGAAATTGTCGACTTACTGTTGACCTGTGTGAAAGAAGTAAAAGGTGAAAGGAAATGATTGTAGACATCCATGTTTTTTCAATTTGTGAACATGTAGTAAAAGACACCTTTGGAATTTGAACTTGTTGGTTTAATGATAAGTTGTAAAATTGTGAAGGCAAGAAGTTTATCTTTGAGTTAGGAATTGCAGATCTGTAGGGGATCTGCCCCTAACTTCTAATCCTCGAGCTTTGGAGTGATGTGTAGTCTATCTTTCCATGTTTGTGCTAGGGAGAAGCATAGGGGGGATGGAGAGGGATGAGAAGGGGAATGGTAGGGTGGGAAAGGAGATGGAGGGGGGAAGGGGTGGGGGGGAGGGAGGGGGGAATGGTAGGGTGGGAAAGGAGATGGAGGGGGGATGGGTGAGAGGGGAAGGGGTGGGGGGGGAGGGAGAGGGGGATGGTAGGTGGGAGGGGGGATGGGTGGAGAGGGATGGGAGGGGGGAAGGAGGTGGGGGGAGAGAGAAGGGGGGTGGGGGGAGAGATGGGGGGGGGAGGATGGGTGGAGAGGGGATGGGAGGGGGGAAGGAGGTGGGGGGAGTGAGAAGGGGGTGGGGGGGAGAGATGGGTGGGGGGGGATGGGTGGAGAGGGGATGGAGGGGGAGGTGGGGGGAGGGGATGGTAGGTGGGAGGGGGGATGGGTGGAGAGGGATGGGAGGGGGGGAAGGAGGTGGGGGGAGAGAGAAGGGGGGTGGGGGGAGAGATGGGGGGGAGGATGGGTGGAGAGGGGATGGGAGGGGGGAAGGAGGTGGGGGGAGTGAGAAGGGGGGTGGGGGGAGAGATGGGTGGGGGGGGATGGGTGGAGAGGGGATGGAGGGGGGAGAGATGAGAGAGGGGGGGAAGGGAGATGGAGGATGGGAGGGGAGGGGGGGAGGGGTGTGGAGAGGGGAGGGGGGAAGGTATGGGGGAGGGGGGAGGGGGAGGGGTGTGGGGAGGGGAAGGTATGGGGGAGGGAGAGAGGTGGTTGGGGAGGGGAAGGTATGGGGGAGGGGAGGGAGGGGAGAGGGTTGGGGACGGTGGGGTAGGGGGGGGGGAGGGGAGGGGAGGTGGGGGAGGGAGGGGGAGGGGAGGGTGGGGCTGTACCTACTATTTTCAAACACGAATGAAACCTTATCTCCCCACTAGATTGTCATTAAAACCATTTGGGATGGTCTGTCTGTCTATCTATCTATCTATCTATCTATCTATCTATCTATCTATCTATCTATCTATCTATCTATCTATTTATCTATCTATCTATCTATCCCTTAGTCTGGCGACCACGGGGGCACCCCTGAAGACTTGACAACCAGTTCCCTCCATTCCTCTCTGTTCTACCTTTCTCACAATTTTGTCGAGTTCTGGGCCTGTCCATTCGCTGATGTTGTCCTCCCATCTCTTCCTTAGTCTGCCTCTTTTTTCTTCCTCCCTGGACAGTACCTTGCATTGTTGTTTTTGCAAGTCCTTTCGATCTTGTGACATGCCCTTACCATTAAATTTTATGGTACGGGCTGACAGTTAAACGTTCAACAAATTCAGGTAGCGACTAAGCAATCCATTTAACGACTATACCCACATACGTACATACGTCCCTTTTCATGCCAGACGAACATTATCATGTCTCAACCCAGGCTAGTTTCAGGCGCCTGTGTTCGTTAGGCTAGTACTACTACACAAAGCAGCAAGCAGCATTTGCCGCAGCACGGAGAGGGAGAAAGGAGGGAGAGAGAGAGAGAAAGAGAGAAGGAGGGAGGGTGAGAGAAGAAGTAACCTCCAAACTGTGATCTAGGTCAAACTCCCTGACCCTTACCACCACTCTTCTTTCGCAGCGCGGGGTCGGAAAAATACCTCCCCACCTCTTCTCCTTCTTCTCTCTTTCTCTAGGCCAGGCTAGGCTATCTTCTTAGACCTCCACATTGCTGCTCTAGGCCCAGTTGTTCTGTCAGGCCTAGGCCGAGTAAGGTAGGCTAGGCTAGGCAAGTGGTGGAGTGAGTGTCCATATCTTCCACACACAGGACTGAAGCCTTAGTCTACCTACCTACCATCATTGCTAGTCAGGCAGTAAAAGTTTTGTTTTTTTTTCAAGTTCTTGCATTGTTTGAATTAACCAGCTAAAGCCTAGGCACAGTCTAGAACCTGTGTCCTGTTGTTGCAAAGCGTGGTTAGGTTCCATCGTGTGATGATGATGATGATGGGGATGACAATGACGACGAATTCGCAGAGATCTGGGCGAGGAAGTGCGTGTGGTTTCTTCTTCTTCTCTGCCGGGTCGCTGCGCGTGTTTTGGTTGTTTTGTCTCTTGGGTTCTGTCTACGGTAAGTCTTTGTTTGATTCCGTGTGGCTTTGTTCTCCAGGAGAAAAAGAAAGTCGATTGCTTTTGTGTGTGTGTGTGTGTGTGTGTGTGTGTGTGTGTGTGTGGTGGGCTGTGTGTTGTGTGTGTGTGTGTAGGTGTAGTGTATGTGTGTGGTGTGTGTGTGTGTGTGTGTGTGATCAGACTGTAGGTTTACACAAGAAGGGAAGGCGACCGCGCGTGTGCATGCGTGCACATGCGTGTGCGTGCGTGTTATGCGTGTTGCTGCGTGCACATGCGTGTGTGTGTGTGTGTGCGCTGCGCGCTCGTACATTGTGTGTGTGTGTGCGTGTGTGTCCTTGCGTGTGTCTTGTGTATGTTTGCTTGTATGGTATGTGCGTGTGCAAGTGCGCGTGCGTACATGCGCGCGCGCGCGCGCGTATGTATACATGTGTGTGTGTTGAAGTGGACAGGTGCGTGTATGTGTTATGTGTGTGTGCCTGCGTGCGGCGCGCGCGCGCGTGCGAGCGGCGGGTGTGTGTGTGTGTGTGTGTTGTGTTGCGCGTGAGAGAAAAGTGCGTTCGCGCGTGTGAGGGGGCTGGGTAAGAGGTGCGAACGCTTGTGTATGCGTGCATGCGCGCGCATGTGTGTGTTGTTGTTGTTGCTCCTTCATTTTACATCTGTTTACTTTAGATGATGGCAAAGGGGGAAAGGGGGGTAGGGGTGGGGTGGGTGTTCAAGTTGATTGATGTTGCAATAAAATACGTAGTACATATGGAATAATATATGTCGTGCCGAAAATGGACTAAACATTGATAACAACGATTAAAGCATAAGATTAAAAAAGAAGCTTAATTAAGTGTCCTAGAAGACTGTTCAAACAATTAAATATTAATAACACAGTACAAATCTAAACACACAGTGACACACACAACACACACACACACACACACACACACACACACACACACACACACACACACACACACACACACACACACACACACACACAACACACACACACATACACACACACACAACACACACACACAACACACACACACACACACACACACACACACACACACAACACACAAAAACACACACACACAACACCACACACACACACACACACACACACACACACACACACACACACACACACACCACATTGAGGGGTGTGACTCGTGAAATATTCAACTTTGATACATTAGATCATTAACTTATTAGTAGTTTAATGAGTTGTATTGTATTGTATGGCATTTATTGTATTGCGTTGTATGGCATTGTATTGTATTGCATTGTATTATACGTTGTATTGCATTGTCTTGTATTTATTGTATTGCATTGTAGTATCATGTTGTATTGCATTGTCTTGTATTGTATTGCATTGTAGTGTCTCGTAATAGTATTGTCTTGTATTTATTGTACTGTATTGTATACCACTTTAAGTCATGGCAGATTTCTCCGGTGAAATTCGGGCTGCTTTTCCCCGGGAGAGCGCGTCGCCACTTGAGCAGCGCCACCGGCCCATTATTTTTTCTTTTCCTGTTTCCAAAGTTTGGTATTCGTTCCTCACTCAAAATGGCTTTTTTTTTTCCTACAGAATTTGCAAGGGACAGCTCCTTGTGTGTTCTTTTACGTGTGCTAAATAAATATGTGTAACACACAGGACCTTGGTTTATTGTCTCATCCGAAAGACTAGGACACAGACCACCACTCACGGTCTAGACCTTGTGGTTGGGGGGGAAAGTTTCAGGTCCAAACAGGGATCGAACCACCTCACACTTTGAACCCGGACTTTTCGCTTTGTAGGCATGTGCGTTACTGCTAGACCACTGATCCCTTGGAGCGCGCGCGTGCGTGCGTGTGTGCGTGTGTGTGTGTGTGTGTGTGTGTGTGTGTGTGTGTGTGTGTGTGTGTGTGTGTGTGTGTGTGTGTATGTGTGTGTGTGTGTATGTGTGTGTGTGTATGTATGTATGTGTGTGTGTGTGTGTGTGTGTGTGTGTGTGTGTGTGTGTGTGTGTGTGGTGTGTGTGTTTTCCTTACCCAAAAAAAAAAAAAAAAAAAAAAACAAAAAAAAAAAAAAAACCATTCCAAACCCAAAAAAAATTTTTTTTTGGGTTCCTTTTTTTGTTTTTTTGTTAAAACTAAAATTTTAAATTTATTTTTTTGGTTATATAAAAGAGTTTTTTGGGGGGTGCAAATACGGTTTTTTTTATTAGACAGAGTTAATTATTTTTCCCCTTTTACTGTCTAAAAGAAAGGAGAGAGAAAAAAGAGGAGAGGGAAAGGGGAGGGAAAAGAGGAGAGAGAGGGAAGCCTTTTATTTTTTTTTTTTTATTTATTTTTTTTTTATTCTTTTTTAAAAGGATAAAAAATAACAATATGTGCTTTTTTTCATCCCCGCCCCTGTTATGCATTTTTTAAAATTTGTTCTTTATCTGTTTTTGGGGAAAAGGGGGAAAGGAAAAGAAAGGGGAAGGAGAGGGAAGAAAAGGAGAAGGGGGGGGGGGGGGGGGGGGGTTTTGGGGGGGGGAAAAGGGGGAAAAGAGGGGAGAGAGGGGGGGGGGAGGGGGGAGAGGGGGAGGGGGGGGGGGGAAATTAATTTTCCTAACCCCACCAACGTGAAAGGAAGGGATTTCGTGATAATTTGCCTCTTCTCTGTAAACTTTTGCCTTTTTTTTCAAACGGAATTAAAAATAATAACAATTTCATTTTTTAAAAATCCTTTATTCCCTTTGGTTTTTCCTTTTCTTCTGTCTTTTTCGCTACTCACACCAGCACCCCCCCCACACCCCCAAACCCCACAAACCCCACAACACAAAACCCCCCAAAAACCCCCACAAACAACCACCAACCAAACACACAAACACAAACCACCCAAAAACCCACCCACCTCAAAACCCAAAAACCCCCCCCCACACCCACCACCCCCCCCCCCCCACAAAAATCAAAACAACACCACACAAAACACATACACAAAAAACAACCCACACCACCCACACACCCAAAACCCCAAACAAAACACAACACCACACACAAAACCCCCCAAACACAAAAAACACAACCCCACCCCCACAAACACAACCCACCAAAAAAAAAACAACCCAAACCAACCCCAAAAAACGAAACGACAACAAAACCAACAAAAAAAACCAACACAACAAACAAAACCCCCTTTCCCAAAAAAAACCCAAAAAAAAAAAAAAAAAAAAACAAAAAAAAAAAAAACCCAAAACCACCCCCAAAAACCACACCACTGCAAAATTTTAAGAAATGCCCTTCCCCCTTAACCCTTTCCCCTTTTCCTATTTTCCCTTCTCTTCTCCCCCCTCTCCCTCTTTTCCTTCTTTTTCCCC
Source organism: Stramonita haemastoma (assembly GCA_030674155.1). Classification (NCBI taxonomy): domain Eukaryota; kingdom Metazoa; phylum Mollusca; class Gastropoda; order Neogastropoda; family Muricidae; genus Stramonita; species Stramonita haemastoma. The sequence goes on from CM060335.1 coordinate 44,907,836, forward strand.
TTCTTCCCCCCCCTTCTTCCCCCCCCCCCCCCCCCCCCCACCCCCCCCCCCCCCCCCCCCCTCCCCCCCCTCCCTCTCTCTCTCTCTCTCTCCCTCCCTCCCTCCCCTCTCTCTCTCTCTCCCTCTCTCCCTCCTCTCTCTCTCTCTCCTCCCTCCCTCTCTCTCTCTCCCTCCCCTCCCTCCCTCCCTCTCCCTCTCTCTCTCTCTCTCTCTCTCTCTCTCTCCCTCCCTCCCTCTCTCCCTCTCTATCTCTCTCTCTCTCTCTCTCTCTCTCTCTCTCTCTCTCTCTCTCTCTCTCTCCTCTCTCTCTCTCTCTCTCCTCTCTCTTCTCTCTCTCTCTCTCTCTCTCTCTCTCTCTCTCTCTCTCTCTCTCTCTCTCTCTCTCTCTCTCACTCCCCTAAAGTTACACCACAAGAAGTTTTGCCTTTTATCTTTCTCTTTTTACTCTTCAGCTCAGCCTTGTGTGCAAGGAAAATGTGCTGTTAATCAGTTTAAACCACTTTGGAAAGGGCAGGCAGGCAGGCAGGCTTCTGGTGTACAGCCTGTTCACAAGCCTGGCCATTTATTTTGTTTATTGACTTTATCTCTCTCCCCCCCCTCTCCTCCTCTCCCCCCCCCCTTCCCCCCCTCCCCCCTCCCCAGCTTTCCTAGCAGTAGCACTATCGTCTATGCAGCCATGTGTCTTGTTTCTCTGGGATAGGGGGGGGGGGGGGTTGAGGTTTGTTTGTTTGTTTGGTTGGCTGGTTTGTTTTCTTGTTTTTTGCTGTTTCTTGTTATGTTCCTTTCCCTCCCGCCCCCTACATTTCAACTTTTTTTTTTCTATGGGTTGGGTTTTTTTTGTTTTTGTTTTGGGGTGGTTTTTTGTTTGTTTTATTTTTTCCCTTAAAATTTTTCTTTGTTGTTTTCTTGCTTTTTCTTGGGGGTTATTTTGGTTTTAATTGTTCTCTCTTTGATTTTTTTTTGTTCATGGAAACAACACACTGTCACGAAGTGGGATTGTTGGATGTGTGTGTGTGTATGTGTGTGTGTGTGTGTGTGTGTGTGTGTGTGTGTGTGTGTGTGTGTGTGTGTGTGTGTGTGTGGACAGATATACAGGCAGGCAGGCAGGCAAACAGGCAGGCAGGCAGACAGACAAACAGACAGGCGACAGGCAGACAGACAGGCAGACAGACAGACAAGAGGATACTATAACAAATACATAGTATAGCATGAAGCAATATATTTTTTTTATATTAAAAGCCCTAAGCCGATTTTTGAGAATAGGAGGGTTACACGCTCATTAAGAACCAGGTCAAGTCATCTGCATGTGTCATAACGTGGCCAACAAGACTCATCAGATTAATCAAATTCAGTGTCAGAGTCAAAGCACGTAAGAAAAAAAACGAAAAAAACCAATGATGCTTTACTTGCACAGTTCTACGCACTCACGAAAAATGCCTATGGGGCAGTTCTCCTTCCAGACTTGATTTTGTCGTTGTTGTTGTTGCTGCTGGTTTGAATGAGTGAGTGAGTGAGTGAGTGAGTGAGTGAGAGAGAGAGAGAGAGAGAGAGGCAAGGCAAGGCAAGGCAAGGCAAAGTCTTTTATTCGAGGATAATAGATAAGCACTCGTGTGCTTTTTTACATCCAGTCCCCGCCCTTTTCAGGGATACATCAAGTTGAAAATGGAGAGAGAGAGAGAGAGAGAGAGAGAGAGAGAGAGAGAGAGAGAGAGAGAGAGAGAGAGAGAAGAGAGAGAGAGAGAGAGAAGTATATATATATATATTATTAAATAGGGTTATATCTTGTCAACAAATCAGAGCGTTTGCATCCAACCTTCTTAACAGGTGGAGTCAATTTTAGGTTTGAAATAAGTGTGTCTTGAGGCTGGATTTAAATGTGCCATTAAGTAGGCTTTTGGCAAAGGGAGAGAGGGAGGTCATTCCAGATCGGTGGACTAGAAACAGAGAAAGAGCTAGGGCCAGTGGTGGATTGACTGAACTGAGGTATTTGTAAGCATAGGGATCTACAGCAGAGCGGAGGAACAAGGAGTGTGTAGGTGAAGGCATTCACAGAGGTAGGAGGGTGCTGTTTCGTGGAGACATTTATATTAGAGAGTACTGATCTTATACTTGACTCTCTGTGGGACAGGCAACCGTGGAGAGACCACAAGAGAGGAGTGATGTGCTCAGATTTGTTCTTTCTGAGGACCATTCGAGCTGCAGGGTTTTGTATGCGTTGAAGGGAGTGGATGGATAATGATTGTAGACCAGCTAAAAGAATTCCAGTAGTCCAAACGTGAAAGAATGAGAGATGTGACAAGCTTGGATATTGCATCAGTAGACAGGTGCTTTTAAATAGCGTGTATATGCCGTAACTGATAGTAGCAGGACTGGCAGGTCTGGGTGATGAAGTTTTGTGTGGAAAGTGTTGTCAATGACACCTAGATACTTTACAGAACTCGACAGAGGAACTGATGTATTGCCGAATTCTGCTGCTGTTATTGTGAATGTAACTGAGGGGAGTTTTATGTATGGTTCCTGTAAGCATGGCTTCAGTTTTATCAGCGTTCAGTTGCAGCTTGGGATGGGTAGGGGGCGGGATAGCTCAGTGGTCGAGCACTCGCTTTCCTCAAGCTAAGATTAAGCAGCATCGAGCGCGGTTACCAATTGGATGGGTGACCGTTTGTGCGCCTTGGCTTCAGTACAGTCCTCCAGTCCACCCTGCTTCAAATGGGTACCTGTCCTATAAATTTAGAGTCAAGGAAGGTAAAGCAGCGAGGGAGAGGAGATGGGCGCGCGCCTCAATATGCTGGTCCCCAGAGAAGCTGAGGTCTCTGATGCCTCGCTCCCCTACGACCACATAGGTAATAGGACATCTTTACTTACTTTTACCTTTACCAGTTGCAGCTTTTTCTGAATCATCCAGTTGAAAATCTTGAAAGCAGCAGTACATGTTTGTCAGGAGAGAAGGTAGATTTTGGAAAGTAGCACCGCTTTGAAGCTGAGAGTTATCAGCATAAAAGTGATGTTTGATCTGATGACGGCTTATTGTATATGAAAGGGGAGCAGTGCATGAAGTTAAAAGAACACGGCATAATACTGATCCCTGTGGGATTCCACATTCCATTTTGACATGTTTTGTTTGACTTTTGAGTGTTCTTTACAAATGTTTGGAATTGGTCTATGACATAGAAGGTGAGAGATAAACCATTAATGCCTTACGGTTTTTGAAGCTGG
>CM060335.1:44928551-44938551 GCA_030674155.1 Stramonita haemastoma
TGTGTGTGTGTGTGTGTGTGTGTGTGTGTGTGTGTGTTGTGTGTGTGTGTGTGTGTTGTGTGTGTGTGCGTGCTGCTGCGTGCGTGCATGCCTGCCTGCCTGCCTGCCTGCCTGCCTGCCTGCTCTGTCTGTCTGTCTGTCATCTTGTCTGTCTTCTGCCTGCCTATCTGTCTGTCGTTTGTCTCTCTGTGTCTGTGTGTGAATCTGATATGTGTGTGTTTGTTTTCAGATTGAAACTACCAACACATTCGCAGCCACAATTTTCATTGTGCAGGTAAGTTTTGTACAATATTTTTTTCAGTCTTAGACAGTACACAGAATATAGATTTTCTCTTGTGCAATATTTTTTTTCAGTTTGTATTGTACACAGAATATAGATGATGTTCTGTACAATATTCATTATCTTCTGACAGTACTGATTATCTTCTGTACAGTATCTTTTTTCAGTCTTATACTGTGCACCGAATATATATGTTATTTTTTGTACAATATTGGTTATTTTCTGTATACTTTTGATTATTTTCTGTGCAATATTGATTATCTTCTGTTCAATATCAATTATCTTCTGTACACTATCGATTATCTTCTGTACAAAATTGATTAATATCTTCTATGCAATATTGATTATATTCTGTGCTATCTTTGTCAGTCTTATGCAATACACAGAATATAGATTACCGGCTACTACATAAGTGGGGGAGGGGAGATTTTGCATATGCAAAATTAACAACAATACTAATCTAATGGTCTGTGGTTTATGGTTATCAGTTAAAAAAAACAACCCAAAACAAAACAAAAATACCCAAACAATACTAATGGCTTATGGTTATCAGTAAAAACAACAACAACAACAAAACACCCCAATACAATGGCTTATGGTTTAGGTTATCAGTAAAAATAAAAACCCAACAATACTAATGGCTTATAGTTATCAGTAAAAAACCCAACAACAACAATACTAATGGTTGATGGTTATCAATAAAAAAACAAAAAACAACAACAGTACTAATGGCTTATAGTTATCAAAAAAAAAAAAACAATACCAATGGTTTATGGTTATCAGTCAAAAAACAACAACTTTAAAGGTTTATGGTTATCAATAAAAAAAAACAACAAAAAAAAAGGCTATACTAATCAGTAATGGTTTATATAAATACTATCTGTCAAAAAACAACAATGCTAATGGCTTATGGTTATCAGTAAAAAAACAACAACAACAACAACAAAACAACAACAATACTAATGGCTTATGGTTATCAGTAAAAAAAAAAAACAACAACAACAAAACAACAACAATACTAATGGTTATGGTTATCAGTAAAAAAAACAACAATACAAACACAAAAGAACAACAACAACAAAACAACAATACTAATGGCTTATGGTTATCAGTAAAACAAACAAAAAAAAAACAACAACATACTAATGGCTTATGGTTATCAGTAAAAACAACAACCAAAACAAACAATACTAATGGCTTATGGTTATCAGTAAAAAAAAACAAAAAAAAAACAACAACAAGAACAACAACAACAACAACAATACTAATGGCTTATGGTTATCAGTAAAAACAACAACAACAACAAACAACAACAATACTAATGGCTTATGGTTATCAGTAAAAACAACAACAACAACAAACAACAATACTAATGGCTTATGGTTATCAGTAAAAACAACAACAACAACAAACAACAACAATACTAATGGCTTATGGTTATCAGTAAAAAACAACAACACAACAAAACAACAACAATACTAATGGCTTATGGTTATCAGTAAAAACAACAACAAACAACAACAACAACAACAATACTAATATAGTTTGTGGTTATTAGTCAAAACTACAAACAACAATACTAATGGTTTATGGTCATCTGTAAAAAAACCACAAAAAACCCAATTCTAATAGGCTTAAAAAAAATTCTGTTTATATTGAGGATAATGGAATAAGCACTCATGAGCTTTTTTACATCCAGTCCCTGTGTGTATGCAGTTTTGTAAATCTTGTCATCTGTTCCCACTGGCACATGATGGCCTTTATGAAAGTGGACAGGATTACAAGTCGCAGATGTGATTGCAATGCTGCAGGTTCGTGTGATTAACTGTCAGGATTTAAATCGCAGATGTCTGGTTCACAGTTATGGTTCATAAAAACAATACTAATGCTTATGGTATCATAAACAAAAATACTAATGGCTTATATCAATGAAAGAAAACAACAATATATGGTTATGGTTATCAAATACAACAACACAACAACAACAACTAATGGTCTATGGTTATCAGTAAAAAAAATAAAATCACGCATACTAATTAATGTTATGGATCAGTCCAAAACAATACTAGCTTCAGTAAAACAACAACAACATAATGGCTTGGTTACATAAAAAAAAAAAAACCAACACACACTACTATTAGTTTTGGTTACAGTAAAAAAATCAAACAACAAAAAAACCCCAAAACTTACAGATAACAAGTACAGATGGCTGCTTAAAGGTTATCAGTCAAAAACCAACAATACTTAATGTTATGGTTATAATAAAAACTAACAACAATATAATGGCTTATGGTATATCTTGATAAGAAACAACAATACTAATGGTTATGGTTATCATAAAGACCTACAACAACAACAACATACTATGGTCAATGGTTACAGTAAAAAATAAAAAAAAATCACAGCAATACTAATTACGGTGGTATGGACGCCAAAACAACAACATACTAATGCTATCATAAACACACACACACACACACAACACACACACATACAATGGCTATGGTTATCACAAAAAAAACCACAAAAAACACAACAACACTCTATTAGTTATGGTTATCATTTAAAAATAAAAATGAAAATTAAAATATGAAAGGAAAAATAACAACCAACAACAACACAACTAATACTAATGGCTTAAGTTTCAGTCAAAACCAACATATTACTCTAATGGTCTGTGGTTTTCAGATGTGGAAGGACCCCCGGCTTCGTTGGAATGCCTCAGACTATGGGGGACTGGAACAGGTCCGACTGGCCAGCGAAAAACTGTGGACTCCCGATATTGTGCTGTATAATGTGTAAGGCCTGTGTGTGTGTGGGGTGGTGGGTGGTGGTGAAGTGTGTGCGTGCATGCGTGCGTGCGTAGTGTGTAAGTGTGTGTGTGTGTATGTGTAGTGTGCAAAGTGTGTATGTGTGTGTGTGTAGTGTGCAAAGTGTGTATGTGTGTGTGCATGTGTGTGCGTGTGTGGTGTGTGCGTGTGTGTGTGTGGTGTGATGTGTGTGTGGTGTGTGTGTGTGTGTGTGTGTGTGTGTGTGTGTGTGTGTGTGTGTGGTGTGTGTGTGTGTGTGTGTGTTGTGTGAGTGTGTGTGTGTTGTGTGTGTGTGTGTGTGTGTGTGTGTGTGTGTGTGTGTGTGTGTGTGTGTGTGTGTGTGTGTGTAGAGCCCCCTCCACAAATCCAAGCAAACAAACAAACAACGAAACAACAAGCAAACAAAATAAACCCCAAGAACAACCATTCTTTATCCACAGCTGTCAGTTTCTCTCACTTCCAGCTCTTTTCAGTCGCGAATTAGTTATCCTATCCCAGCCCAGATGGGGGCCAGCTGGTGCTATTTATAGAAATAACTGACCAGATTTTGCAACTAGGAAAAGGAAAGAGTGCACTATATTTAGCATTCTTGACTGAGTGATGTTGGATTTGTGCGCTGTGTATATGTTTTTTCTTTTTCTTTTTTAGTGAATCGGTGAACAGGAGTACAGGAGGTAACGTGCCGGTCCAGAAAGTCGAAAAGTCTGGGTCGGAGTGTGCCGTGGTTCCAATCCCGTTTGGGCCCAAAACTTTTCCCTCATCCATTAGAGCATGAGTGGGGTGGTCTGGGTGCTAGTCTTTTGGATGAGACAATAAACCATGGTCCCGTGTGTTGCACATCATTATTTATCTCATGTTAAAGATCCACGGTAACAGGAGGGTTGTCCAAAGTGAAATTCTGTAGATAAAAGCAACTCTGATAGGGAAGCAAATACAGTTGCAGACAGGACAATGAAAGACAAAAAATAATGGGTAGGCGCTGCACTTGTGGTGACATGCTGTCTCTCCCCGGGAAGAGAGAGAGAGCAGCCCGGATTTCACGCAGAGAAATCTGCCCTAACATAAAGTGGTAGTAAATAAATAAATGAATGAATGAATGAATGAATGAATGAATGAGTGAGTGAGTGAGTGAGTGATGTGAGTGAGTGAGTGAGTGAGTGAGTGAGTGAGTGAGTGAGTGAGTGATGTGAATGATGAATAAATAAATAAATAAATAAATAAATAAATAAATAAATAAATAAATAATAAATAATAAATAAATAGAATGAATGATAATTTTATTTTCAAGGGTAACAGAGTAAGTAGTTGATACTTTTCATCGGCCTTGCTGATAGGATAATAGATAGTAGAATAGTGATAGTAATAGATAGTAGATAGGTGTAGATAGATATAGGTAGATGGTAGATAGATAGATAGATAGATAGATAGATAGATAGATAGAAAATATAGATAATAATAAATAAATAAATAAATAAACAAAAAATAAAAAATAATAAATAATAAATGTATTTTTTCTCCTCGACAGAGCAGTTCAGGGGATGCCCACATCGCGCTACAAGGACGCGGTGATAGTGATGTCAGATGGCGCTATCATCTGGGTGCCCATGGTGACTCTGTACGCCACCTGTCCCATGGACTTCACCCGCTTCCCCTACGACGTGCAGACCTGCACCCTGTCTTTGGCTCCTGGGCTCACACCGCCAAAGAGATGGAGATCAAGGTGTTGTGGTTTTTTTTTTTTTTTTTTTTTTTAAATGCACATCTAGGTGGGGTTTTTTTTTTGTTTGCTTTAAAAAAAAAATTTTTTTTTAATGCACATCAAGGTGATCCACTTTATATCACAGCAGATTTCTTTGCGTGAAATATTTTTTTTTTAAAAAAGAGAAAAATAAAAGAAAAAAAAAGAAAATAGAAAAACAACAACTTGATCCCTCAGACAGGATGCTTGCTAGATAGAGCCCAGTGGTTCTTCTTCGTTTTCTTTTTTTTTTTTTTCAGTTTGTTTGGGTTTTTTTTTTTGTTTTTAGTTAGATGCTAGATAGAGCCCAGTGGTTCTTCTTCTTGTTTTTGCTTTGTTCTTTTTTTGTTTGTTTGTTGTTGTTTTTTTGTTTAGTTAGAGGTTGTTGTTTTTTATATATTAGGTTATCCCTGATAAGGGTGGGGACTGGATGTTAATAAAAAGCACATAAGTGTTTATTCATGATCTTTGAAATAAAATTTGATTTGATTTTTATATTTCTAGGATAATGAAATAAGCACTTATGTGGGTTTTTTTTTTACATCCAGTCCCTGTGTGTATGTAGTTTTGTAAATTTTGTCATCCATTCTCACTGGCATGCAGTGGCTTACTCTTCCAAAAAGTGGAATGGGTTTTAACATGTGTGTGTGTTTGGGGGAGGGGGGAAGGTGTGTGTGTGTGTGTGTGTGGTGTGAGCGTGCATGTGTGCATGCATGCATGCTTGTGTGTGTGTTGAGTGTGTGTGTGTTTATTTTATTTGTTTATTTATTCTTTTATATCAAAGAAAATGGAATAAGCACTCATGTGCTTGTGTGTGTGTGTGTGTGTGTGTGTGTGTGTGTGTGTGTGTGTGTGTGTGTGTGTGTGTGTGTGTGTGTGTGTGTTTGAAGTCAAGTCAAGTCAAGACAAGTCAAATGTTCATTTCCAGATGGTATATTGAATAAGCATTGATTTGCTTTTTTTCATCAAGCAATCTATCTATGGACCCTCACAGCAGATCTGGAGAGGAGAATACAGGCCACAGAGGTGAGATGTTTTGCAGACTCCTTGGCATCTCTTACAAAGCCACGTTACATAACGAGGAAGTGAGAATCAGGATCGTCAAGCCATCGGGCAATTTGAAGATCTCCTGACCACAGTTAAAAAAACTCAAACTGAAGTGGTATGGGCACGTCGCAAGATCAACAGGGCTTGCCAAGACTAGACGATTCTGCAGGGAACTATGCAAGGCGGAGAAAGAGAGGCAGGCAGAGAAAGAGATGGGAGGACAACATCCGAGAGTGGACAGGCCTCAGGCTGAGTGACACCCTGAGAAAGGTCGAGGACAGAGGGAAATGGAGAGGGCTGGTTGCGAGGTCTTCCGTGGTGCCCCCTTGGTCTAAACAGACTATGGGATAGAAGAGGAAGAAGAATCTATCTAAGGAAAAAAACAAAAGCAACTCCCCCCCAAAAAAGAGACTTCACCAATATTATATAACTAACGCGGTGTGTGTGTGGTGCTGGTGTGTGGTGTGTGTGTGTGTGCGCGATGCATGGTTGTGTGTAGTGTGTGTGTGTGTGCGTGTTATGGGTATGCATGTGTGTATGTGTATGTGTGTATGTGTGTGTGTTGTGTGTTGTGTGTTTTGTGTGTGTGTTGTGGTGTGTGTGTGTGTGTGTGTGTGTGTGTGTGTATGTGTGAGTGAGTGAGTGAGTGAGTGTGTGTGTGTGTGTAAGTGTGTGTGTGTGTGTGTTTGTGTGTGTGTATGTGTGAGTGAGTGATGTGTGTGTGTAAGTGTGTGTGTTGGTGGTGTGTGTGTGAATATGCGTGCCTTCATGTGGTGTGTGTGTGTGTGCATGCATGCGTGTGTACATGCATGTGTGTGTGTGTGTGTTGTGGTCAGTTTCTAATGTCGAACCACACAGAGGTGGATGTGGACACCAGTGAGAGGACACCAACAGTTACGCCATTGAACAGCATCCCCAGTGGGAACTAGTGGGCAAGGCCAGAGCCAAGATCTCCATGTGAGTCTTCACAGGGGAGAATGGGTTAATTTTTTTCAGGGGAGAATGGGTTTTTTTTTAAGGGGAGAATGGGTTAATTTTTTTTTTAGGGGAAAGGGTGATTTTTTTTCAGGAGAGAATGGGTTATCGTTTTTTTTTTTTTCAAGGGGGGAGAATGGGTTAATTTTTTTTCAGGGGAGAATGGGTTAATTTTATCAGGGGAGAATGGGTTGAATTTTTTTCAGGGAAGAATGGGTTTTTTTTGTTTTTTTGTGGACAAACCACCAATAAAAAACAAAACAAAACCAGGAGCAGATCCCAGGTGCAAGGTGTGTCATCTGTGATGCCTCAGGAAGCAGTATACGTGCTGTGTGGACCAGTTCACCTTGCTGTCGTTACCTGTCGTCTGGCCCGCAAGGCCCAGTTCTACAGGTACCTGACCATAGGACCTGCTGCCGTCCTGGGACTGATGGTACCTGCTATCTTTCTCCTGCCTTCCAGAAACAGAGAGAAAACCACTTATGGTAAGAGGGTGGTGTTGGGGGAGTGGTGGTGTGGGGGTGGGGGTTGAGGGGGGAGTGGTGGTGTGGGGGTGAGGTGTGGGGGTGGTGGGGGGGTAGGAGTTGTGTGTGTGTTGTGTGTGTCGCGGGGGGGGGGGGGGGGGGGGCGGTGGGGGGGGGGGGGGGAGGAGCAGGTGTATGTGTGTGTGTGTGTAAAGTGTGTGTGAAGTGTGTGTGTGAAGTGTGTGTGGTGTGTGTGTGAAGTGTGTGTGTGGTAGTATGTGTGTAGTGTGTGGTGTGTGTAGTGGGTGTGTAGTGTGTGTGTGAGTAGTGTGTGTGAAGTGTGTGTGTAGTTGTGTGAAGGTGTGTGTGTGTGAAGTGTGTGTGTGTGTGTGTGAAGTGTGTGTGTGTGTGTGTGTGTGTGTGTGTGTGTGTGAAGTGTGTGTGTGTGTGTGTGAATGTGTGTGTGTGTGTGAAGTGTGTGTGTGTAGTGTGTAAGTGTGTGTGTTAGTGTGTGTGTGTGAGTGTGAGTGTGTGTGTGTGTGTGTAGTGTGTGTGTGTGTGTGAAGTGTGTGTGTGTGAAGTGTGTGTGTGTGTGTGTGTGTGAAGTGTGTGTGTGTGAAGTGTGTGTGTGGTGTGTGTGTGTGTAGTGTGTGTGTGTGTGTGTGTGTGTGTGTGTGGAAGTGTGTGTGTGTGTGTAGTGTGTGTGTGTAAGTGGTGTGTGGTGGTGTGTGGTGTGTGTGTGTGAGTGTGTGTTGTGTGTGGTGTGTGTGGTGTGTGGTGTGTGTGTGTGTGGTGTGAGTGTGTGTGTGTGTGTGTGTGTGTGTGTGTGTGTGTGTGTGTTGTGTGTGGTGGGTGTGTGTGTGTGTGTGTGTGTGTGTGTTAGTGTGTTGTGTGTTGTGATGTGTGTAGTGTGTGTGTGAAGTGTTGTGTGGTGTGTGTAGTGTGTTGTGTGTGTGTGTGATGTGTGTGTGTGTGTGGTGTGTGTGTGTGTGTGTGTGTGTGTGTGTGTGTGTGTGTAGTGGTGTGTATGTTCTGTCATTCCAGACCCCTGAGATGTTCATTTCTTTCTTCTCTCTGTCCTGTAGTTTGAAATGTTGTTCCTTCCTTTTTTCTGTCACTCCTGTCTTTCTAGATCCTTTGAGATGATGTTCATTCTTTTCTTCTCTCTGTCCTGTTTTCCAAGGTCCTTTAACCCTCTTAGTCCTGACCTGGGATTTGCCAGGATTGAATAATTGCCCCCCCCCCTCCCCCCCCCCCCCCAATCCGGAACTGGAATTTGCTGGGATTTACACACAGTAGATTTTCTATCATGCTGTGACTATCACTAATTGCTACCACATGTTAAAGCTCTTATCAGGCTAGAGGTAGAAACCCTGTTGAGAGTCTGGAAGTAATTATAGCTGCTGGTATGTACTTAGAAGGAGGAAAAGGCGAGTGAGCAAGTGTGCCTGACCTGATTTTGTGATGGAATGCAAAATCTAGGGGCAGTTTTCTCGAATGCAAGAGGGTTAAATGTTCATTCATTTCCTCTGTATCCTGTTTTCCAAGTTACTTTGAACACAAAACAAACATTTTTTTGTGTATGTGTAGAACAGATATTTATTGACAAATTTATGAAATGTCAAGGCAGCAGCTTTAAAAGTTCTAGAATTAAAGAGCAAAATATAGGGCACTGGGTGAGAATTCACCCACAGGATATGGGTAAATGTTAAGATGTTCATTCCTTTCATCTCTGTCCTGTTTCCCAAGGTCCTGTCAGATGATGTTGATTTCTTTCTTCTCTCTGTCCTGTTTCCCAAGGTCCTGTCAGATGATGTTGATTCCTATCTTCTCTCTGTCCTGTTTTCCAAGGTCCTGTCAGATGATGTTGATTCCTTTCTTCTCTCTGTCCTGTTTTCCAAGGTCCTGTCAGATGATGTTGATTCCTTTCTTCTCTCTGTCCTGTTTTCCAAGGTCCTGTCAGATGATGTTGATTCCTTCTCTCTCTGTCCTGTTTTCCAAGTCCTGTCAGATGATGTTGATTCCTTCTCTCTCTGTCCTGTTTTCCAAGGTCCTGTCAGATGATGTTGATTCCTTCTCTCTCTGTCCTGTTTTCCAAGGTCCTGTCAGATGATGTTGATTCCTGTATTCTCTCTCTGTCCTGTCAGATGATGTTGATTCCTGTATCCTCTCTCTGTCCTGTCAGATGATGTTGATTCCTGTATCCTCTCTCTGTCCTGTCAGATGATGTTGATTCCTGTATCCTCTCTCTCTCTCCCGTCAGATGATGTTGATTCCTGTATCCTCTCTCTGTCCTGTCAGATGATGTTGATTCCTGTATCCTCTCTCTCTGTCCTGTCAGATGATGTTGATTCCTGTATCCTCTCTCTGTCCTGTCAGATGATGTTGATTCCTGTATCCTCTCTCTGTCCTGTCAGATGATGTTGATTCCTGTATTCTCTCTCTGTCCTGTCAGATGATGTTGATTCCTGTATCCTCTCTCTGTCCTGTCAGATGATGTTGATTCCTGTATCCTCTCTCTGTCCTGTCAGATGATGTTGATTCCTGCATCCTCTCTCTCTGTCCTGTCAGATGATGTTGATTCCTGTATCCTCTCTCTGTCCTGTCAGATGATGTTGATTCCTGCATCCTCTCTCTCTGTCCTGTCAGATGATGTTGATTCCTGTATCCTCTCTCTCTGTCCTGT
>CM060335.1:44943551-44956465 GCA_030674155.1 Stramonita haemastoma
CCAGCGCAGCAGACCACCACCTGTATCCTGCCTCCTCCACTACTGCTACTGCTACTGATGGTGTCGACACAGGGGCCATGCCTGCATCCGCAGAGCAACTGTTGCGAGAGATCTTGCGTTGCGTGCGTTTCATGATGGGCAGAATGGCGGCGGATGAAGCCTACGGGAATATTGGTCAGCAGTGGGAAGAGCTGGCGCGAGTGCTGGACCGTTGTCTGTTTGTCATCTTTTTCGCTTTCTATCTCTTCACCGCTTTTTCGCTTCTGACGTGAAGTGGGGGGTTTTTTTGGTTGGTTTTTTGGCTGCTTTGTTGTTGTTGTTGTTGTTGCTTCTTTTTTTTTTTTCTGTTGTTGTTTTTTTTGTTGGTATCTTCTTCTGTATTATATGTTGTTGTGAAAGGGGACAGGATTAGGGTTACTGTTTTTTGAAGAAGACTATACCTGGTTATTATTATTATTATTATTATTTTTTTTTTTTAATTACTAACCGCTACCATTCTATATATGGCTTGTAACCCACATGAATTTTTTATAATAAATCCTTTCAATATGACACAAGCCTGCTTTCTGGCTCAGCTTTCTGATACCCTTCAGTCCTGTAAAGAGGAAAACTGGCGCAGCTGAATTTTCCTTCAATTCCTGGATTTCTGAAGTGCAGAAGATGCAAAATGGGTACCTAGGTAAATTTTACATACACACACATACGAAGCTTTAGAAACATTCTTGCGGTAAAGTAGAAGCAGTGTTAACCATATCAAAGCTACTCTCCAGAGTCCGTTGATGCCAGTTAGCTGCATGACAGGTCACTATAAACAAACCCTCCTCTGGTACGTTATCGACCGGGATATCGGCTGACAGGACTGAAGGGGAGAGCGCCGGGTAGAAATTCAGGATAGGGGAAGTAATTGTCAGCAGATATTCAGTGCTGTTAGGGTTAGTGTTTTGTGAGATGATAAAGTATTTGAATTGAATTGAATTGAGTTGAATGATGCCAGAAAGTAGTTATGCCTTACAAGAAGGTGAAGAAGGCTGGGTTATGTCTGGGTAATGGTCACTGAGAGGTGTTGTTGCTGTTAATGTTGTTGTTTGTTGTTGTTCTGTTCTCAGAGTAGTAACCCCTGACCACTTGCTGCCTTGTCCCATGAGAAGGAAATTGTAACCACGTGTGTGTGTGTGTGTGTGTGTGTGTGTGTGTGTGTGTGTGTGTGTGTGTGTGTGTGTGTGTGTGTGGTGTGTGTTGCAGATGTAGTGTGTGTGTTGATGTGGTGTGTGTATTTGTTTATTGCTGTGTTAATGTGTGGTGGGCAGATTGTTAGTGTTGGTGCATGATGTGTATTTGTATGACAATATGTGAAATATGATATCATACACATGACGATCATGCACATATACAATACACACACACACACAACAACAATACACACATACACCAGCAATTCCAACACACACACACACACACTCTCTATCTTTGTTACAAAATCTAACACACATGCATGCATGCTGCACACATCCACACGCATGCACACACACCACACACAACACACTACACACACACTACACACACACACACACGCATGCATGCATGCACGCACATACGCATGCACACACACACACATACGCATGCACACACACACATACGCATGCACACACACACACACCACACACGCACACACACACACACACACACACACACCACACACACACACACACACACACACACACACACACACACACACCTTCCAGGCTCTGTGCCATGATGTAACAGAAAGGGAGAGAAGAATGCAAAGAAGAAGAAGAAGAATGCAAAGAAGAAGAAGAATGCAAAGAAGAATGCAAAGAAGAAAAAATGCAAAGAAGAAGAAGTAAAGAAGAATGCAAAGAAGAAGAAGAAGAATGCAAGAAGAATGCAAAGAAGAAGAAGAAGAAGAATGCAAAGAAGAAGAAGAAGAAGAAGAAGAAGAAGAAGAATGCAAAGAAGAAGATGCAAAGGAGAAGAAGAAAAAGAAGAAGAATGCAAAGAAGAAGAAGAATGCAAAGAAGAAGAAGAAGAAGAAGAAGAAGATTAATGTGAAAACATCAAACTATAAACAGCGTTTAGCTTTGAATCATACTGAACTACTATGTTTTGAACTATGTTGTAATACAATCTGTTTCGTTAATATCAGTCTGTATTCTAGTTTAGTATTGTATTATATTGTTTGTCATGTTTGATGATGAATTCAAAAACAGCAGAGGAGACAGCTGCTGTTTCGGAAACTGGGTAGAAAATTGATTATAGTGGAGATGCCTTGCTCACAGTACATCCCCATGAATTGTATTGTACAGCAATGGCAGTCACAGGGTTTGTCTGTGTCGAACTATGACCAACAGAAGAGAAGAATGCAAAGGAGAAGAATGCAAAGGAGAAGAAGAATGCAAAGGAGAAGAAGAAGATGATGAAGAAGAAGAAGAAAGTGTGACCACTCTTTCTTTCATAGAACTTGTTACAAAAGCGAAATGTCATCCATTTGATTTAAAAAAGATAAAAAAATCTGTCCCTGAGTATTGTTTTATTTACTTTGTGAGTCGAAAGATTGTTGTTGTTGTTTTTTTTCTTTCCTACTGACTTTTGCTAGAGATAATTCCTTAGTACCAATAGGTTATGTTGTTGCAGTTGCTGTTTTTTGTATTAAATTTTAAAAAAAAAACAGTATTAAATATGTGGTATTGTAGCAGTTTGTATCATGGTTTATTTCAGTGTATTCTAGTTGTTCTTCTGTGTAGCATATCATAATTATTGTCACAGCAGATTTCTTCTGCAAAGAACCTTGTTTCTGTTGTTTTTTGGTTGTTGCTTGGCTAGAGCAGAGTTCACCATTGGTGAGACTTTGAGTGTGTGACCATTTTTGCTCACCATGAAGGCAGCTGCATGCCGACTTCGGGAATGAATATGCAAGGTACAATGTTCGTATTTCCGAACCCACCAAATGGTGAAAGGAATTACTGAATCTTTAACATGCAAATTTGATCTTTTGTATGTGTATATATGGGGGACGAGATAGCTCAATGATCAGAGCGCTTGCTTTCCCCGCCCAGTCAAGTTAAGCAGTGTCGACGTGGTTGCGAGTTGATTGGTAACCGTTTGCGTGCCTTGGCTACAGTACAGCCCAGCTGTAAATGGTACCTGCTGTCTTTAGGGTCAGGGAAGGTAAAGCAGCGAGGGAGAGGAGATGGGTGCCGCCATCAACATGGTGGCCCCTAGAGAAGCTGAGGTCTCTGATGCCTGACTCCCCTATGACCACACAGGTTATGGGACACCTTTACCTTTTTATGTGTATATATATTATATATTTTATATATATATATATATATATATATATATATATATATATATATATATATATATATATATATATATATATATATATATATATATAAAATGAAAGGAATCAAAGTACTGGCAGGTCTGTGCATGAAGTTGACCAGGGAGATCATAAAAATTCTCAGCCATAAGTTGCCAGACACTGCCAGGATTTGAACCCATGGTGTCATGGACTCATGGGATTGAAGTCGAACTGTCTTAACCACTTGGCTACAGTGTCTGCCTCCAAAGAAACGGAGTTGTTCCCCTTGGCAAAAAAAACGCGCAAAAAAACCCCATTTGACCAAAACAGGGCACCATACATTTTATTTTCATTTTCCTGTCTGCATGTACAATGATATTTTGTCTTTTTTTTTTCCTTTTGGACAAGATTTTGCCAGGAACAACACTTTCATCACTGTAGGTTATTTTCTGTGCACCGTAAAAAGTTGAACGTAGTCCTTCACCAACCAACCCCCTCACCCCTAGCATTCATCCTACCTCATATTTTTGTTTTAATGAATGCACTACCTCATGTTATCTGAAACCTGTCATGGCCTTTACACTTCCCCCCCCCTCCCCCCCCCCCCCCCTAAGACCTGCATCCTCAGTAGGGTTTCCATAAACCTTGCCTTGCCTTGCCTTTTATCCCTTGCCTGATTCCTTGCCTTTTGAAAGTGCTGTGCAAGATATTGTTTATGTCATAGGTCATTTTCTTTTGTGTTTTTGTTTTGTTTTTTCCCATTAATTTTATTTGCTAAAGGCAACTAATGAAGTACCTTTCAGCGAATCTGATTATGAAGTCCTTTTAAAACTTTGTTTGATTTGGGGTGGTGTGTGTGTATATATGTTGTGTGTGTGTTTGTGTGTGTGTGTGTGTTTGTGTGTGTTGTGTGTGTGTGTGGTGTGTGTGTGTGTGTGTGTGTGTGTGTGTGTGTGTGTGTGTGTGGTGTGTGTGTGTGTGAGAGAGAGAGAGAAAGAGACAAGACAAGACAAGACAAGACAAGACAAATTCTTTTATTCGAGGATAATAGATAAGCACTCATGTGCTTTTTTACATCCATCCGCCCTTTTCAGGGATAACATCAAGATAAAAGATACTAACAGTAAAACTATATGCAGTACCAAACAACATAAAGGAATAAGTACATTATATATAATAGGTAATAAAAATGCACTCATTCAGAAGACGAAAATCAAAGTCACAATAAAATGATTTTGATTATAGATGAAAAGAGAAGCGTTAATAGATAAAGAGCAAAGAGAGAGAGAGAAGAAAGAGAGAGAGAGAGAGGAGTGAGAGAGAGAGAGAGAGAGAGGTGTTTGTGTGTGTGTTATTTTTCATTAAAAAAAATTATCTGAGTTCTTTTATTGATGACAGCGGATTTAGCACACACATACTTTTTTTGCAGTTCCCGTGTACATGCAGTTTTGTCAATGTTGCTATCCATACCCAACTGGCATACAATGACCTACTCATCTGAAAAGCAGAACGAGTTTTAACATGTGGGGAAGATGTTCTGTGTGCGTTCACACACAGGACCTCGGTTTATAATCTCATCCACAGGACTTCAAGGCAGTAGAGTTGTCACTGAGGTAAACTCCAGGGGAAAATCCCCTTGAACAGATATAAGATATGGTTGGCTTCAATCCAAGCTCAAACTTAGGCCATCAGGTTGCAAACGCAATGCTCTATTCCACCAAGCTATTTCGTGTGTGTGTGTGTGTGCGTGCATGCGTGCGTGCGTGCATGTGCGCCCACACGCATGCGCCATGTGTGTGTGTGTGTGCTGCGTACTTCGTGTGGTGTGTGTTGTGTGTGTGTGTGTGTGTGCGTGCGTGCTTGTGTGTGTGTGTGTGTGTGTGTGTGTGTGTGTGTGTGTGTGTGTGTGTGTGTGTGTGTGTGTGTGTGTGTGTGCAAGAGACATTCAACAAGCTATATAAATGTAAAAAAGTGTAATCATTTTGCGGTTGACTTGATAGTATTATAGATCACATTGAAAAAAATGTATGCCTGCAAATATTGTAAACTCCATATTTTTTACATATTGATTGATTATACCGACTTCACCTGCTCACACTTTTGATACCATGAGTTCACAATTATAAGCACAATGTTTGATAAAAAAAAATTTGGTCACATATAATTGTTGTTATCATTATCATTATCAATGTCTGTCGCATAATTTCCAGCATCGTTATCATTGTCATCATCGTAATCATGATTCATTATCATCTTCTTCATCATTGTCTTTGTCCTCGTTGTCACCACCACTGCCTGTGCCTTAGTTGTGGTCAGTACCATTAAGTATATTTGTGTGTGTATGTATGTGTATATGTTTTGTGTGTGTATTTTTGTGTGTGTGTGTGTGTGTATGTGTGTGTGTGTATTTAAAAAAAAACAACTTTTTATATCGAGGATAATGGAATAAGCGCTCTGTGCTTTTTTTTTTTTTTTTACATCCAATCCCCGTGTGTATGCAGTTTTGTAAATCTTGTCATTTGTTCTCACCGGCACACAATGGCCTACTCTTACAAAAAGCGCAACAGGATTTAACTTGTTCGCAAGATGTTCTGCTTGCTTTCGCACATGGGGCCTCAGTTTATAGTCTCATCCAAAGGACTTTTGGGGAGAGTGGAGTCGGCACTGATGTTAACTCCAAGGCGAAAATCCCCTCAGGGAATCAAACTGGGGTTGTTTTTATTTTTATTTATTTTTTATTTTATTCTTTTATATCGAGGATAATGGGATAAGCATTTGTGTACTTCTTTTACACCCAGTCCCCGTGTGTATGCAGTTTTGTAAATGTCATCTGTTCCCACCGGCACACGATGGCCCACTCTAACGAAAAGCAGAACAGTAACAGGATTAACGTGTGTGCAAGATGTTCTGCGTGGGTTCACACACGGGGCCTCGGTTTATATTCTCATCAAATTATATGTATTTGTATGTTTGTGTGTGTGTGTGCATACATGTGTGTGCATGTGTGCATTCGTGTATGTGTTCATATGTGTGGGCACACAAAGGAGTGGAATCATAATATGTATTGGGCTAAGCTATAAAGCAGTATTTTGGTGTGTACGTTTATGTTACGTTTTAAGTCTTTAACCTTGAGTTGACCATCGCAAAACAGTTGTTATGTACATTTAAGCAACAATAACAACACAAGAAAAATTGTATTGCATGAAACCATGTACCTTGATAATTATGTACAGGGATTTGTATGAGTCAATGTATGATTTTACACTCGTTTTATCCCTTGACGATTTACAGGGCATTTATTGTCGAAATTCGTTAAGGTTTGTGTACAAACTACTTGTTTTTTTACATGTTCAAAAACCTCTGTTAAGACATTTGTATGAATTGTATTAACTTGACTGGAAAATAAATAAATATTCCATTTTTAAGGGTGTTTGTTTGTTTGTTTGTTTGTTTTGTTTGTTGTGTGTTGTGTGTGTGTGTGTGTTGTGTGTGTGTGTGTGTGTGTGTGTGTGTTGTGTGCGTGCGTGCAAATGGGCGTACACTTATGAGTGCATGCTGGATTCATAGCTTACTATGTGCGTGAATATGTGTGTGTGTGTGCACGTGCATAATGCTTCTTGCGCGCGGTGTGTGTGTATATATGTCTTGTGCATGTATGTATGTGTGTGTCTGGGCGTTTGTCAAGTCAAGTCAAGTGAAAATGATCTTTATTGAGAATAAAAGATTAAGTTTACACAACTTTTTTTCATCCTGCCCTCACAAAAAATCATGAAAATTGACTTCTAAAACATTCAAATATAACCTTTGTTGAAAAAAACTAAAACAAATGAGGATTTCCTTTCAACAAATCTCTAAGATAAAAACCCAAGACAGTAGGCTACAACATAAACTCACGTCATACATACAAATGATAGAAATACAAAATAACATGGGCATGAATAACAAACAGCCAAATGTGAGGTAGTATGGAACATTTGTGTGTGTATGTGTGTGTGCGTCCGTGTCACGGGTGTGTGTACAGCTTATATGTATTCGAACCTAGGATCTATCAAGTGCTATCTTCTAAACAGGCCAGTGAACTCAGAAAGCACTGAAGAAGCAAATGATACACAACACAAAAAGCGACCCCTGGGCGTAAAACATACTAGCTATAAAGTCCACCCCCTCCCTAAACCACAAAGCAACATTTTACTCTTACACAATTCCAATAACATTTCGACTTCGATAGATAAAACAAAAATGACTCGGAGCGTTGGACAGAGGTTGAAAGCAGGTTGGGGGAGGGAGCTAAAGAAAGATTGTGCTGAGATTCGAACTCTTTACCCTTGCCGTGAGTCTTTTGAACACATATCTACAAGCCTGAGGCAGACTCAGGAGGGAGGCAGGAAGGGGGGGGGGGGGGGTAGGTTTATTAGCACAACGCATTTTCGCTCATATTATGACAGATAATGATTGGTTGTTGTGTGAGCGTTCCACGACGACGACGAAAAAGAATACAAAGAAGAAGAATGCAAAGAAGAAGAATGCAAAGAAGAAGAATAGGATTGCAAAGAAGAATGCAAAGAAGAAGAAGAATACAAAGAAGAAGAATGCAAAGAGGTATAAGAATAGAAAGGAGAAGAAGAAGAATACAAAGAAGAATGCAAAGAAGAAGAAGAAAGCAAAGAAGAAGAAGAAACTTGTGCAGAATCGTCTTGAAGTGCTGCTAAGAACTGTCGAAAACCTTGACATTCATACAAAACATAAATATTTGAAATAACTATTTCTTTACCACACATTCATTGTATACGTTAGCAAATTGTGCTCGAGAAGACATCCAATTTCAGTCTGTAAATTAGACAATATGTTTCAATGTAGGGCTTTCTTATGAGTACAAAGAAAGTGATGAAATATGCAATACTGAACAGTCATACTGGAGACAGCTAGCATCTGTCTGTTTCTCTGTAAGATGTTTCCAGCAAACATTTTGAAGAAAAGCATAACCCTCATGTATAATATATATATATATATATATATATAGAGAGAGAGAGAGAGAGAGAGGAGAGAGAGAGAGAGAGAGAGAGAGAGAGAGAGAGAGAGGAGAGAGAGAGAGACAGACAGACAGACAGACAGACAGACAGACAGACACACAGACACACAGACACACAGAGACAGAGAGAGAGAGAGAGAGAGTTAGTTCAGACTTCAGACTTTTACTGTACATCGGCTTTAGGCCACAATACAAAAAGCCAATTGGGCATGGGGAATGGTAGCCTACATGACAAGACCTGCACTTCCAACATATGCTGGGAAATAAAAGTGCCTCAAAGTAAAGTGAAGGAAACAAGAAAAATAAGGAAGGAATGAAAGAAGGAGTGAGTGAATGCTTCATTCAGGTCAAAGACCTTCCCCAATAGGATCGGGTTTAAGCACCAGCTATTTCTTTTCAATTTAGATTTTCTATATGACCAAAAAAATTCGCCATGAATCATTCTAAAGAATCATAGTATAACGGGGGGGGGGAGAGGGAGGAGAGAGAGAGAGAGAGAGAGAGAGAGAGAGAGAGAGAGAGAGAGAGAGAGAGAGAGAGAGAGAGAGAGAGAGAGAGAGAGAGAGAGAGAGAGACAGAGACAGAGACAGAGAGAGACAGAGAGAGACAGAGAGAGACAGAGAGAGACAGAGAGAGACAGAGACAGAGAGACAGAGACAGAGAGAGAGAGACAGGAGAGAGAGAGAGAGAGAGAGAGAGAGAAGAGAGAGAGACAGAGAGAGGGGACAGAGAGAGAGAGACAGAGGAGAGAGAGAGAGACAGAGAGAGACAGAGACAGAGAGAGACAGAGAGAGAGAGAGACAGAGAGAGACAGAGAGAGCAGAGAGAGAGAGAGAGAGTAGAGAGAGAGAGAGAGAGAGAGAGAGAGAGAGAGAGAGAGAGAGAGAGAAGAGAGAGAGAGAGAGAGAGAGAGGAGAGAGAGGAGAGAGAGAGAGAGAGAGAGAGAGAGGAATGCCTGCAAGCATGACTATAAATGCTCTCTGTAGTGTACACACAGGCCACCTCCAACCCCCCTCCACCCACACACACACACACACACCTTTCTGTCAGCATAATCACTGAGCCTTTTCTCCACTTAACTTTTTTCTTTAACACACACACACACACACACACACACACACACACACACACACACACACACACACACACACATGCACATACACAAAACACACACACATATGCACATACACAAACACACAACACAAACACACACACACACACAACACACAACACAACACACAACACACACACACACACACACACACACACACACACACACACACACACACACACACACAGAACACGCTACAACACGGAATCACGCACCAGACACATGCACACAATACATACAGGCACGCATCTGCACACACACACACACACACCACACACAACACACACACACACACACACACACACCACACACAGACAGAGAGAGACAAGAGAGAGAGAAGAAGAAGAGAGAAGAGAGAGAGAGAAGAGAGAGAGAGAGAGAGAGAGAGAGAGAGAGAAGAGAGAGAGAAAAAAGAGAGAGAACAGAAAAGAAGAATGGAATGAATTAATTAATAATAATAATTAATAGTCTTTATTTTTGAAGGGTTGTAGATAAGCATTCACATACTTTTTTTTAATATCCTGTCCTTACCCTGAATAGGGGCTATCGAAACAGTAACCAAAAAAATAACCAAAAAGAAAAAAACCCACGAAAAACAACATCCAGAAAAGGAACAAAAACAAACAAAACAAAGCAAAAATATGAACAAAAGGAAGACAAACCAAAAAAAAAGCCCCCCCCCCCCCCAACCCCCCCCCCCACCACCACCAGCAGTTCAACCTAAGATCTCACGAAAGGGGATAGATATTATTCAACCACATTATTCCTAACTGGACACATTGATAATTATTTAAACTGAAAAGATAGATATGTATCAATAAACACATAATCCCCAACTGACCCGAACATTAATGTTAAAACATGCTCTGATTAGAATTAAGTAAATCAAATATATTGAAATAGGGAAGATACAGGAGAGAAGAGAGAGACCCAAGTAAAAAAAAAAAAAGAAGAAGATATCTATATCAAAACATTTTCACCAATCTTTCTTGCTTTAAAACAATACTATGAATTAAAAACAACAACAAACAAACAACCTAACAACAACAAACACCATGAGAGAGAGAGAGAGAGAGAGAGAGGAGAAGAGAGAAGAGAGAGAGGAGGAGAGAGAGAGAGAGAAGAGAGAGAGGAAGAGAGAGAGAGAGAGAGAGAGAGAAGCAGAATGATAGATAGTAGATTGAGAGAGGAGATGGTAAATATGCTGCAAGCAACTAATTAATTTTCTGATGTGCAACACCCCCCCCCCCCCCCCCCCTCTTTCCGTAAGCATAATCACTTCACTTTAATCTTTTCATTACACACACACACACACACACACACACACACACACACACACACACACACACACACACAACACACACACACACACACACACACACACACGTGCACGGGGGCACACGTGCGTGCACGGGGAGAGATCAAACCAAATCAAATCAAATCAAAATCTTTTATTTCGAGGATAATGAATAAGCACTGGTGTGCTTTTTTTTACATGCAGTCCCCGCCCTGATCAGGGATAAGATAATATAAAAAAACAAGCCTTCACTCAATAAAAAAACAAACACCCAACTAAAAGACAACAAAAACAAACAAACAACAAAAACCTGAAGACAATATGAAGAGGTGAAGAAAAAAAGAAAAAACAAAACAAAACAAAGCAACCCCCCCTCCCCCCCCTCCACACACACACATGAAGACAATAATGAAATAGCAGGAAGCAGTCACAGAGAAAACTGAAATAAGCAATCAACAATCAAGTGATGATTATGATAAAACAAAAAAGATGCAAAGAAGCAAGTAGCAAACAAGAAAACATAACGCTTTCAACAGTTGAAAAACATCATCCCACCTCTATCTATCCAAAATAAGTAATATAAATCATATTTTAATAAATGGCATAAGAAACTTTACTAATATCTTCAATATAAAAAAACTATGAAAAGCAAATTACATACAATTATTTGTCCCAGATAAAAGAAAACAAACTAAGGAGGCAAAACAAAGCAAAACAAAACAAAACAAAACACCTCCAGAGAAGAGAGAGAGAGAGAGAGAGAGAGAGAGAGAGAGAGAGAGAGAGAGAGAGAGAGAGAGAGAGAGAGAGAGAGAGAGAGAGAGAGAGAGAGAGAGAGAGAGAGAGAGAGAGAGAGAGAGAGAGAAGAGAGAGAGAGAGAGAGAGAGAGAGAGAGAGAGAGAGAGAGAGAGAGAGAGAGGAGAGAGAGAGAGAGAGAGAGAGAGAGAGAGAGGAGAGAGAGAGAGAGAGAGAGAGAGAGAGAGAGAGAGGAGAGAGAGAGAGAGAGAGAGAGAGAGAGAGAGAGAGAGAGAGGAGAGAGAGAGAGAGAGAGAGAGAGAGAGAGAGAGAGAGAGAGAGAGAGAGAGAGAGAGAGAGAGAGAGAGAGAGAGAGAGAGAGAGAGAGAGAGAGAGAGAGAGAGAGAGGAGAGATGAGAGAGAGAGAGAGAGAGAGAGAGAGAGAGAGAGAGAGAGAGGAGAGAGAGAGAGAGAGAGGAGAGAGAGAGAGAGAGAGAGAGAGAGAGAGAGAGAGAGAGAGAGAGAGAGAGAGAGAGAGAGAGAGAGAGAGAGAGAGAGAGAGAGAGAGAGAGAGAGAGAGAGAGAGAGGAGAGAGAGAGAGAGAGAGAGAGAGAGAGAGAGAGAGAGAGAGAGAGAGAGAGAGAGAGAGAGAGAGAGAGAGAGAGAGATGAGAGAGAGAGGGAAGAGAGAGAGGAGAGAGAGAGAGAGAGAGAGAGAGGAGAGAGAGAGGAGGAGAGGAGAGAGAGAGAGAGAGAGAGAGAGAGAGAGAAGAGAGAGAGAGAGAGAGAGAGAGAGAGAGAGAGAAGAGAGGAGAGTGTGTGGTGTCTACTTCATGGCTTCACGCACAGCTGGGATCTAAAGGGTTAAAGGCATTTGCCAGCGAGGAATTTAACATTTCAAAGAATGTCAGTCACTAAGCTGGCTTTTGAGTTGGGAGACATTTATGTTAAACACTTTGCCTGAAGTTGGAGACGCGAGTGAAAGGTGTTAGCCGTTATAGCACATTTACTGAATTAGCTGGGTCAGTATTGGTACAGTGCAACAGATTCGGAAATTATTTTACAACTGACGAGCAAAACCATTTTTACATTATAGAGGCACAATTCGTGAGTAACTGTGTGCATCAGAATTTATTTTTATTTTATTTATTTGTTCTTTTATATTCTTTTTTTTAGTCATTTTTTTATATCGAGGATAAATGGAATAAGCACTCATGTGCTTTTTTAAATTTTTTTTACATCCAGTCCCCATGTGTATGCAGCTTTGTAAATCTTGTCATCTTGAATGTGTGTGCGTGTCTGCTGTTGTTATTCTAAAAGCTGATTATTCTTTATTATTTTTTATCAGCCAAAACGCTCACACACCAACTATCGTTGTCTGTCATATATGAGCGAAAAACGTATTGCGCTGCCGTTAAGCG
>CM060335.1:44956565-44961565 GCA_030674155.1 Stramonita haemastoma
CGGTCTGGGTATGGATCCACCCCGGGTACTCAGCCTGGATAGACGTGGCGGGTCCAGGAAGGTGGAGGAGAGGGGGAGGGGAGGAAGAGGAGGGGGAGCACGACGGAGGTGGTGATGGGGTGGGAGAAGGCGTGGGAGAGGGAGGGGGCCATCAACCACGCCATGACTGGCCGTCTGTCCCTGGATTACACAGCCATCAGCCCGCCACAGGCACAGGCCGTGAGTGATGGTGATGGTGGTGATGATGGTGATGATAGTGGTGGTAGTGGTGGTGGTGGTGGTGGTGATGATGATGATGATGATGATGATGATGATGATGATGATGATGATGATGATGATGATGATGGTGATGATGGTGATGGTGGTGGTAGTGGTGGTGGTGATGGTGGTGATGGTGATGGTGGTGGTGGTGGTGATGGTGGTGATGAGGAGGAGGATGGTGGTGATGATGATGATAATGATGATGGTTATTATGATAATGGTGATGATGATTATTATTGTTATTGCGATGGTGATGATGTGGTGGTGGTGGTGGTGGTGGTGGTGATGGTGGTGGTGGTGGTGGTGGTGTGGTGGTGGTGGTGATGATGATGATGATGATGATGATGAGGAGGAGGAGGAGGAGGAGGAGGAGGAGGAGGAGGAGGAGGAGGAGGAGGAGGGAGGATGGCGATGATGGCGATGATGGCGGTGATAGTGGTGGTGATGATGATGATGATGATGATGATGAGGAGGAGAGGAGGAGGAGGAGGAGGAGGAGGAGGAGGAGGAGGAGGAGGAGGAAGAGGAGGAGGAGGAGGAGGAGGAGGATGGCGATGATGGTGGTTATAGTGGTGATGATGATGATGATGATGATGATGATGATGATGATGATGATGATGATGATGATGATGATGATGGTGAGGAGGAGGAGGAGGAGGAGGAGGAGGAGAACGAGGAGGAGGAGGAGGAGGAGAACGAGGAGGAGGAGGGTGGTGATGATAAGGATGGTGGTGATAGTGATAATGATGATGGTGACAATGATGGTGCTGCTGCCTCTGCCGCTGCTGCTGCTGCTGCTGCTGCTGATGATGATAGTGAGACGGTAGTGTTGGTAGTAGTGATGATGTTAACCAATCCAATCATGTTGTTTATAGCCCCGCCGACCACACAGGCCATATTTGGGCTGTCACCCTGATGACAACGATGATGATGATGTTATAAAGATAATGACAAAGTATGACAAAGATGACTTTGACGATGGCAAGAACGAAAATAGCAGAAAACATATTGCGACAAGGGTATAATGACTGATACAGCTATTAACAACAACAAAGCAACAAAATCAGTAATAACAGAAATAGTGTGCACTTGCACGTTGTCTGTGTGCGTGTGTGTGTGTGTGTGTGTGTGCTTGCATGCGCGCGCGCGTGCGCGCGTGTGTGTATGTATGTGTGTGTATGTGTGCGTGTTTCTGTGTGTGTCTGTTGTCTGTGTGTGTGTGTGTGTGTGTGTGTGTGTGTGTGTGTGTGTGTGTGTGTGTGTGTGTGTGTGTGTGTGTGTGTGTGTGTGTGTGTGTCTGTGTGTCTGTGTGTCTGTGTGTACATTAATTTTGCTCGTGCACATGCGTGTGTGAAAAAAACACACGTGTTTATGCGTAGTCGCCTGAACTTGTATGTGTGTAAGATGGGATGGTGGTACATACAGATATAAACATTATTGTGACAATAAACACATTATCACACACACACAGACAGACACACACATACACAAAGAAACAGACAGACAGACAGACAGACAGACAGACAGACAAACACACACACACACACAAACACACACAGACACACACTCACACACACTCACACACACACACACACACACGCGCGCGCACGCGCGCACGCACGCACGCACCCGCGCGCGCACGCACGCACGCACGCACACACACACACACCTTTTCTCCCCCCCTCCCCCACACACAATCTTCATATCATCTTCATATTTTCTTCGTAAATATCAAGACCTAACAAGTTTGCATTTATTAATGCACAATAGCAATGATTTTCGTATTATATTAAGAGCTGTGACATTACCCAACCTTTCCTTTTCTTTCTGTTATTCGAGTACTACGCAAAACAGAAAGTTCACATTTACCTACACACGTCTAACAAAGGAAAAATGTCAATATGTTACCTCTCAAACTCTGTCACCTTTTCTGCTCTTTTTCTCTCTTCGTCACTCAAAGAAATAGCCTTCTCTGCATGTGTTTTCACAAAGGTTAAATGAATGCTTCCGTCACGAATATTTATCGAGCGTGTCCACTGGCTTTTTCTTTTTTCAATATAGATTGATCCTCGTCTGTTTATGCGATGGTAAGTGGTTTTGGAGGATAAAATTCATAATTGTGAGTGGGTGGTGTTAGGGATAAGAATTTTCCCGGGAATTTTGTTTGTTTGGTTTTTTTTTACTTCGTTAGTTTGTTACTTGTTCCGTATATGGCGATTCAGACAGGTAGGGTAGCATGGGGCAAGAGGCCCCCATTAAGGAAAAAAAATCATCTAAAACCCAGTTGAAGCCACAGTGAGCTCAAACTAAGTGCAAATGGATGATGTGCTCTTGGGCTACCACATACCAGGGACACACAAAGACAGAATAATATTAAAGACCACAATAGGTGTAAACAAAAAAATATTTTATTGGCCTTTTTGCCCCATGCCCGGGGCAATACGCCTAGCAGTATGGGGCAAATAGCCCACCATGGGCGTTTTGCCCCAGAAGTGGGGGCGTTTTGCCCCTTATTAACAAAACAGACAAAAAAAAGCAAATGATAGTTGAAACACATGTAGGAATGTTCTAATCCTGGGCTGCTTGCCCCTTATCAGTCCCAGTCACTGTCACAGTTGGGGCAGAGGAACTGTGCTAATCCAGGGGTGCACTCCTCATGGGCCCAGTGAAGACAGACCTGACACTGCACCCACTGCTCACGTGGTCTGGCAGGGCTGTAGGGCTGCAACAAACTATAGGCTACACGGCCAGTCTTCTTCTTCACGACTCTTCCATTTGCCTCTTTTTCTGAGTTTTTGGGCACTTCCCTTTGTTTTTCCTTTTGTCTGATTGTTTCTTGACTCATTTCTTTTGAGTGTTTTGCTTTTCAGCAAGCCGTTCAGCTTTGTATGGGGATGATGTCAACCTTGCAGCAGATTCTGTTTTTCTGGATCTTGACCTTTTGGTTTGTACTTTGGGGAGTGGGGATAAGCCCTGGATGATTTCTCTCATCACCTGGCTTGCTGTTGATGTGGAGGGCGGGGGATCGGCTGCTGTCCTTGCAGTGCAGACGGTGCCTCTGATGATGAAATCTCATCTCCACCCCTTCTGTGCAGAACGCAGTTGTAGTGACCAACATCTTGGCCAACACTTGTGAACTGAACCATAAGTGGATTTGGGAAGGCGTGTGTTCCATAGCGTTGCACCACTGTATTGTCGCTGTTCAAAATGACTGTCTGTCTCTTTAGGACTTTGCTTGTGGCACCTACTTCCAGCTCACCAGGCAAGGACAATGGATTTGACATTGCAGCTATGCGATCTTCCATTGATGTGTAACGCAGCCAGCAGATCAGATCAGGCAGATCAGCGTTGAGGGTTTCGACATCTAGGTCTTTGTATTCGTCAAAGTTGTTGCACATGAAATCAATGACTTTCCCTCGAAGCCCATCTGCCTGGCTTTTCTCCCTCACATTCAAGACCAGGTTGGTCAGTACGCCATGTTCATCCCGCTCTGCAGTTTGAAGTTTTGGGTCCATGGCAATAATGAGACTTCGAAACAGATATCGCCCATCACTGGACGTCTGGATGACCTTTACATATGGGTCGCAGTGTGTCATGAAGTCTTGGTCATACTGATCTTGAGTGGGCTCTTTGTTCACTGCGGCATCTGTAGAACTGGTTTCAGGGTTGGCTGCTGTGGCTTCAGTGGGTTGATCAGGGGTGCTGATGTCAGCTGTCTGCTGGCCAGGGCAGTTCGCTGAAGAGTCTGTAGAACTGGTTTCAGGGTTGGCTGCTGTGGCTTCAGTGGGTTGAGCAGGGGTGCTGATGTCAGCTGTCTGCTGGCCAGTAGGGTTGTCCAGCTCCATCCGCTCCTCTGTCATCTGGGCTGCTTCAAAATCCACGTCAGTGAAGACGTTTGGATCAAAAGGCCAAAGACCGCAAGTCTTGAAGCCCTGTACAGCTCTTTCAGGTAGAGCTGTCCTGAGGAAGGCTTTTCCTGAGAGTCCAGCCATGTCTGTGGATCGTTATGCATCGTCCAAGGTTTGTCACCATCCAGCTGTCAGCTTCAGCATTGAATGCACTCCTCAGTGTCTTGAAGTAGAAACAGTCAAGTAGCTGAAAACCAACCGCCCAGGACAAGACACTGTCTTGTCTCGGTGTCCACGAAGTGCAGGAACACCAAACTCCTTGCTGGCACGAGTGAGGGGAACTCCACTGCTGACGGCTTCCAATGCAGCTGACAAACTCTCTCCGCCATACTTTCCCCTCTAAGATGTCCTTTGGTATGATCGAACCATATCTGAAGAAAATTGTAAAATGTTCTGTCAGATCCTTCTTTTTTTTCTTTCTTTTTTCCAACTAATTATTTGATGTACATTTATTCACAGATACATAAGGATAATTCGTCAATACATCATTCATAGTTTGAAATGGGGCAAGAGGCCTACCATATGGGGCAAGAGGCCCAGTGTAGGCATTTTGCCCCAGTGCCACAGTGGGCGTTTGACCCCAGCCTGACACGCGTCATAATACTGTCACGTGAGCAAAATGGTGGCATCCTGTTTTGATTTGCTTGGCAGCTGAAGCAAGCTAATGGACCCCTTTTACAAGTGAACACAGAGAAAATGGGTTTCATCTGCTGTGGGGCGATTACACAAGATATCATGGAAGCACAATATTACTAAAATAATGCCAAAACACATTACTTGAGTTGTAAAACTTACCCTTTAGTGTGTCCGCATTCACCTCTCTTCCAGAAA
>CM060335.1:44976565-44991565 GCA_030674155.1 Stramonita haemastoma
GCCAAGGTGCGCAAACGGTTACCCATCTAACGGGTAACCACACTCGACACTGCTTAACCTGACTGGGGGAAAGCGAATGCTCTGACCACCTAGCTATCCTGCCCCATATTGGTTCTTTTACATGCGCTAAATAATCATGCGTAACACACGGGACCTCGGTTTATCGTCTGATCCGAAAGACTACTAGCACATAGACCACCATTCATGGTCTAATGGATGGGGGAAAATGTTTCGGGCCCAAACAGGATTGTCATCTTTGAAGTGTGTGTGGGAAAAAGGCAGGGGTGTGTGAGTTCATTGTGTGTTGCCTACTTTTTCAGTTACGGTCAGTTCTGAACGCCTCTCATTCTCCTGCCAGGGGGGAAGTGTTTGGTTGCAGAGTCACAGACTTTCGGTAAGAACACTGAATATCCGTGTGTGTGTGTGTGTGTGTGTGTGTGTGTGTGTGTGTGTGTGTGTGTGTGTGTGTGTGTGTGTGTGTGTGTGTGTGTGTGTGTGTGTGTGTGTGTGTGTGTGTGTGTCCTTCCTTCTTTCCTTCCTTCCTTCCTTCCTTCCTTCCTTCCTTCCTTCCTTCCTTCCTTCCTTCCTTCCTTTCTTCCTTCCTTCCTTCCTTCCTTCCTTCCTTCCTTCCTTCCTTCCTTTTTTGTTTCTTTCTTTCTTTCTTTCTTTTTAAAATCTGTTTTTACGTTGAAATTCCAGGTGCTAAGGATGTGTACGTGCAATGAAGCAAATGGCATGATAGCTTTGATATCTGTAATAATTATATAAGTGTATTCGTTTACATCTATTTAAATGTTATTTTTCCAGAGGATAAATATGATAAAAAAAGATTATCAAAAATGACAGCCTTAACAAACATCAAAACGTCTTATTCTCTTTTTAAACAACTCTTTTATTTTGACGATAATGGAATAATCAACCATGTGCTTTTTAAAATTCAGTTCCCGTGTGTATCTATCTATCTCTATATATCCCTTAGTCTGGAAACCGTGGGGGAACCCCTGAAGACTTGATAACCAGTTCCCTCCGTTCCTCTCTCTGTTCTGCCTTTCTCATTTTTTTCTTGAGTTCTAGGCCTGTCCCTGTGTCTATACAGTTTTGTGAATATTGTCATCTCCCGCTCCAAGCAGGGAAAAAAACGAGTGAAGTGACATGATGGTTTTGTTGTTTCCTTCCCAGCCCAGGCAGTGTAGACGTGGAGTACGTGCTGTCTCGTAGCAGCCAGACCAGCAACTCCAGCCCCAAGTTCAACACGTTCTGGAACACAGTCTCCCAGTTCCTGGCCACCCAAGTTGCCTCAGGAGTCTTGGGAACGTTCTCTGTCAACACCACCATCGTCTGTGGTCTCCACAGTGCCACAGATTCAGTTGTTGCCTCTGACTGCGTTTCAACTCCCTCTGTGACTATGTCCAGCAGTACTACAGCCGCTGTGTCTTCTAGTGTGATGACTACAAGTTCTAGCCCCAGTTCTGTGTTTGTCAGTTCTGGAATAATCAGCACAGCGTCAGTTTCAAGTTTTCCAACGTCCTCAACGTCCTCAGCAGTTTCTACTCCAGTTCTTACCGTGTCTTCAGTTCTGTCATCTCCGACTTCGGTATTCAGTTCTTCCACAGTTCTTCAAGCGGTTTCATCATCAGAATCCACGATGTTTTCAACTTCTGGTACTGCAACTTCGACAGTAGGTCTTCACAGTTCTGCATCTGTTGAATCATCTGCTGCCTCTGTTGTTGGTAGTTTTACCACATCTCCGTTAATTCTGACCTCTGATACAGCTACGTTTTCAACTTCTTTGGATTCAGTGTCATTGTCAGTCAGCTCCACATCTGCTAGTGCTCGTGTTGATTCTACACTGCTGGTTTCGAGTTCTTCCTCGGAGAGTGTGGACTCTGTGACTCCTGAAACAACCTCTACAGCTCTTTCTGGTAGTCCTCCAGTGTTTCCACAAACTGCTCCCACAGCTACTATAACTACTATGCCTGAGACTCCTTCCTCTGTCAGCTTACACACGTCATCAATAGTTCTGGTTTCAACACCAACTACAACCACCGCTACAGTGACAGCCTCTACAGCTGCGGAAACAAGTTTCCAAACTTCTGCTTCAGCTACTCTGATGGCCACCAGTCCTGCAATTTCCATAGCATCAGAATCTTTGAGTTCAGCAATGTTTACATCAATAGAGTTCCCTAGTTCTGCAAGGTCCACAACACTGGAAACATCAAGTGCTGCACTATCGACCGAATTACAATCCTCAAGTTTTTCATTGTCTTCATTAGAGGTGCTGAGCTCTGCAACGTCCATAGCATCAGGATTTTCAAGCTCTACAATGTCTATAACATCAACATCTTTAAGTTCTTCATTATCTACCAGAACGGAAGTTTTAAGTTCTGTGAATTCTACATCGCTAGTAGTCTCAAGCACTATAGTGTCTGAACCTGTGGAATCATCAAGTCCTACGATGTCTAAAACATTGGGGCCATCTCCAACACTGGGATTTTCAAGCTCTGTAAGCACAACAGTAGAGGTATTAAGCTCTGCAATATCAACAGAGTTAGAATCCTCAGAGTCTGTCACGTCTGCTGTATTGGAGACATCAGCCTCTCCAGTGTCAACAAAATTTTTATCATCAAGGTTTACACTGTCCACGCCATCAGAGGCTTCTAGTGTTATATCAACAACATCAGATACTGTGAGTTCTACTATGTCTACACCTTTAGAGGCTTCTAGTGTTGTCGTGTCAACAACATCAGAAACTCTGAGTTCTACAGAGTCCACAACATTAGGGGGATCCGATTCTGTCATATCTGCAGCATTAGAATCTACAAGTTCTAGATTATCAGCAAGCCCCAACATTGAATCCCAAGATTCACAACATTAGAATCCCAAAGTTTCACAACATTAGAATCCCAAAGTTCACAACATTAGAATCCCAAGTTTCACAACATTAGAATCCCAGTTCTGAACTTAGAATCCAAGTTTCACAACATTAGAATCCCCAAGTGTTACAACATTAGAATTCCCAAGTTCTACAACATTAGAATCCCTAAGTTTCACAACATTAGAATCCTCAGGTTTCACACATTAGAATTCCCAAGTTTCACTAGGGCAGAATCCCAAAGTCCTACAACTTCAGGCTCCCCAAGTTTTGCAACCCTAGAATCTCCAAGTCCCACACTATCTACAATAGAGAAGTCAAGCTCTGCCATACCAACCACACTGGAGTTTGCAGGATCTACAGTGACCAAAACATTAGAAGCTGCAAGTTCTGTGGTGCCCACAGCATCGGAACCCTTGAATTCTACACTACCAGCAACGCTAGATGTACAAGCTCTGCATTCTCGAACCAGAGTCCTTAAGTTCTACAGTGTCTACAACATTAGAGGCATCAAGCTTAGCAGAGACAACAACATCAGAGTCACAAGGATCTGTGGTGCCTACAGAACTTGAGACAGTAAGTGTTGAACCATCGACGACAGTTCCGTCCTCAAGTTTGACAAAATTATCAACCTTTGAGGTTTTCAATTCTACAATGTCTACACAGAGCCTTTGAATTCGCTCATTTCACTCAGCACCAGAATCCTTGAAAGAAACAATGCTGACAAAATTCGAGGCCTCAATTCTACAACATTTGCAACAGTACTTTCCTCAAGTCCAACTATGTCAGTGACATTGGAGATTTCAAGTTCTATAATGCCAACAACACTGGATGTTCCAAGTTTATCAGTGTCATCAGCAATGGACGCCCCAAGGTCTACAACAACTGCAGCACTGGAGCACTTGAAGTCCTACAATGTCGGCAACAAAAGAGTCTCAGGTTTGACAGCTTCAGAAACAACAGGATCTTCAGTTCATACAGAACTCTCAACAATAGGGGATTCAAATCTGACAATATCAGCAACGTTAAGTCTCGAAGCTCTACACATCACAAGCTTCAAGTTTTATCACTTCTGATCAGATGTCTCAATTTCTACAATGCCCATGACATCAATGTTTGAAACAGAGTCATCGAAGCAGATGACATCCACAGCATGTTAATTTTCTCTTCCATAGTTCTTACTTTCCCTCGTTCACTTAATGGTAAATACATTAGGTTCCACTAACTGACATCATACTTGTCAAGCAATTAGAAATCCCCAACCCATACACTGTCCACAGCATCAGAATCCACAACCCATCCGGTGTCCACAACATTAGAAATTTCAACTCCACCAGTGTCCCAACATTCACATCTCTCAGTCATACAATATCTTCAAGATCAGAACCGTTAGGTCCAGCAATGTCTACAAGTATAGACCTTCAACATCTGACGCAATGTTTACAACTGCAGAGCCTTCAATGCTGCAATGTCTACAGCAGTAGAGCCTTCAACGTCTACAAAGTCTACAACTGCAGAGCCTTCATGCTGGCAATGTCTACAGCATTAGAGCCTTCATGCTGGCAATGTCTACAACAGTAAGCCTTCAATGCTGGCAATGTCTACAGCAGTAAAGCCTTCAGTGCTGGCAATATCTACAGCAGTAGAGCCTTCAGTGCTGGCAATGTCTACAGCAGTAGAGCCTTCAGTACTGGCAATGTCTCAGCAGTAGAGCCTTCATGCATGGCAATGTCTACACAAGTAGAGCCTTCAGTGCTGGCAATGTCTACAACAGTAAACCTTCAGTGCTGGCAATGTCTACAACTATAGAGCCTTCATGCTGGCAATGTCTATAGCAGTAGAGCCTTCAATGCTGGCAATGTCTACAGCAGTAAGCCTTCAACGTCTACAAGATCTACAACTGTATAGAGCCTTCAGTGCTGGCAATGTCTACAGTATAGAGCCTTCAACTCTAGCAATGTTCACAAAGTATAGAGCCTTCATGCTGGCAATGTCTACAGCAGTAGAGCCTTCAGTGCGGGCAATGTCCACAAGTATAGAGCCTTCATGCTGGCATGTCTACAGCAGTAGAGCCTTCAGTGCTGGCAATGTCCACAGCAGTAGAGCCTTCATGTGCTGCAATGTCCACAAGTAGAGCCTTCACAGTGCTGGCAATGTCTACAGCAGTAGAGCCTTCAGTCTGTCAATGTCTACAGCAGTAGAGCCTTCAGTGCTGGCAATGTCCACAGCATAGAGCCTTCAGTCTGGCAATGTCTACAGCTATAAGCCTTCAGTACTGGCAATGTCTACAGCTATAAGCCTTCAGTACTGGCAATGTCTACAGCTATAGAAGCCTTCAGTGCTGGCAATGTCTACACATAGAGCCTTCAGTGCTGGCAATGTCTACACTATAGAGCCTTAAATGCTGGCAATGTCTATAGCAGTACAGCCTTCAACGTCTGCAATGATCTACAACTGTAGAGCCTTCAACGTCTGTAATGTCTACAGCAGTAGGCCTTCAGTGTTGGCAATGTCTACAGCAGTACAGCCTTCAACGTCTGCAAGATCAACAACTGTAGAGCCTTCAATGCTGGCAATGTCTACAGCAGTACAGCCTTCAACGTCTGCAAGTCAACAACTGTAGAGCCTTCAATGCTGGCAATGTCTACAGCAGTACAGCCTTCAACGTCTGCAAGTCACAACTGTAGAGCCTTCAATGCTGGCAATGTCTACAGCAGTACAGCCTTCAAGTCTGCAATGCTACAAGTATAGAGCCTTCAGTACTGGCAATGTCTACAACAGTAGAGCCTTCAGTACTGGCAATGTCTACGAGCAGTAGAGCCTTCAGTGCTGGCAATGTCTAAAAGCATAGAGCCTTCAGTTCTGGCAATGTCCACAAGAGTAGAGCCTTCAGTGGTGGCAATGTCTACAACAGTAGAGCCTTCAGTACTGGCAAGTCTACAACTGTAAGCTTCAATCTGTGCAATGTCTACAACTGTACAGCCTTCAAGTCGGGCTGCAGTGTTTACAACTGTACAGCCTTTAGTGCTGGCAGTGTCTACATCTGTACAGCTTCAAGTCTGCGCAATGTCTACAGCAGTAGAGCCTCAATGTAGACATCAACGTCTGCAATGTTACACTGGAAACGTCAACTTCTATAATGACTGCAACAGTTGAGACCCCAACACCGACATTGTCAACCTCTCTAAAACCCTCAGTTTCTACAATGTCTAAAGATTGATGTCTTCAACTCCTACAGTATATACAACACTAGAACCCTACATTCTACAAGGTCTCCGACGTTAGAATACTCAATGTCTACAATATATACAACAGCAGAACCTTCAATTCCTGCGATGTTGATCAGGATTAGAATCTTCAACTTCCACCACATCAAGATCAGAATGTTCAATTCTACGGTATCTTCACTATTAGAAACTTTCTCTTCAAACTGTTCAGAAATATTAGAACCCTTCAACCCTGCAATGTCTGCATTGTCAGAACCACTCAACTCCTGCAATGTCCAGGCATCAGAAACCCTTACTCCTGCAATGTCCAGCATTCAGAACCTTACTCCTGCAATGTCCCCAGCATTCAGAACCCTCAACTCCTGCAATGTCTACATTGTTAGAACACTCAACACTTCAATGTCTGCATCGTTAGAACCCTCAACACCTGCAATGTCTACAGCATCAGAACCCTCAACACCTGCAATTCTACAGCATCAGAACTCAACACCTGCAATGCCTACAGCACCAGAACCATCAACCCTGCAATGTCTGCATTGTATAAACCCTCAACTCCTGAATGTCTGCAATGTTCAGAACCCTCAACTCCTGCAATGTCTGCAGCATCAGAACCCTCAACTCCTGCTAATGTCTGCAGTTAGAACCCTCAACTCCTGCATGTCTCAGCATCAGAAACACTCAACTCCTGCAATGTCTGCATTGTTAGAACCATCAACTCCTGCAATGTCTACAGCATCAGAAACCTCAACTCCTGCAATGTCTGCTTTAAACCCTATCTCTGCAAATCTACAGCTTAGACCTCAACTACGCATGTCTACAGCTTTAGAACTCTCATCTGCAATGTCTACAGCTTTAGAACTCTCAACTCCTGCAATATCTACACTTTAGAACTCTCAACACCTGCAATGTTGCGTTGTCAGAACTCAACTCTGCAATCACGGCATCAGAACCTCAACTCCTGCAATGTCTTATTGTTAGAACATCTCAACTCCTGCAATATCTACAGCTTTAGAACTCTCAACACCTGCAATGTCTGCGTTGTCAGAACCTTCAACTCCTGCAATGTTCACAGCATCAGAAACCCTCAACACCTGCATGTCTGCATTGTTAAACACTCAACACCTGCAATGTCTGCAGAATTAGAACCAACTTCTGCTGTGTCTTCATTACAATCTTTGGTATCTACAGATCCCACAGCATTAGAACCTTCTCTATCTACAGTATTAGAATCCTCTATTTCTGCAGTGTCTGCAGCATTGAGGTCTTCAACTTCATACACTGTCTGTAACATCAGAATCATCCGAGTCTGTGTCGTTAGATTCTTCGAATCCGATATCTTTGCTGTAGAACTCTCAATCCTACTATATCTTCAAGATTAGAATCTTCAACTCCAAGAATGGCTGAATTAGAGTTCTCTGATTCTGCAGTGTCTACAGTATTACAGCCTCCTTCTTCAACAATGTTTGAGAAACTAGAACCTTCATGCTTACAGTGTTTACACCATCAGAACCTTCATGCTTACAGTGTTTACACCATCAGAACCTTCAGTGCTTACATGTCACACCATCAGAACCTTCATGCTTACAGTGTTTACACCTCAGAACCTTCAGTGCTTACAGTGTTTACACCATCAGAACCTTCAGTGCTTACAGTGTTACACCATCAGAACCTTCATGCTTACAGTGTTTACACCATCAGAACCTTCAGTGCTTACAGTGTTTACACCATCAGAACTTCAGTGCTTACAGTGTTTACACATCAGAAGCCTTCATGCTACATGTTCTAACAATTAGGCTTCATGTTACACATTAGAGCCTTCAACTGTCTACAATATCTGCAACATTAGACCTTCAACTGCTACAATATCTGCAACATTAGAGCCTTCAACTGCTTACAATATCTGCAACATTAGAACCTTCAACTGCTACAATATCTGCAACATTAGAGCCTTCAACTGCTACAATATCTGCAACATTAGAGCCTTCAACTGCTACAATATCTGCAACATTAGAACCTTCAACTGCTACAATATCTGCAACATTAGAGCCTTCAACTGCTACAGTATCTGCAATCATTAGAACCATTCAACTGCTTCAATATCTGCAACATTCAGAGCCTTCAACTTCTGTAAATTTCACAGCATCAAAATCTCAACTCTGCAATGTCGCTACCATTACAATCTTCAACACCATTTATTCTTACCGTGTCTGAAATATCAGAGTCATCAATTCCTACAACGTCTTTGGCTGTAGAATCGTCAGTTTTTCACAATGACTCATGTATTAGAAGTCTCAGCTCCTGCAATGTCTACAGGCCTAGAACACTCAAGGTCTACATTGTACACATCATTAGAACACTCAACATCTACAATATCACAACACTCAACGTCTTCAACGTCTACAACATTAGACCACTCAATGTCCTCAATTTCGACAACATTACAACAATCAACGACTGCAATGTCTTCAGCTTTAGAACACTCAACACCTACAATATCTCAAATATTTGAACACTCAGTATCAGCAATATTTTCAACACTAGAACCCCCAGATTATACATTATCTTCCAGATTAAAATCGTCAAGTCCTTCCAAGTCAAAATTAGAATCACCAGCTTCTATAGATTTAACAGCACTAGGACACTCTACGACTACAGTGCCAGAAACATCCAACCTTTCAGCTCTTAAAGCTCACGTAGTTTCTACAACACCAGGACCCTCAGTTTCTACAATTCCTACAGCAGCTCCTACAATATCGACAGCATTACAGCCCACAACTTCTACAAAGTCTGCAATGTTAGAATCTTCAACTTATACAGAATCTGAGATATCCCAAGGTTATGCACAGGTTTTGCCTACAGCGTTGCAATTCTCAACTCCTACAGTGTCTACAACATTAGAATCCCCCAGTCCTGCCATGTTTTCCAGATTAGAACCTTCAGCTCTTACAGCCTCCACAACATTAAAATCTTCTATCCAATGATGTCTATGGCATCAAAACTGTCTAATCATGGGATATCTACAGTCTTAGAACTCCCAAACTCTAAATCGTACACAGTGATTCGAACCCTCAGTTCCTACAATGGGGACTACATCAGAACCCTCTGTCTACATATGTCTTCAGCAACACAATTGTCTACTCCTACAAAGTCTACAACATTAAAACCTCCAGTACCAACAGTGTCTGCATCATTACAGTATGTAGACCTGCAATGTCTACAGCTTCAGAAACAATTTACTCTCCTACCATGTCTACAAGCTTTGATCCTCCCACTCCTACAATAGATACAATATCAGAACCCCCACTCCTGCAATAGCTACATATCGAACCCCCCGTCCTGCAATAGCTACAGTATCAGGAATCCTCCCCCACTGCAATGGCTACAGGATCAACCCCAAACACCTGCAATGGCTACAGGATTTAGAACCCTCAACACCTGCAATGGCTACAGATAGAACCCTCAACACCTGCAATGGCTACAGGATCAGAACCCTCAACACCTGCGATAGCTCAGCATAGAGACGTTTACACCTGCAATGGCTACAGAATTAAAACACTCAACACCTGCAATAGCTACAGCATCAGAACCCTCAACATCTGCAATAGCTGCAGCATTAGACCCTCTACTCCTGTAGTCTCTGTAAGATCAAAACTTTGATGATGGATTCAGCGTTACAATCTCATGCATCCGATTTCTACAGTACTAGAACCTTAATTCCACAGTGTCTCCAGAATTACAACACGCAACGTCTGATTTCTCTACAGGTTAATCACTCAACAAGTACAATGTCTACAGATTTAGAACACTCACCAAGTACGATGTCTACA
The DNA here is from genome assembly GCA_030674155.1 of Stramonita haemastoma. Lineage (NCBI taxonomy): Eukaryota > Metazoa > Mollusca > Gastropoda > Neogastropoda > Muricidae > Stramonita > Stramonita haemastoma. The sequence goes on from CM060335.1 coordinate 44,986,492, forward strand.
GATTTAGAACATCACCAGTACAATGTCACGAATAGACATCACGTCCCCAATGTCTACAGAGTTAGAACACTCCACTCTTACAGAGTCTACAGAACTGGAACTCTCAACGTTTACAATGTCTACAGTATCAGAACACTCAATTCCTGCAATGTCTACAGTATCAGAACACTCAATTCCTGCAATGTCTACAGTATCAGAACACTCAATTCCTGCAATGTCTACAGTATCAGAACACTCAATTCCTGCAATGTCTACAGTATCAGAACACTCAATTCCTGCAATGTCTACAGTATCAGAACACTCAATTCCTGCAATGTCTACAGTATCAGAACACTCAATTTCTGCAATGTCTACAGTATCAGAACACTCAATTCTGCAATGCTACAGTTTAGACATATTCCTGCACTATCTAGTGTCAGAACACTCAATATCCTGCAATGTTTACTGCAGTAGAACACTCAATACCTACAACTTTATAGAGCTAGAACCCTCAACAGATGCAATGTCTACACCATTAGAACACTTAACATCTACATTATCTACATCATTAGCACCCTTAATGTCTACAACAGTCTACACCATTGAAACCCAAGTTCTGTAATGTTCACATCCACAGAAATGTCAAAACGTGAAAAGCTGATGACGCCAGAGGTCCCAGTGTCTTTGATGAACACAGCATTGGAATCTTCAAGTCATATATTCTCTGGAACTTTAAGGATCTCAAATCCTGTGTCTACAACATTAGAGCCCTCAAGTTCTGCAGTGTGGACAACATCAGAGATGTCAAATGTTCAGACTTTTTCAACAGTATCAGGCTTTGGCTTCTTCAATGTCTGCGGTATTGGAAGTTTCAAGTTCTGAGGTGTACGCATCACTTGGAACCATGAATTCTACAATGTCTGAAATACCACAGTCATTGAGTTTCATTATGCTAGCAAGAGAGACGTCAACATTAGAATATTTAAGTAATATACCATCTACATCATTAAATGTTTCAAGTTCAACATGTTTATTTCACTCGAGGCTTCAGTTCTACAAAGTCTACTACATCAGATGCCTTAAATTCAAGGATGCCTACAATTTTAGGTCAGGCAGATGCTACAATGTCTACAAAAACAATGTCCCCAGGCTTCACAATACTGGTACCATCAGAGACATCGAGTGATGTAGAGTTGCCACATACAGGCCTCAGTGTCTGTATCATTTGCAACCCAAGACGTCTCAAAATTAGAAACATCGGCAGCATCTAAAAATGTTCAGGCCTCGGGCACTGAGATATTTTCAACATTAGAGGCTGAACGTTTCACACTACCAACAACATCTTCAGCTTTAGATTTTCAGATTCAGTGGGTACAGCACAAGGAGTTACAAGTTCTGTAACATTGGAGACATCAAGTTCTTCACTATTTGTACCATCAGCAGTTTCAAATTCAACAAATCCTGCAAGATTACAGCCTTCAAGTTCAGTGATGTATGCAAAAACACAAGAACCAAGTTCTGAAATGCCTCAAAATTTAGAGACTTTGAATATTTTCATGTCTACAGTAATTAGATGCCTCAAGTTCTACAAAGCCAGCAGTGTTTGATGCAGTCAGCTCTGTTGTGTCCACAATAACTGAATCTTTAAGCTCAACAAAGTCATCAATAGATGTGTCAAGCACAGAAGCGTCTACAGTCTTACAGGTTGTGTCCGCATCATCAGAACATCAGTATCTACGGAGCATAAAACATCAAAAGACACAAGGCCTTCTAGTTTTACAGCTCCAGAAGTCTCGCGTTCTGCGGTATTTTACAGCATCAGAGCCATCAGTTATTCAATGTCTACAATTTCAGAACCTGTAGGTTCCACGAAGTCTACACATTTACATTTCTCAAGTGAAGTGGTATCTACAGCATTAGAAATCTCCCGTACTACACAGTTTGCAACTTTGGAAACCTCGGGTACTACAAACTTAGCAATACCACCTTCGTCATTCTCCAATCCGTTTCTGCTGTTGCTTCAATGTCGGGTCTATAATTAAAATAACTTCCACATCCAATGATTTTTCAACTCTTTCAACATCGTCAGCATTTCCTTCCGTGACTAGCAGTTCTAGTTCATTGTCTTCTGCTGGTGGTTCAACAATGTCTGGGACTCTTTCTTCAATCCCTGATGTGACTTCATCATTGGGTATCCCCACAGCATCTTCGCCCACTGTTCCTATTTCTAGAGCAGAGCAAGACAGTGTTTCTGCAGGGGCAATGACTTCAGGTGTGACCTTTTCAACCAGTGTTTCATTCACGCCAACATCCACTGCAGAAATAAGCACTGCCGCATCTACATCCCCACTCTCCAGCCATCCTCAGTCAGAGCTCGTTATATCCGAGTCATCAGAAAACCCCATCGCTGAAGTCCTCACTTCATCTCAAGATGTGCTTTCTGTGGGTAACCTTGCTACTGTGTCAGAAACGAGTAGGATGGATATGGATCACAACATACCTACTGGCTTTATCCCCCAAACTGCTGATCATCTTTCTGCATCATCAACATCCCCTGAACCTGCTACAGCATCGAGTGTTCAGTGAATATCAGATGTACCAGCGATGGACAGTTTTTTTGTGGATACTTAATCTACTGCTACTTCACTAGTCAAATCTACATTGGGGTTTGTTTTGAGGAATGACAACAAACAGTAGTTTGCTGGAGGAATGATCATTAATGCCATTTATTTCTCCTACCCCAACTGTTGAAGAACCCTCAGATTTTGTACAAGATTCAGCTTAACAGATAGACAAAGCATCGATAGCTAGGATGCATGTGTCATCCTTGACAACGGAATCATATCCAGACATGCCTACGGTCTCTTCTTCCCTGACAGAAAATCCAATGCCCGACATTATCAACAATGTCAGTCTCTAGTCATGTTTAACTTCAATTGTTTTGACAATCACGCCCCCAACATCTACACCGCCAAGTTTTAACATGTACCAGTTCTTTAATCTTCTCGAAAACATAAGTTAAACAATAAGATTATTTTCATTACCTACCTAATATGGATCTTTTGATCTCCCACAGGAAAAGTTCGTGCTATGTTACTCTTACACCTTTCACAAAAAATGGAGTAGGATTCTATTTCAAATATCAGCAATCTTTTATCAATCGTTTTTTATGACAAACTTGGCATTTTACAGATCAAAAGACAGTAGGCAGTTTGTCCATGGATAATTGAAAACGCTGTCACTGAACTCAAGTGCAACGACAGAAGAAAAAATTTACGTCACCCCCCCCCCCTCCCCTTAGTGCCTCTGATATCTCAGAGTCCATGATCGCGATGGTATTTGATTCCAATGTGGAAACATCCTTGCTTATGATGTTCCTTCCGTGAATTTTGTCATCTGAGGCCGCCCCAGCTTCAAATGTGACGCTGGAACTCGTGATTGTGTCACAATAGTCAGATCATCCCTGGGAACAGGTTTTCAGTCATGACACTTACTCCTTTCTCAACCCCTTCCAAAGTTGATTGTTTCACTGCTTCATGTTCATCAGTCAGGATCCCTTTTATCCGTGCATCCTTAACTCAGCATCACTAAGTAAGGAAGAGTTAATGATCGGTTATGTTTTTGACAAAAGCAGCTAACATCCTTAGCAAGAGACGATGGTGATGTTTTCATCACGCGAACAGTGGCTTTGAACTGTGGGGTGGTGTCAGCTACACCACAAGCCACATCATCATCTTCTGGGACTGTGTCATGTTGATAAGATTCAGACGAAATAGTGACCCAGATGTGAAACCTTGTCGCTGGATGGGCTGTTGTTAGCAGAATGAATGGTTGAACGAATTTATGAGTGGATGAATGAATGAATAAACAAAAGAATAATATAATTTATGTAATGAGTACTAAAACGATTGAATGAATGACGAATAAATGAAAGAATGAGTGAACAGTATTGGTTTTCTGTGTATTTGCATCTTATCATGTTATAATTTTTCTAAGACTATTGTATCTTCTTACGTTACCTGAGTTATAAATCTATTCAAAAGTGTTGAATGTGTCGAAATGTTTTGCATTTGAACAATGAACATGCGCAGCATGTTCCACATCATATAATTTATTATCGTGTATTATACGCTATGTAAACTGAACATATGCGCTGAAATGTTTCATAGTAATTTGTCAATTGGTGGTATAAGTGTAACCGTTTAACAGCTCTTAAGCGATTTCATCACCTGTTTCCTATTGGGTGAATCATTGTCTTTCTTAAAAGTGAGCTGATCTGGCTAAAGTTTAACTTTGCAGTATTTGTAAAAATTTGTCCATACAGTTTTTTGTCAAAATACATATAACATACTCATTTCCGATGCCTTTCCTATAATTACTTGACTTGTCGCTTGCAATTTTTGAACGGAAACAATATTTATGATGTCAGCAAGGAATACTAGAACACTGGACGAGATGGGACATCCATCATTAAAAACATTTATGTTCATTTCTGAATTTTCTTCACTGACAATGTGGAATATTATAAGCATGTAAATACTTCCTGTACATGAAATGTGCTTGCATTTACATTTTTCGTAATGTATTTTATCTGCATTGCTAGTCTAACTTTACCAGGATACTCTCTGTAAAATAAAACATTGCTATCAATACTCTGCTGAAGTCTCATTATTAGCACTGAACAGATAAAGAATGCATTGTGCTTTTTATACACCTTGAATAGGAGTCTAGATTCCATGTTTTTTTTTGTTTTTTGTTTGTTTGGTTTTGTTGTTGTTGTGTTTTTTTTTGGGGGGGGATATGGTGCTGTGTGCAACCGACCAACATCTGGTTCTGAACACGGACCCCATGGGAACTTTTTTAATGGATGACAAATAATGAAAGTTTGATTCCAAGATTGTTGATAGACTTAACGTTACGTTAACTGTAAGCTGTCGCCTACCAAACAATTAGAGTTTTACGTGTGAGAACTGTTACCCGCACTCGATCAGAGACGGCAAACTGACCTAACTCCTGTAAAACTGCAACGAAAGGTCCATTTCAGGCCCTACATCACTTCTGAGGAACTTTTTTGTTTCAAGGTGAACATGCTTTC
>CM060335.1:45006565-45014065 GCA_030674155.1 Stramonita haemastoma
GAGGTGCATGCGTGCGTGCGTGCGTGCGTGCGTGAGTGACTCTGTGTGCGAGTGTGTGTGTGTGTGTATGTGTGTGTGTGTGTGTGTATGTGTGTGTGTGTGTGTGTGTGTGTGGTGGTGTGTGTGTGTGTGTGGTGTGGTGTGTGTGTGTGTGTGTTTGTGTTTGTGTTTGTGTGTGTGTGAGCGCGCGCGTGTGTCGTGTTTGTTTGTGTGCGTGTGTGTGTGTGTGTGTGTGTGTGTGTGTGTGTGTGTGTGTGTGTGTGCATGTGCGTGTGTGTGTGTGTGTGTGTGCGCGTGGTGTGGTGCATGTGCGTGTGCATGTGTCGTGTATGTGTGTGTGTGAGGTGAGTGTGAGTGTGTGTGTGTGTGTGTTGTGTGAGTGTTGTTGTTGTTTGTATATGTTGCGTGTATTGTGTGTTGTTGTGTGTTTGTTTGAGAGAGAGCGAGAAAGAGAGAAAGACAGAGAGAGAGAGAAACAGAAACAAAGAGACAGAGAGACAGAGACAGAGAAAGAGGGAAATACAGAGAGAGAGAGAGAGACTGAGACAGAGAGGGAGACAGGGAGACAGAGAGACAGAGAGAGTATTAAAAATAATGACAATATCAAATCAAGACAATGATATGGGACATAGCAACAAAAACAATGACACACGACAGACAGCATATCAACCCATCAAAAACAAACAACACAACAACCCCCTAACAACGACAAACGATGAACAAACAACTACAAACGAAAAAATGACAACAGATGACGATGACAACCTACAACAGCAACAATAACAACTACACAACAACTGACACGACTAACAACGACAACGACGACCAAAAGTTTACAACAATAACAACAACAACAAAACAACAACAACGCTGACGACGAGATGACAGACACGACGTACAACAATAGCACAACAACAAAACAACAACAACGCTGACGACGACACGACAAACGACGACGACGAAAAGTTTACAACAATAACAACAACAAACAAACAACAACAACAACAACAAACAACAACAACGTACACGACGATGACAAACGAACGACGACGAAAAGTTTACAACAATAACAACATCAACAAAACAACAACAACAAAAAAAAACAACGCTGACGACGACGATGACAACGACGACGACGACGAAAAGTTCACAACAATAACAACAACAACAACAACACAACAACAAAACAACAACAAAAAACAATAACAACGCTGACGACGACGACGATGACAACGACAACGACGACGAAAAGTTTACAACAATAACAACCAAAACAACAACAAAACAACAACAACGCTGACGACGACGATGACAACGACAACGACGACGAAAAGTTTACAACAATAACAACAATAACAACAACAAAACAACAACAAAACAACAACAACGCTGACGACGACGATGACAACGACGACGAAAAGTTTGTTTTCATTTATCTTTCTCTCCTAACCTTTCTCTGGTGCCTAACAAAACCCGCAGGTTTTTGGGCAAGTCTGACTCATGTAGCTAGGATTATTGTGGCAAGCTCCATAGCTAGCCCACTCTTTGCACCCATCATAATAATCTTTGCACTCTGTAACAACAACAACAACAACAACAACAACAACAACATTATCATCATCATCATCATCATCATCAAAAACAACAACAACGACAACGACAACACACACACGCACACACACACACACGTACACTCACACACACACAGTACACACACTTACACACACACACACACACACACAACACACACACACACACACACGTACACACGTACACTCACACACACGTACACACACTTACACATGCACGCACGCACGCACGCAAACACACACATACACACGTACACTCACTCACTCACACATACACACACTTACATATGCACACACACACACACACACACTTACACATGCACGCACGCACACACACTTACACACACAAACACACACGTACACACGTACACTCACTCACTCACACACATACACACATTTACACATGCACGCACGCACACACACTTACACAAACACACACGTACGCACGTTCACTCACTCACACACACACATACACACATTTACACATGCACGCGATTCTGGCTATAAGCTTTATGATAGTAGTACAAGAAATATGATAAATTTTCAAAATATCTTAACTTCTGACAAAGTCTATGGTTGGTACAATCGCAGAAATGTGTTATCCCTCATGTACAGATTTAAACTAAATGCCTTCAAGACGAAATACTCAAAGGATGTAAACTGCATTTGTGGAGATAAGATAACGAATAGTCATATTCTTGCTTGTGGATATCTAAAACCACTTTTACCTGTTGTGCCTAATCTATCACTGGACCAGTTGTTGTCTGAACCATCGTGATTGTTGGACATTGTGTTAGCACTAATAAGAAGTCCGATAATTCAGTATTTATAGTTTGTTAAAGTTAGTTTTATATTAATAACTTTGTTATCTGGCATTGGTTTCAGCTATTGTTCATTTTTTCTTGTTCACGGTTTTTTTTTTGTTTTGTTTGTTTTGTCTAAAATCACTTAATGTGAATAGACGTTAAACTGAAGAACACACACACATGCACGCCGCCACAATTCAGCACACGCACCACTATACACAACACAGCTAAATCACGTCGCACGCATACGTACAAAGGCATAATGCACGCATGCAGTACACAAGCACCAAAGCATAAGAACATACGACGCAATACAATTGCATAAAGGCACGCACACATGACAGCAAGTTACACACATAGTACATCGCAGAGGTATTGCATACACGCAATACACGTAATTGTGCAGAATTTGAGGTATGCTACTCTCCATCCTCGTATGTGTCGGTTTGATCTCTCTCTCTCTTCTCTCTCTCTCTCTCTCTTCTCTTCTCTCTCTCTCTCTCTCTCTCTCTCTCTCTCTCTCTCTCTCTCTCTCTTCTCTCTCTCTCTCTCTTTCTCTCTTCTTCTCTTGTCTGTCTGTCTGTCTGTCTGTCTCTGTCTCTCTGTCTCTCTGTGTCTCTCTCTGTTTCTCTCTGTTTCTCTGTCTCTGTCTCTCTCCCTATCTGTCTCTGTCTCTCTCTTTCTCTCTCTCTCTGTCTCTCTGTTTCTCTCTGTGTCTCTCTCTGTTTCTGTCTCTCTGTCTCTCTCTCTGTGTGTTTCTTTCTCTGTCCCTCTCTGTCTCTCTCTGTCTCTGTCTGTCTGTCTCTCTCTCTCTCTCTCTCCCTCTCTCTCTCCTCCCATCACTCCCTCCCCCCCCCCCTCCCTCTCTGGGAACGAAATAGCCTGATTGGTTAGAGCATGTGCATTGCGCTTTTGATCTTCTAACCCGGGTTCGAATCAAGTTCATGGGGATATTTTCCCCTGGAGTTAACATCAGTGACGACTCCTCTCCCCAAAAGTCATTCGGATGGGACTATAAACCAATGTCCCGGGTGTGAAAGCACACAGAACATGTAGCGCACACGTTAAAATCTGCTCCGCTTTTCGGAGGAGTAGACCATTGTGTACCAGTGGAAATGGAAGACAGAACTGACAAAACTGCATGCACACGGGGGCTGGATGTAAAAGAGCAAATCAGTATTTATTCCATTATCTTGCTTGTGTGTTTGTGTGTGTATGTGTGTGTGTATGTGTGTGTGTGTGTGTATGTGTGTGTATGTGTGTGTATGTGTGTGTGTGTGGGGGGGTATGTGTGGGTATGTGTGTGTGTCTGTGTGTGGGTCTTGTGTCTGTGTCTGTGTCTCTGTGTGTCTGTGTCTGTGTCTGTGTCTGTGTCTGTGTCTGTGAATGTCTGCGCGCGCGCGCGCGCGCGCGCGCGCGCGCGCGCGCGCGCGCTGTGTGTGTGTGTGTGTGTGTGTGTGTGTGTGTGTGTGTGTGTGTGTGTGTGTGTGTGTGTGTGTGTGTGTGTGTGTGTGTGTGTGTGCGTTTTTCAAACTTTTCTTTCTCACCTGGTTCTGTAGAATCGGTGCATTCTTTGCAAGACTTTCGGCAGTGTTTCAGCATGTATCCTGGATTTCTTTCGCACTCCCTGCTCCTCGCCCAGTACGGGCAGGAATCGTGCTCATCCTCACAGGTCTCTGAAACATTGCCACACATGCGTACGATGGACCAGAAATAATAATTTATGTGGTTGCTTTGGACAAGAAAAATTGAATGATCTGTGGTTGTTGTTTGAGACAAGAAATGATCTGTGGTTGTTGTTTGGGACAAGAAATGATCTGTGGTGTTGTTTGGGACAAGAAATGATCTGTGGTGTTGTTTGGGACAAGAAATGATCTGTGGTTTATTTTGGACAAGAAATGATCTGTGGTTTTGGAACGGGAATGTGGGGCTTTGGATCAGGAAGGATCTGTGGTTGTTTTGGACATGAAGTGATCTGTGGCTGTTTTGGGACAAGAAATTATCTGTGGTTGTTTTGGACAAGAAATGATCTGTGGTTGTTTTGGGACAAGAAATGATCTGCGGTTGTTTTGGGACAAGAAATGATCTGTGGTTGTTTTGGGACAAGAAATGATCTGTGGTTGTTTTGGACAAGAAATGATCTGTGGTTGTTTTGGGACAAGAAATGATCTGCGGTTGTTTTGGGACAAGAAATGATCTGTGGTTGTTTTGGGACAAGAAATGATCTGTGGTTGTTTTGGGACAAGAAATGATCTGTGGTTGTTTTGGACAAGAAATGATCTGCGGTTGGTTTGGACAAGAAATGATCTGCGGATTTGGACCATGAATGATGTGTGGTTTTTGGACCATAAATGATATGTAGTTTTGAACCAGAAATGGTGTGTGGTTTTCGACATTTAGGGATGTGTAGTTTCAGAAAAAAAGATCTGTAGTTTCAGGGAAAAAAGAATGATTTGTGGTTTTGGACAATAGAATTAATAATGCATGGTTCGACAATAAAACCAACAGGCATGATTATAAGGACACACAAACGTATGAATGCGCGCACACACATATAGCACTGAAACATTATCACAGAAACACACACACACAATACTATGCACACATACTCACACACACACACAACACACACACACACACACACACACACACACACACACACACACACACACACACACACACACACATACACACACACACACACACACACACACACATATGGGCACTAAAAAAATGTTCTAGTGCGCTTTAAACGCAGGGTTGTTCAGGGCACGCCCTCTGCATATGCATGCGCGTTCACACACTTTTTACATACACATTTTTTTTCGTCTGGGCTATTTCCCTGTAAAGATGCCAGGGGCCTGTCAGTACAAATAACATCTGCGCTTTCTGGAAATTCTGTGCTAGGAATTCCTTTTTTTTCTATTGATCTGTCTGTTTCTGCATTCGGGGCGGGATATAGCCTGGTGGTCAGAACATTGCGCTGGCAATTTGACGACCCGGGTTCGAATCCCGATCGAGGGGATTTTTCCTCTGGAGTTAACATCAGTGCTGACTCCAATCCCCCCCCCAAAAACAAAACAAAAGTCTTTCGGATGAGACTATAAACCGAGGCCCCGTGTGCTAACGCACGCAGAACATCTTGCACACACGTTAAATCCTGTTCCGCTTTTCGTAGGAGTAGGCATCGTGTGCCGGTGGGAACAGATGACATTTACAAAAGTGCATGCACACGGGGACTGGATGTAAAAAACATATGAATGCTTATTCCATTATCCTCGATATAAAAGAATAAAAATAAATGAAAAATAAATAAATAATAAATAATAAATAATAAAAAATTTAAAAAAATGCATTGTTCCTTTCCTTCTGTCACCTTCATCTCGTCTATTTTCTGCCTTCTTTTCGTCCATACTTCCTGCCTTTTAGTTCTAGAAAGACTTAAATGATAACACAATTTTAACCCTTCCACGCGCACGCTAAAGTCAGATGTACTGGACCTGTCTTGTTAGACGTTTAAAGACAATGCGCCGCATTTTCGCTCATGTAACAAACAATTGTTGTCTAAGCCTTCAACGACGAAGAAACGTACAAACACAGACAGACAGAAGCGCGCGCACGCACACACACACACACACACACACACACACACACACACACACACACACACACACACACACACCACACACACACACACACAACAACATACACACACACCAAACTTACACTACAACACACACACAACACAACAACAACACACACACATCACACACAAAAACAATACACGCACACACAACCAAACATAGAACAAACCTATCCCTAAATACTCTCCTCTCTCTCACCACCACACAACACACACACACACACATACACACACACACACACACACACACACACACCCACACACACACACACACACATCACACACAAACACATCACACACAACACCACCCCCACCAACCACAACAACACAACAAAATACACAACATACACCACACGCACATCACCACACACACACGCGCGCGCACAACCACGCGCACACACACACTCACCCACACACACATAGACACATAAAACACACACAAACACACGCCGCGGGCACACACACACAAACAAACAAACAAACAAAAACACACAACATACACGATACGCACAAACTGCCACCCACTCACCAAGCCACCCAAAACATACCCACTCCATCCTCACACACACACACACACACACAACACACACACACACACACACACACACACACACACACACACAACACACACAACACACACACACACAACACACACACAAAAACCACAAACACACACACACAAACACACAAAAAAACACACACACCACCAAAACACACACACACACACACACCACAACACACACCACACACACACACAACACACACACCACACACAACACACACACCAAACACCCCACACACACACAACACACACACACACACACACAACACACACACACACACAACACACACACACACACACACACCACACAACAAAAAATACACACACACACACATTCACAAAACACACACACACGCCACACACACACCAGCACACTCACCACACTCACACCACACACCACACCCACAAACCATCGTCGATTCCTGTCCGTCTGCTCTCTGTCTCTGTCTCTCTGTCTCTCTGTCTGTCTGTCTCTGTCTGTCTGTCTGTCTCTGTCTCTGTCTCTCTGTCTCTCTGTCTTCTGTCTCTGTCTCTGTCTCTTCTCCTCTCTGTCTCTGTCTCTCTCTCTTCTCTCTCTCTCTCTCTCTCTCTCTCTCTCTCTCTCTCTCTCTCTCTCTCTCTCTCTCTCTCTCTCTCTCTCTCTCTCTCTCTCTCAGGGAACGAGATAGCCTTATTGGTTAGAGCGTGTGCATTGCGCCTTGATCTGCTGACCCGGGTTCGAATCAAGTTTAAGGGAATATTTTCCCCCGCAGTTAACATCAATGCTGATTCCATACCCCCTAAAAGTCCTTTGGATGAGACTATGAACCGATGTCCCGTGTGCGAAAGCACGCAGAACATCTGGCGCACACGTTAAACTCTGTTCCGCTTTTCGGAAGAGTAGGCCATTGTGTGCCGGTG
>CM060335.1:45021565-45026565 GCA_030674155.1 Stramonita haemastoma
GGGGTGGGGGTGGGGGATGGATTGAGGATGATTGATTGATTGATTGATTGGATTGATTGATTGATAGATTAGATTGATTGATTGATGATGATTGATTGGATGGATGATGGATGGATGATGGATGGATGGATGGATGGAGGATGGATGGATGGATGGATGATGGATGGATTGATAATCCCCAGGGCGGCTCGGGGCTGTATAATATGGCAACGTTCTGGCGGTTCCTGCGACGGTACTGGAACTATTCGTATCGGCGACTGCCTCTCCAATAGATCATTCCAGGGGCGTGGAGAGGGGGGGGGGGTTGGTCTGCTGCATGGGTAACAGCTTGCCCTCCATACTTATTTACACAGGCTTTGCGCTCTAAAGACAAGAGCGCAACTCCATAGTCCTCCGAGACTGATGGGTGCCTACTACTACTACTACTACTACTACTACTACTACTACTACTACTACTACTACTACTACTACTACTACTACTACTACTACTACTACTACTACTACTAAAAAAAATAATAAAGTCTGTCCTGAGCCTAAGGCTCATCAGGCCGGTGCTTATCCTGGTTTCTGTTGCGTTAAGCGACTGAGAGTCATAGACTCCCCCCTGGATAGGACGCCAGTCTATCGCAGGGTTAACCCCCAACACAAGGTTGGTACCCCTTTTACACCTGGGTGGGGTGAGAAAATAGCGTAAAAGTGCCTTTTCCAAGGGCACAACGCCATAGCCGAAAGCTGGGATCGAACCCGCAACCTTTAGATTACGAGTCCAACGCCCTATCCACTAGACTACAGCCGCGGCTACTACTACTACTACTTCTAAGTATTGATTGCTCGATTGATTAATAATCTTTATTCCCAAGGCTTATAGATAAGTATTGACACACACTTGTTCATCCGGTCCTTAGCCTGGTTAGGAACTATCCTTAATAGAAAGGAATAGAGAGGGGGGCGGTGCGGGGAGAGAGAGACAGAGAGAGGGAGAGAGAGGGAGAGGGAGAGAGAGGGAGAGGGAGAAAGAGGGAGAAAGAGGTAGAGAGAGAGAGAGAGAGGGAGGGAGGGAGGAGAGAGAGAGAGAGAGAGAGAGAGAGAGAGAGAGAGAGAGAGAGAAGAGAGAGAGAGAGAGACAGAAGACAGAAGACAGAAAACAGACAGACAGACAGACAGACAGACAGACAGACAGACAGACAGACAGACAGACAGATGACGAGAGAGGGAGAAAGAGGTAGAGAGAGAGAAACTGAACACTAGAGAGAGACAGAGAGACAGAGACAGACAGACAGACGGACATATAAGACAGACAGACAGACAGAAATAAATAAATAACTGATAACTAACTAATAAATAACTAAAACAATAAATGAAAGGATGAATGTATGAATGAATGAATGAATGAACGAACGAAAAAAAGAAAGAAAGAGAGAAAGAAGAAGAAAGAAAGAAAGAAAGAAAGAAAGAAGAAGAAGAAAGAAAGAAAGAAAAAGAAAGAAAGAAGAGAAAGGAAGGAAGGAAGGAAGGAAGGAAGGAAGGAAGGAAGGAAGGAAGGAAGGAAGGAAGGAGGAAGAAGGAAGAAAGGAAGGAAGGAAGGAAGGAAGGAAATATTTTTAATTGCGGGAAAAGAAAAAGCGCATTGGTGACCACACTGATGTGCAAACTTGAATTTATTTATTTATTTATTCTTTTATATCGAGGATAACAGAATAAGCAATCATGTGCTTTTTTTCATCCGGTCCCCGTGTGTATGCAGTTTTGTAAATATTGTCATCTGTTCCCACCGGCACACGATGGCCTACTCTTACGAAAAGCGGAACAGGATTTAACCGGTGGTCTAGAAGTAACGCGCCTATCTAGAAAAGTCCCGGTCAGAAGTGTGCGGTGGTTCAAATCCCGTTTGGGCCCAAAACTTTTCCTACATCCATGAAACCATGAGTGGTGGTCTGGGTGCAAATCTTTCGTATGAGTCGAAAAAACCGAGGGTCCTGTATGTTACACATTTAGCGCACATTGAAGAACCCACGGCAACAGGAGAGTCATCCCTGCACAATTCTGTCGAAAAAAGCTACTCTGAAGGAAAACAAATACAGTTAGTTACGTTGTAGACAGGAATTTTTTTTTTAAAAGGGGGTGGCGCTGCTCTTGTGGCGACGACACGGTCTCCCTGGTAAGAGCAGCCCGAATTTCACGCAGAGAAGTCTGCCGTGTCATAAAGTGGTTATAAATGTATAAAAAAAAAAAATACCCCCCCCCCCCCCCCCTTAGACCACTGTTTTTATTTATGTTTTATTTATATATTCTTTTATGTCTATTTTTTATATCGAGGATAATGGAATAAGCACTCATGTGCATTTTTTCATCCAGTCCCCGCGTGTATGCAGTTTTGTAATTACTGTACTCTGTTCCCACCGGCACACAATGGCCTACGCTTGCGAAAAAGGGAACAGGATTTAACGTGTGCACAAGATGTTCTGCCTGCGTTCGCACACGGGGTCTCGGTTTACAGTCTCATCCGAAAGACTTTTGGGGAGAGTGGAGTCGGCACTGATGTTAACTTCTTACTTGGTGTGCACACCTGCACACGCAGGTACAGGTACAGGTACAGGTACAGGTACAGGTACAGGTACAGGTACAGACACACAAAACACACACACACACACACACACACACCACGCGCGCGCGCGCGCGCGCGCGCGCGCGCGGCGCGGACGGGATAGTCTAGTGGTCAGAACATTACGCTCGCAATCTGACGACCCGAGTTCTATTCCTATTAAAGGGGATTTTTCCTCTGGAGTTAACATCAGTGCTGACTCCACTTTCCCCAAAAGTCCTTCGGATGAGACTCTAAACCGAGGCCCCGTGTGCGAACGCACGCAGAACATCTTGCGCACACGTTAAATCTGTTCCCTTTTCGTAAGTGTAGGCCATCGTGTGCCGGTGGGAACAGATGACATGATTTACAAAAACTGCATACACACTGGGACTGGATGAAAAAAAGCACATGAGTGCTTATTCCATAATCCTTGATATAAAAGAATAAACAAATGAATAAATAAATAAATAAATAAAAAAACAAACAAACACACATATATTTAATATATATATATAACATATATAGATATATATATGTATATATATAATATATATATATATAATATATATTCACACAGACACATATGGTTAATTAATCAAAAGACAGAAGAAGTTTCAGGGTCAGGTACTAAGAGTATATATAGAGACTAGGCCTCCTCTTTCAGCTCACCAGGAGTCATATCTTTCTCGCAGAAGCACTGGCAGTTCTGATCGACGATACAGTCAGCTCCGCACTGGGGCGCGTTGGAGCAATGTTCTGTGAAGACATCAAGACTTGGTTTTTAGGCGCCACACTTTTATTTCACACAGAATATGTTTGGAGGGTTTTTCTCCAGGAATTTTTTTTTTTTTTTAAAACGTTCGCTTGTGCGATCTGGTGCGCGTAGATATAGACTGTTTGCGTGTGCGCGTGTTAAAACGCACACGTACATATACAGTATACACGCATGTATAATTATCCATGCTTGTTTGCACACTACACACGGAGGTACAGGCACACATACACACAGACACACACATTCACACAGATGCATACGGTTCAAGAAAGAAGAAGTTTTCAATATTATTATCAATATTCAAAGGTCTGAATATTGTCACGCTCATGTGCACAATTACTCGCAGGCACAGGTACACATAAACACAGACACACATATTCACACAAACACATACCGTATAAAAAAAAAAAAAAAGAAATTCTCAATATTTTCAATGAATCCTTTGAAAATATTCTCAGTATTCAAAGTTCTCTCAATATTGTCAGTATTAAAGTTCTCAATGATGTAGACATGACGTTTGATATTGTCAAAAAGTTTACTCTCAGGTCCCGTAAGGCATTTGTTATAATTACTGAAGTTTTGTTGTAGTTTTATTCGAGTTTGCGTTAACTTGTTATGTTGTTTAGCTTATTCTATTTGTTATTATGATGTATTCACACACACATATGTATATATATATATAATTATATATTATATATATATATATATATATATATATATATATATATATAATATATATTATCATCGTATCACACAGCACACACCACCACACACACTATCACACACACATAACACACACACACACACACTACACAACAACACACACACACACACACACACACACACACACACACACACACACACACACAACTACACACACACACACACACACACACACACACACACACACACACACACACACACACACACACACACACACACACACACACACACACACACACACACACACACACACACCACCAACACACACACACACACACAACCACACACACACACACACACACACAACACACACACACACACACACACACACACACACACACACACACACACACACCACACACACACACCCCACACACCAAACAAACACTACACACAGACACACACTACCCCCCACCCCCACCCCCTACACACACACACACTACCCCCCACCTCCCCACACTACCCCCCTACACACACACTACCCTCCCGACACACACACTACCTCCACCCCCTCCCCACACCCCACCCCCCACCACACACACACACACAGGAGGTACAATCCCACAGACATACTGACCGTCACATTTGTACATCATGTTGACCAACTTCACGTCCAGGAAAGAAGGCCCCATCACTCGGCCCAGCTTCTCCGTGATGTCTGGGCGGCGGTTTCGGTAGCTGTCTATGGCGAACAGGGTTTGGGCTGAGGGGGAGTAGGCGAACGCCTGCCATTCCACACACACGCACGCACGCACGCACACACACAATACACACAGACACACACACACACACAGAGGTATGCATACACGCACGCATATGCGCACACACACACACACACGTACACACACAGAGACAGACACACACGCGCACACACACACACACACACACACACACACACACACACACACACACACACAC
>CM060335.1:45034065-45041565 GCA_030674155.1 Stramonita haemastoma
GTACTGCTCTTTGCATAATGAGGTCTTACCCAAACAGAGTACTGTACTGCTCTTTGCATAATGAGCTCTTACCCAAACAGAGTACTGTACTGCTCTGTGCATAATGAGGTCTTACCCAAACAGAGTACTGTACTGCTCTTTGCATAATGAGCTCTTAACCAAACAGAGTACTGTACTGCTCTTTGCATAATGAGCTCTTACCCAAACAGAGTACTGTACTACTCTTTGCATAATGAGCTCTTACCCAAACAGAGCACTGTACTGCTCTGTGCATAATGAGCTCTTACCCAAACAGAGTACTGTACTGCTCTTTGCATAATGAGGTCTTACCCAAACAGAGTACTGTACTGCTCTGTGCATAATGAGCTCTTAGCCAAACAGCTCTTTGCATAATGAGCTCTTACCCAAAACTTCTCTGTGCATAATCAGCTCTTACCCAAAACTTCTCTGTACATAATCAGCTCTCACCCAAAAACTTCTCTGTGCACAATCAGCTCTTACCCAAAACTTCTCTGTACATAATCAGCTCTCACCCAAAAACTTCTCTGTGCACAATCAGCTCTTACCCAAAACTTCTCTGTACATAATCAGCTCTCACCCAAAAACTTCTCTGTGCACAATCAGCTCTTACCCAAACAGAGCATTGTACTGCTCCTCACTCAGGATCATGTCCATACCGTCGGTGTATTCTTTCTGACCTCCAGCACTTCTGCCTCTGCCGACTGCAAGCAATAAATCACTCCATCAATGCTTCAATCAATCAATCAATCAGTCAATCAGTTAATCAGTCATCCAATCAATCAATCAATCAACGGATCAATCCATCCATCTTCACTCAATGTCAAACAAGTCACCAAAACTGTCAACCAAATTTTTTAATTTTTTTTTATCGACCGATCGTTCAATTGATGGATTTGCTAATCCCTTTCACATATCCATTCGTCCTTCTAAGAACCCCCCCCCCCCAAAAAAAAAAAAAAAAATTAGCTACAACATTGTTACAACTCATAACAACAGAACGGTGGGTATGCTATTAAATATACTAACAGCCCCCCCCCCCCTTCCCCCCATCCGCCCCCCCCCCCCCCCCCCCTGGGGCCCCGCCACTTTTTACTGGGGCCAAAACTCACATGAGGTAGGGGTGTTTTGCTCCATCAACACCTGGTCAATGGAGGTTGGTTCAGTCCTCTGTTGCTTCCAGTAGGATTGGACATTCTGCACACAGGTTTCAAGCCACACACACACACACACACACACACACACACACACACACACACACACACACACACGCATGCATGCACGCACACACACACACGCACACACGCATGCATGCACGAGCACACGCATGCATGCACGCACACACGCACACACACATGCACGTGCGCACACACGCACACACATGCACACACACAGACACATGCACGCACACACGCACACACACACACACACACACACACACACACACACACACACACAATACACACACACACGTCTGATATCACTATTTAGTGGAAGAATGTTAAACTGAAGTAACGGGCCCGATGAAATAATGCAAGTAAAAGGAAGGAAAAGAAACAGTCTACATTCTGGGGAGTCTTAGGCATTGGCACACGATTGTCACAAATGAAGAAAAAGAAAACGTGTTTTCGTACATCAGAGCAACGCCCCCCACGACTGCTGTCATGTAGTGTAGTGTAGTGTAGTGTAGTGTAGTGTAGCGTAGCGTAGCGTAGCGTAGCGTAGTGTAGTGTAGTGTAGTGTAGTGTAGTGTAGTGTAGTGTATGTGTAGTGTGGTGTGGTGTGGTGTGGTGTAGTGTAGTGTTAGTGTGGTGTGGTGTGGTGTGTGTGAGGTGGTGTGGTGTGGTGTAGTGTTAGTGTGGTGTGGTGTGGTGTGGTGTTGTGTGGTGTGGTGTGGTGTAGTGTAGTGTAGTGTAGTGTAGTGTAGTGTAGTGTAAGTGTGGTGTAAGTGTGGTGTGGTGTGGTGTGATGTGGTATGGTGTGATGTGGTATGGTGTAGTGTAGTGTAGTGTAGTGTAGTGTAGTGTAGTGTAGTGTAGTGTAGTGTAGTGTAGTGTAGTGTAGTGTCGTGTAGTGTCGTGTCGTGTCGTGTCGTGTCGTGAGTGTAGTGTAGTGTAGTGTAGTGTAGTGTAGTGTAGTGTAGTGTAGTGTCGTGTCGTGTCGTGTCGTGTAGTGTAGTGTAGTGTAGTGTAGTGCAGTGTAGTGTCGTGTAGTGTCGTGTAGTGCAGTGTAGTGTTAGTGTAATGTAGTGTAATGTAGTGTAATGTAGTGTAGTGTAGTGCGGTGTGGTGCGGTGCGGTGTAGTGTAGTGTAGTGTAGTGTAGTGTAGTGTAGTGTAGTGTAGTGTAGTGTAGTGTAGTGTAGTGTTAGTGTAATGTAGTGTAATGTAGTGTAGTGCGGTGTGGTGCGGTGCGGTGTAGTGTAGTGTAGTGTTAGTGTAGTGTAGTGTAGTGTAGTGTAGTGTAGTGTAGTGTTAGTGTAGTGTAGTGTAGTGTAGTGCAGTGTAGTGCAGTGTAGTGTAGTGCAGTGTAGTGTAGTGTAGTGTAGTGTAGTGTAGTGTAGTGTAGTGTAGTGTAGTGTAGTGTAGTGTAGTGTAGTGTAGTGTAGTGTAGTGTAGTGTTATGACAAAATGGTCTACCGACAAACATGGCTGGAAAGACTTGGCATTGTAGCCCTCTCTCCATGTGTAGTTGTGGTGGACAACTGTCTGAATGTTGATAAAGATTTCTTCAGTATTTATCAAAAAATGGTGAGGCATAAAATTTAAAACCTTCCCACTGAAATCAATCTGACAAATTGTACCTTCGAATGATACTATAAACGAGGCCCCTAGTGCAATCTTGCACACACGTTAAAACCTCTTCCGCCTATCGAAAGTGTAGGCCATTGTGTGCCGGTGGGAACAGATGGCAAGATTTACAAAACTGTATACACACGGGGACTGGATTAAAAAAAAACAAAACATGAGCGCTTATTTCATTATCTTTGATAAAAATGAATAAAGTAAAAGTAGAAAAAAGAGTAAAGTGCCGATAGTTATTTATGGAACCAGTTGATCTCAGTTCCTATGAAGAAAAAAATACTTGATGATAATTGAAGCAAAACTATGATTGTGTATCGTTCATCCCGTGCTGAATTGATTCCACCTGCTCAAAACGATTCAAATTAAAACATAATAAAACAAACAAATAAAGAAAGAAACATGAAACAGACAAAAAAATAAACTCAACAAAGAACAATAACCACACAATGAAAGTAAAAAATAAATCAAATAAATTGAAACACGTTATCCTCTAAAAAAAAAAACGGAGAAATTCACGATAGGTTATAAAGAAAATAACAGAAAAACATGTAGTACAGAAAATAAGTATTAATGGCTGGGGAACTGATTAAAAAAAAACTGGTATGACAAAGATGGCTTGTCGTTCCACCATTCACTGAAATGTGTATAATGTCTTTAATCTGACGAAAAGAAAAAGACATCAGTGTTAGCACTGAAGCTTCTGTCATGTTGTTTTTTTGTTAGAAACCAATCCAATTCACAATATCTAAAACGATGGCTGTTTCTAGAATGATTGGAACAATCTCTAAAGTCCCCTAATGTAATAGTATAAAATATCTGAAATGAATCAGAGCACAAGCTTTCCCAAAGCTAAGGTTAAGCAGAGTCGAGCGTGGTTCACAATTGGATGAGTGACCGCTTGTGCGCCTTGGCTTCAGTACAGTTCCCCAGTTCACCCAGCTGTAATGGAAAGTACCCTTTTTAGGGTCAGGGAAGGTAAACAGCGAGGGAGAGAGATGGGCGCCGCCCTCAATATGCTGGCCCTAGAGAAGCTGAGGCCTCTAATGCCTCGCTCCCCATGATCACATAGGTTATGGAACACCTTTACCTTAATGAATAGTTACAATGTCAAAACATATTCCTTTAATCTAATCATCCTTTGTATTCCTCAGGCTGTCTTGCGTTTTAGAAAACTCAGGGCTATGAAAAAGTAATATCACACCTACGAACATGTGATCAGTTGACATGTGAATCATCTCCATTAGCAGCAATGAAATTTCATTGAAGTGTTCCTATCAACTTTTAAAAAAAACACCTGTAATACCCGCAGTGTCAAACAGTCTGCAAGGAACCCCCCTTAAAAAAAACTTCAATGAAACAAAATCAAGAGAAAAAAAAAGAACATCACATCATGCACATACATCGATACCTTTTCAAACCAAAATTCACACCGCGTATTTCAGGTTAAATTAAAAATGCACAAAAGCATAAGTGTTATTTAAAACCCCACTCTTACAGAGGATGAAAAATACTACACTGCACATTCACTGTCAAAGGGGGACGGGATAACCTAGTGTCAGAAACATGCGCTTGCAATTTGACGACCCGGGTTCGATTCCGTTCAGAGGGGGATTTTTCCTCTGGAGTTAACATCAGTGCTGACTCTACTCCCCCCAAATGTCCTTCGGATGAGACTATAAACCGAGGCCCTGAGTGCGAACGCACGCAGAACATCTTGCGCACACGTTAAATCCTGTTCCACTTTTCGTAAGAGTAGGCTATCGTGTGTGAACAGATGACAAGATTTACAAAACTGCATACACATGAGGAATGGATGTAAAAAAAAGCACATGAGTGCTTATTCCATTATCCTCGATATAAAAGAATAAATAAATAAAAAACAAACAAATAAATAAATAAATAATAAAAAAAAACCACATACATCGATACCTTTTCAAAACCAAAATTCACACCGCGTATTAAATTCAGGTTAAACAATAAAAATGCACAAAAACACATAAACAAGTGTTAATTTAAAAAAAACAAAACAACCTCACTCTCACAGAGGATGAACAAAAAAATACTACTACTACACTGCAACATTCCCATTCTGCCTGTCCCCTCAACGCAAAAAAGCTAACTCTTACCGCCAATTGCAGACATAGCAGCAGAGCGGCAGCCAACAAGCAACCCATCGTGGACAGCCTAGCCTTGCCTTCAGTGCAGGAGGAGCAGGGAGAGGAGGGCTTGTGGAGATGTTGGCCCGTGGAAAGGTGTCCTATCCTTCACGGCGGGCCAGTATATATACACACTTTCTTTCGACACACGCGCGCACGCGCGCGCGCGCGCGCGCACACGCAGTCACACACGCACGCACGCACGCACACACACGCACGCACACACGCACACACGCACGCACGCTCAGAGTCACACACACATAGTCTCACACACACAGTTAGTCACATACACACACACACACATACACACACACACCCCTCTCTCTCTCTCTCTCTCTCTCTCTCTCTTCTCTCTCTCTCTCTCTCTCTCTCTCTCTCTCTCTCTCTCTCTCTCTCTTCTCTCTCTCTCTCTCTCTCCTCTCTCTCTCTCTCTCTTGTGACTTCTGATTTTTGACTTCTGATCGAGTGCATTTTTATTACCTTATCATATATAGTGTCCTTATTCTTGTGTGTTGTTTGGCTTGCATAAAGCTTTATTGTTTAGTATCTTTTCAACTTGATGTATCCCTGAAAAGGGCGGGGACTGGATGTAAAAAAGCACACAAGTGCTTATCTATTATCCTCGAATAAAATATTTTGCCTTGCCTTGCCTTGCCTTGCCTTGCTTGCCTTGCCTTGCCTTGCCTTGTCTCTCTCGTCTCTCTCTCTCTCTCTCTCTCTCTCCTCTCTCTCTCTCTCTCTCTCTCTCTCTCTCTCTCTCTCTCTCTCTCTCTCTCTCTCTCTCTCTCTCTCTCTTCTCTCTCTCTCTCTCTCTCTCTCTCTCTCTCTCTCTCTCTCTCTCTCTCTCCTCTCTCTCTCTCTCTCTCTCTCTCTCTCTCTCTCTCTCTCTGTGACTTCTGATTTTGACTTCTGATCGAGTGCATTTTTATTACCTTATCATATATAGTGTCCTTATTCTTGTGTGTTGTTTGGCTTGCATAAAGCTTTATTGTTTAGTATCTTTTCAACTTGATGTATCCCTGAAAAGGGCGGGGACTGGATGTAAAAAAGCACACAAGTGCTTATCTATTATCCTCGAATAAAATATTTTGCCTTGCCTTGCCTTGCCTTGCCTGCCTTGCCTTGCCTTGCCTTGCCTTGCTTCTCTCTCTCTCTCTCTCTCTCTCCTCTCTCTCTCCTCTCTCTCTCTCTCCTCTCTCTCTCTCTCTCTCTCTCTCTCTCATCTCTCTCTCTCTCTCTCTCTCTCTCTCTCTCTCTCCTCTCTTTTCTTATCCAACCAAATGGAATGAAAATTTTAGTGTGATGTTATTTCCCTCCCTAACAGTAACCAGCACATACACATACACACTTCACACAGCCCCACACACACACACACACACACACACACACACACACACACACACACCACACACACACACACACACACACACACACACACCACAACACACACACACACACACACACACACACACAACACACACACACACACACAACACACACAACCACACACACAAACACACACACACACACACACACAACACACACACACACACACACACACACACACACACACACACACACACACACACACACAACACACAACACACACTAAATACAACAACAGAAAGCACATCAACACTTGTGTCCTGTAAATTGAACGGCACCTGGGTTAACCCACGTGGCCATTGTGGGGCTCATGTTTTGTCCACACAGGTAACGATTTCATCTGGTCCTCATTATTGTTGATATGCCTGAATCAATACATAATATGTACATATAGCGGACGCTTAATACAACAGTGCAATGATGTGAACCGTCACGTCAAGGACTATAGGTTTCTGTTGTGCGTAGTTAGGATAGCAGTGTCAATCGAGGAGACGAAATAGTCTAGTGGTCAGAATATTGCGCTCGCAATTTGACGACCCTGGGTTCGATTCTCGTTCAAGGGGATTTTTTCCCCTGGTGTTAACATCAATGCTGACTCCACTTTCTCCACAAGTCCTTCGGATGAGACTATAAACCGAGGACGTACCCGTGTGCGAACACACGCAGAACGTCTTGCGCACACGTTAACTCCTGTTTCGCTTTTCGGAAGAGTAGGCCATTGTGTGTTGGTAGGAACAGATGACAAGGTTTACAAAACTGCGTACACAAGGGGACTGGATGTAAAAAAAAAGCACATGAGTGCTTATTCCATTATCGTCCATATAAAAGAATGAATAAATAAATAAAATAAATCTTTAGCTCCTTTTGCTTTACACTAGCATCAATTTGTAAACAACAACAAAAAAAACCACGAATAAGAACGCGTGACAAAATGTACCAAAAGGGCAAAAACACGGGGACTGGATGTAAAAAAAAAGCACACGTGTGCTTATTCCATTATCTTCGAAAATAAAGAATCAAGAACACAAAGAAAATGCAAAGTACCTTTTGAAACTTGAACATTCTACTAGTGTCTAGTTTGACTTCTTGTTCTTGTTTTGCTTGTTCTTGCTCTTTCTGTTGTTGTTGTTGTTGTTG
>CM060335.1:45044065-45069065 GCA_030674155.1 Stramonita haemastoma
CCATTCGCTGAAGTTGTCCTCCCATCTCTTCCTTGGTCTGCCTCTTTTTCTTCCTCCATGGACAGTACCTTGCAGTATTGTTTTTGCAAGTCCTTTTGCTCTTGGTACATGCCCGTATCATTTAAGTGTACGCTTTTTTTTACTACTGATAGAAGGTTTTCGTAAGTGTACACAATAGAAATGTTCATGTTTTTGTCATATTCCGCAAATGTTTATATCTAATTATTTGTTTGTCTATTCATCATTCTATTTAAGAATTATTAAATAATTGATTAATTCATTCATTCATTTATTTGCTTATTGTTTTAGTCGTTTCATTAATTTCGAAGTTAATGGATGAAGTACTTATGCGCTTTTCTTTTTGTACATCCGTTGCTAGGCGGTTTTGGTAAATTTTTGTCATCCGTCCCACCAGCACAAAGTTAATGGCACAAACGTCCTCATATCTCTATGTTTTGCTCTGTTGGGTTAGAAATATGTGTAAAGCGAACTCAAAACTGAACACAGAAAGAAATGATAAAGACAGGAGACACGGAGAAAGAGAAACTGAGATAGAAACAACAGTTTATAAAAAAAAGGAAAACAAGAAAGACAGGCAGAAAGAAAAGGAAACCATAAATGAAAGAAGAGAATTCGGTGAGTAAAAAGGAAATATTGATAAACGACAACAACAACAACACAAAACAAAAAAAAAAAACAAAAAAAATATCCCACACGTCTGTCACAAGAAAACGAAAGAAAACAAAAAAACAAAGACGAAACATACAATAGCAGGAAAATAGTAAAGAAAAACCAACAAAAAGAGAAGAAAAACACCCAAATCGAAGCGTTTTTCTCACATTCCACACTTTCATCCCAACAAGAGAAAGAAGAAAAAAACCCCGATGAAAGGCAGTGAAGAGGACGATGTAGAAAGAAAAGACGAAATGAAAATAACAAAGAAAAATCAAAACATATTCATCCCCAACAGTTTGTTTTCAACACTACCCTACCCAAAAGAGCCTATTGATTCAACAAACAAGAATTACTATATCCCTCTTTCTCTGCTGCAAGCATTGCTGTATGTTAATGTTTCTGCTGCTGCTGCTGCTGCTCCTCTTAATATTATTGTTATTTTCGTGGACATTGTTGTTATTGTTGATATTAGCCCACCTGCAGAGGATTTGTCAGGTGTCATATCTGAACTGTTTGCTGAAAGAGGAGTGCACAGGAGATAGAGCAGACCAGTCACGTCAAATGCCGTGAAAAGTCCACCTGACCAGGTGACCCCACGATATCATACCTGACCAGCTGGAGGAATTTGTCCAGACGGGGCAGGGCTGTGTACGTATGTTCACCTTCCACAGCCCAGCAACACTGAGAACTACGACAGGTGTGACTGTGCTGAGACAGAGCACTCAGTGTGTGCGGCTTCATGGTGTCAACAGGGTACATGTAGCTTTGTCCTAGTTGTTTTCAACAGGTTGTTTTTTATCGTGATGATGATGATGATGGATGATGATGATAGATGATGATGATATGATGAGACGACGACGACGACGACGACAACGACTATAATGATGCTCATGATCATGATGGTGGCGTTGGTGGAGATGGTGGTAGTGATGATGATTTAGATAGTAATGGTGATGATGATGAAAATATTTTATTATCAATTGAAATATCAATGAAGCAAACCAAAAAGGAAAACGTGAAAAGAAAATATTCCCGGTGAAGTGACAGGCTTTTTGTTGATTTTTGCTGATACCATAGCTCCTTCGTCCTTTGCCTAACACAGTTTGTGAATGACACAACCAAAGCTTAATGAGCACATTTAAACAAGAAACAGATAAATTATCTCCTCTACTGCGATAAGTAGTGTGCAATACTCATTTAGTACATGAAAAAGAACCCACGGAAACAAGAGCGTTGTCCCTGGCAAAATTTATGTAGAAAAAAGCCACTCTGATAGGGAAACAAATGTATGAAATTATGCAGACAGGAAAAGAAAACAAAATTAATAATGGGTGGCGCTGCTCTTGTGGCGAGACACTCTCCTTGGGAAGAGTAGCCCGAATTTCCCGCAGATAAATCTGCCCTGACTTAAAGTGGTATACAATGCAAAACAACACAATACAACACAACACAGTACAATCCAACACAATACAATAAAATACAACACAACACAACAAATAGAATACAACACAACACAATACAATCCAACACAATACAATAGAATACAACACAACACAACACAATCCAACACAATACAATAGAATACAACACAACACAACACAATACAATCCAACACAATACAAAACAACACAACACAACACAGTACAATACATTATAATACAGTACAACACAATACAAAACAAAATAATCAATACAAATAAAAAGGATTCCCCATGGACTATCTATCACTGAAAAGGGGACGGGATAGCTCAGTAGTCAAAACACTCACGTTTTCCAAACTAAGGTTAAGTCTGCATTGAGTGTGTGGTTACCAAGTGGACCGTTTGCGTGCCTTGGTTTCAGTACAGTCCCCCAGTTCACCTAGCTGTAAATGGGTACCTGCCCTCTTTAGGATCAGGGAAGGTAAAGCAGCGAGGGAGAGGAGATGGGTGCCGACATCAATATACTGGCTCCTAAAGAAGTTGAGGTCTCTGACACCTCGCTCCCCTACGACCATATAGCTTATGGGACACCTTTACCTTTTTTTTTGTAAAGGTACAACCCCAAACTGTCTTTTGGCTAAAAAGTGCAGTGTCCTGGGTGTTCAGCACTGTAATTGTAAGTAGGTCACACGTCTGTCTGTCTGTCTGTCTTGTCTTTAGTGTCAACAAGCCCATCTTTTGACCGCCTGGATTTGATAATGGGAGGTATACATTCACTTTGAAGTGTGTGTGTGTGTGCGTGCGTGCGTGTGTGTGTGTGTGTGTGTGTGTGTGTGTGTGTGTGTGTGTGTGTGTGTGTGTGTGTGTGTGTGTGTGTGTTTTGTGTGTGTGTGTGTTTTGTGTGTGTGTGTGTGTGTGTGTTGTGTTGTTTTGCGTTGTGTTGTGAGTGCGCGTGTGTGTGTGTGTGTGTGTGTGTGTGTGTGTGTGTGTGTGTGCGCGCGGATGCATGTGTGTGTATGTGTGTGTTTGTGTATGCGTGCGCGTGTACTCTACGTACGTATCTCATCCACACTTCTCGACAAATAAGTTTTTGTCTGCAGAGAAGACAAGTAAACGGGTCCACACCTGTCGTAACTGCTGCAACAAAACAGCACTCCTCTCAGAAACCTACGTCACCCCACACCTCTGCATAAAGTTTATATCAACAACGAGGTATCACCACCCTCTGATCAACTCAGGCAGCATTTCTCACGATACAAAATATATTTTTTTAAAAATAGATAAGCCTCATAGTACAGAGAAAAAACAATGGCAATATTAAAAAAAAAAAAAAAAAAAAAAAAAAAAAAAAAATATATATATATATATATATATATATATATATATATATATATATATCTGACGCTCCACCACATAATGAGACGGAGTGCACCTGAGGTCAATTTTAAGTTATTGACATGTTATTAATGTGCAATAAAGTGGCTATCAAATACAAAAAACAGATTGAAAATCGAACAATTCTGTGCAACATTACTACAAATTGAAATGATAGACTGCAGGATGGGACAAAATGAGAAACGGGCAAATTTATTTTAGTAACAGGTTGTCAGAATGAGTGCTTTGGTATTTTCAAAACACATTTAAAAGCAAAAGGAATAAAAATTATGCCTTGATATATTTATTATAAGGTAAATAAACAGATATAGTTTAATAATCAATCAAAATCTCAAAATTGACAACTTGACCCCCACCTGCCTTTAAAGGTTCCTAGCGCAAAATTGGGTAATGTGCTAAGCGACTCATTTCGTGGTGGAGCGCCATATATATATATATATATATATATATATATATATATATATATATATATATATATATATATATATATATTATATATATATATATATATATATATATATATATATATATATATATTATATATATGTAAAAGTACATTTTCCTCAACAAGAGTATTAGAGGGTTTTCTTTTAAGCGTACAAAAATGCCACCATTAATGCTATCTTATAATGTTTTCTCTTTTCCCCCCTTCCACTCACTTCCATAACTTCCTCTACACTTTCCACTTCTCTTGTCTAATATCACTTAGAGTGAACAGACGTTAAATTGAAGACAACAACAACAACATTTCCCTCGACGTCGGAATACAGCTACCTTTATGGCAGGTAAAAACGGTGGCATACGCAAAATCTCACCACTGTTTTGTGAACCTCGGAGCTCTAGCCGAGGAATAAAAGAAAAATTCGTTCTTCAGAGTAGGAAGTCTTAGATCTGAGTAGCATTTTTTCTAAAATTGATATCGTTTGTTCATAACCTGTTGTTTAGAATCCAGATAAAGAAAAGCTGTATAAAGGTTAATGCTGATCCTAGGAAGTGATCAGTGGTGTTCCTCGGTTAGAGATCAAAAGTTCGTCATTGGTGAACTATGTTGCCCTATGCTCCTGCTTGCCCAATTTTGGTTTTTGGATATGATGATGTGCAAGCATGAAACCAGTGTGCATGCACCATTAACATTTTTACCATCTGTTAAATAATAATAATAATACATGGAATTTGTATAGCGCTATATCTTGTAAAAACTAATCAAAGCGCTTGCATTCGACCAACACAACACACAATTAACAACAATTTACAGTTTTAACAAATTCGAATGTACACACACACACACACACACGCACGCACGCACGCAAGCACGCAACACGCGCGCGGGCACACACACCCACAAACGTTATGCACTTTGGCAGGTGGATGTTGAAGGCAGGGACAGGTAAGAGATGGAAGCGGAAGGAGAAAACTTAGGTTTGGAATAAGTGTGTCTTGAGGTTGGATTTAAAAGTGTCATAAGTAGGCTTTTGCCGGAGGGAGAGAGGAAGGTCGTTCCAGATCGTTGGACCAGAAACAGAGAAAGAGCGGCGGCCAACGGTAGATAGGTTGAATCTGGGCATTCTTAAGGACAAAGTATCTGCCGACGAGCGGAGGGAGCGAGAAGGTGTGTACAAGTGAAGACATTCACAGAGGTAGGAGGGTGCAGTATTGTGGAGACATTTGTAACAGAGGGTATTGATCTTGTAGTTTACTCTCTGTGGTACGGGCAGCCAATGGAGAGATTTCAAGAGAGGGGTAATGTGCTCAGATTTTTTCTTTCTGAGGACAAGACGAGCAGCAGAGTTTTGTATGCGTTGAAGGGAGTGGATGGATGATGCTGGCAGACCATCTAAAAGAGAATTGCAATAGTCCAGACGTGAGAGAATAAGAGAAGTGACAAGTTTGGATGTTGCATCAGTGGACAGGTACTTTCGAATTGCGCTAATACGCCGTAGTTGATAGTAGCATGACTGACAGGTTTGGGTAATGAATTTTTGCATGGAGAGAGTGTTGTCCACAACGACTCCTAGATACTTCACAGAAGTGGATAGCGGAACTGACGTTCGGAACTGTTCCTAGGAATCAGTGCGCAGTGGCCTTGTCTGTTTGAACGTGAGCGTAATGTGAACGTTCTGTGTGCGTTTGCACACGGGACCTCCCAGGGGAGTGGCATTGGTTCTGATGTTAACTCCTAAGGGGGGGATCCCTTTTAATTTATTATTTTTTCTTTTATATCGAGGATAATGGAATACGCACTCATGGGCTTTTTACATCCAGTCCCCGTGTGTATGCAGTTTTGTAAATCTTGTCATCTGTTCCCACCGGCACACAATGGCCTACTCTTTCGAAAAGCGGAACAGATTTTTAACGTGTGCGCGAGATGTTCTGCGTGCGTTCTTGGGTTCTGCGTTTTTCGGTTCTGCGTGCGTTCTTCTGTTTTCGACCTCGGTTTACAGTCTCATCCGAAGGACTTTTGGGGGAGTGGAGTCGGCACTAATGTTAACTCCAGTATAGTAGAACACACTCTTGGTGCCGTGGGCTCTGTAACTATGCAAACGTTGGAAAAGGACGGGACTCAAACCGGCCCTATGTCACATCTCGAAATGCGCCTTTTTCTTGAGGTTGGGGGTGGGGTGGGGGGTGTATGTGTGCGTGCATGCGTGGGCCTGCTCGTATTTGTGTGTGCATTTTGTGTGTGTGTGTGTGTGTGTGTGTGTGTGTGTGTGTGTGGTGTGTGTGTGGTGTGTGTGTGTGTGTGTGTGTGTGTGTGTGTGTGTGTGTGTGTGTGTGTGTGTGTGTGTGTGTGTGTGTGTAATGTGGATGCGGTCCTGCACTTTGCTGTGGTGAATCATACTGTATATTATCATTATCCTTATGTGTAATACTAGGTATTATTGGGTACATTTTACCTGCTTTCTTCCGAGAAACTTGCTATTATCATTCAAGCAAGGATGTACTCTTCTGGGATGTTGTGTCGCCACAAGACTGGTGCCACGCATATCAAAGATGCTAGTAAAGTGTGTATGCATACAGTAGAGCACTCTCTTGGTGGCGTGGGATCTGTTGTTGTGCAAAAGACGGGACTCAAACGGGCCCTTTGTCACATCTTCTCAAAATTGGCCTATTCTTGGGAGGGGGGAGGAGAGTATGCGAGAACATATGCGTTTTTGCGCTCATGTTTGTGTGTGCGTTTGCGTTTGCGTTTGCGTTTGCGTGTGTGTGTGTGTGTGTGTGTGTGTGTGTGTGTGTGTGTGTGTGTGTGTGTGTGTTCGCGCGCGCGGATGTGGCAGCGGCCCTGCACTTTGCTGTGGGGCTTCATACTTTTATCTTTATTACTAAGTGTAGTACTACGTATTGTTGCTTACAGTATACGGCTTTAGTTGCGACAAACTTCCTTTATTCAAGCCATGCTGTCCTCTTCGGGGCTGTTGTGTCGCCACAAGACCGACGCCACATATTAAAGATGCTAGTAAAGTGTGTATGCATCTAGTAGTGTACTCTCTTGGTGCTGTGGGTTCTATTACTGCGCAATAGTCGGGGTAGGACGGGACTGAAACTGTCCTATCGTAAAAATTAATCTTCTGGAAAGGCGCCTTGTTCTTGGGGGGTACGGGGTGTGTAGTTACTTATTTATCAATTTATTTTATTTATTCAGTTATTTATTTATTTATTTATTTATTTATTTATTTATTTATTCTTTTATATCGAGGATAATGGAATAAGGACTCGTGTGCTTTTTTACATCCAGTCCTCGTGTGTCTGCAGTTTTGTAAATCTTGTCATCTGTTCCTACTGGCACACAATGGCCTACTCTTACGAAAAGCGGAACAAGATTTCACGTGTGCGCAAAGTGGTCTGCATGCGTTCGCACACGGGGCTTCGGTTTCTAGTCCCATCCGAAGGACTTGTGACTTGGAGAGAGGGAGGGAGGGAAAGGGGGAGGGAGGGAGAGAGAGAGAGAGAGAGAGAGAGAGAGAGAGAGAGAGAGAGAGAGAGAGAGAGAGAGAGAGAGAGAGAGAGAGAGAGAGAGAGAGAGAGAGAGAGTGAGAGAGAGAGAGACAGACAGACAGACAGACAGACAGACAGACAGACAGACAGACAGACAGACAGACAGACAGAAAGGTGCACATGCATCCGAGATCTTGTGCACACAAAGTCATTCATGAACAGTGCTTTGAACAAGTCAAGTCAAGTCGATTCAAAAACACTTTAATTAATCATCCCTGAAGGGCAATTACAATACTGACAGGCATATTGATACGGAGCATACTCAAAGACACAAGATAGCTACATTAAATTCATATTTGTTCAAACATTATATGATAGCTTCAAATAAAAATGTCACAAACACTCACACTCGTATGCGCACGCACACACGCAAACGCACACATACACGCACACCAATGTATGGATACAACGTTATTAAAACTATGGACTAGAAAGAAACAAATGATCATTATCATTTACGCATTGTACGCACGCACTCGCACACCCACGTATACATGCATGCACGCTCGCATACACACACACCCCACACCCATACACACAAAACACCTCCCCCCCCCCCCACACACACACACCAATAAATGCAATATTTTAAAACCATTGGCTAGAAAGACGTGAATTTACAAGCAATTAAAAAAAATCAATAAAAC
Source organism: Stramonita haemastoma (assembly GCA_030674155.1). NCBI lineage: Eukaryota > Metazoa > Mollusca > Gastropoda > Neogastropoda > Muricidae > Stramonita > Stramonita haemastoma. The sequence continues at coordinate 45,052,197 of CM060335.1, forward strand.
CAAAAATACGACATACTACCTCAAAATCTTTTTATTTTTGGTCTTATTTCGCGTTTGTAGTACTTTTCAGCGAGTTTTGACTATATTGTCAAGTCATTCTGAATTTTTTAAACTTTTGCTACAGTTGCGAGCTGGCTACCCAACCCTAACTTCAGCTTGTTTTTATTGAAGGGGTAGATAGGCTTTTCCCAGTGCTCTGACAAACAGTGACACAATAACCAACCCACTGACAATTTTTATTTTCTTTTCAATTCTCACATCATCATCACATTAAACACACAAGTGACAACGAGCTTAATTCCAGTCATGTCTTTATAGCCAGAGAACACCCGAAATAAATAAATGTAATATAATGCATCATCTTGTACGTTTCAAGATGGAGTTGTTTTAAAGCTTGTATTTTTCTAAAATAAAAAAGGTCAATTGGGTAGTCAAACGCTATGAGTGTGTGCTCACCACTAGATTTCTAAACAGAAAAAAGCTTCTTTTTTTTTTTTTTTTTTTTTAGCAATTTTGGGTAGAGGTGTTATAAAAATACAGGAAAAATTAATGGAAGCAGTCTTTGTTTAAAAATATGATCTTGTTGGTACTAAAAAAAAAACCCAAACAAAACAATATCATGCAACATTCTCTCTACTCATTCAGATAGACAAGTTTGGATTTTATCTCACATAATTTTGATAACAGTAATTTAATTGCGTTGCAATTTTATCCATACCATCGTACATTCATAATTCAGATTCTAGAACAAGTTTAACAGGGTATGAGGCAAAAAGTGAGTTTATTTTTTCAAAATGTGTTTTTTGTAACGTAGTATCCTAATAGAGCAAGTTAACCACGATGATACTTGCAACCCCCCCACCCCCCTCCAAAGAAGAAAAAAACAAAAACGAAACTACTTAAATGCTACAGACAAAATTAATGAAGTTTCCAATTCACCATTTCATGGGAGTACAATCATTATCTGGGATTCCTCTTTCGCAAAAAAAGTTTTCTTTTACCAGAATTGGTAAAGCAACAAATATGAAAGGTTGTCAAACCAAATGTAAGCAAACATTTTTAAAAATCAAAATATTGTAATTTTAAAGTAAAATTTCAATACTTTCTCTACCTTCAATTTCTCCATAAAATATGGCGAGTTTTTTAAAAGTCAAACTTTGATTACAGCTGTAAATCCAGCAATTCTATGGAGATTTCTTTCTTACAACACACAAGGAATTTGATTTGCCATAACTTGAAATTAATTTGGCGATAAATAGTTTCTGATTCTGATTTCTGCCTTTATTAAAGGTCGTTACATGACTACATTTCTTTTTTTTTTTAATAATCTTATTTGATTCTACATTTTAAAAAAAGAAGCAAAAACCCAACAAGCACCCAACACAGGCACACTTAACGGACTACTTAAGGGGATAGCCTAGTGGTCAGAACATTGCGCTCGCAATTTGACGACACGGGTTCGATTCCCGTTCGAGGGCATTTTCCCCCTGGATTTAACATCAGTGCTGACTCTACTCTCCTCAGAAGTCTTTCGGATGAGACTATAGACCGAGGCCCCGTGTGCGAATGCAATTTGACGACACGGGTTCGATTCCCGTTCGAGGGCATTTTCCCCCTGGATTTAACATCAGTGCTGACTCTACTCTCCTCAGAAGTCTTTCGGATGAGACTATAGACCGAGGCCCCGTGTGCGAATGCGAACGCAGAACATCTTGCGCACACGTTAAAACCCGTAACGCTTTTCGTAAGAGTACGCCATAGCGTGCCAGTGGGAACAGATGTCAAGATTTACAAAACTGCATACACACGGGGACTGGCTGTAAAAAAGCACACGAGTGCTTATTCCATTATCCTTGAAATAAAAGAATAGAAAAAGAAACAGAAAACTACTGGACTATAGCATGAAATCTTTCAGATACATTCATTTTTCGTAAGTTGTATTGGTGTAAAATCTGTTATGGATTTGCTAGCGGAAAATTAATACACAGATCTGCCACCAATACATACAAACGTCATTTCAAAGCAAAGATAAGCATAGAGCCTGGTCTTTTGTATTACATTGGATGCCATCCCCATCCCCCCCCCCCCAAAAGAAAAAAAGATGAAAGACACTCCTCCACATCTACTTCACACACAACTACATAAACTAGTAAGTAACAACACCCCTCTAATATGAAAGGCTATTGGAGGACTAAATTTTATTAACTGACATCTCATTAAACCAAACCCTTGCAAAAACTCAAAAAAGATTAGATTGTATTACTTGCATTCAATCTCATAATAACTCGGAACATATGCCATTCTATTTCTTGCATTCAATTTCATTAAAAAAAAAAACACCACCAAATATATACAGGGGTATTTCTTGCATTCAATCTTATAAAAAAACACGAAAATATATTGGTGTGTTTTTGCATTCAATGTCGTTATAAAGTATTTTAAAAAAAACAACAAAACCACGAAAAATATACAATTGTATTTCTTGCATTCAATTTCATTGTTAAAAAAAAAACAAAAAAAACTTTACTATCATATTTCCTGCATTCAATTTCATTGTAAAAAAACAACACAAAAAAATAAAACTATTGTATTTCTTGTATTCGATTTCATTGTACAAAAAAAACAACAAAAACTTATCATATTCATGCATTCAATTTCATTATAAAAAAAACGAAAAATATACTATGTATTCTGTATTCAATTTCATTGTGAATAACAAAAAACACTAACAGAAAATCTTTACTATCACAGTTTTGCAATTTTATAAAAACAAAAAAAAAACGAAAAATATACTATTGTATTTCTTGCACTCAATTTCATAATTAAAAAAAAGCCGAAAAATTGTACTGTACTTCTTGAATTCAATTTCATCATTGAGAAAAACCAACAGCAAAAAATATAGTATTATATTTCTTGCATTCAATTTCATTATTTAAAAAAACACGAAAAATATACTGTTGTATTTCTTGCATTCAATTTCATTATAAAAATATTATATACTATTGTACATCTGGCATTCAATTTCATTATACAAAAATACACCATTTTGTCTCTTGCATTCAATTTCATTATACAACGAAAAAATCCTATTGTATTTCTTGCATTGAATTCAATTGTAAAAAAAAAACATAACAAAAAAGAACGAAAATTTAATATACTATTGTATTTCTTGCATTCAATTTCATTGTAAACAAAAAACAAACATACTTTTGTATTTCTTGCATTCAATATTCTATCTATCTCTATCTATCCCTTAGTCTGGCGACCATGAGGGTACCATGAAGACTTGACAACAAAAAATACATCATTGTACTACTTATGTTCAGTTATATTATTAAAAAACCAACAAAATCATTACCCAAAAAAAACCCACGAAAATATACGATTGTATTTCTTGCATTCAATTTCAATGTACACAAAAAAACGAAGAGTATACTATTATACTTCTTGCATTCAATATCATTCTGAAAAAGAAAACGAAAAATATACTATTGTATTTCTTGTATTCAATATCATTACAAAAAAAACACATATACTATTGTGTTTCTTGTATTCAATTTCATAATAAAAGAAGAAAAAAAATGTGTATACTTTTGTATTTCTTGCTTTCAATTTCATTTAAAAAAAAGAACGAAAAATATACAGGTGTATTTCTTGCATTCAATTTCATTAGAAAAAAAACAACGAAAAATATACTATTATTTTTCTTGCATTAAATTTCATAAAACAAATGGAATTATAGTACTTAACTTTTTACATTTGATTTTGTCATAAAAGAACTACGAAAAATTAATATGTGATTGTATTTCTTGCATTTAATTTCGTTATAAAAAACAATAAAAAATATATTCTGTATTTCTTACGTTCAATTTCTTAAAAAAACAAAAGAAACAAAGAACAAAATATGCCATTGTTTTTCTTGTATTCAATTGCATTAACAAAAAAAAAAACAAGGAAAAATGTATTATTGTATTTCTTACATTCAATTTCTTTATAAAACAAAGAACGAAAAATACGCCATTTCTATTTCTTGCATTCATTTTCACACAAAAAAACGGAAATGTATCAAAATTTCTCGCATTCGATTTCATTATGAAATAAAAAAAATAAACTGTTGTATTCCTAGCATTTGATTTTTTTTTATCGAAAAATATACTAACAGTTTTCTTGCATTCAATATTATAAAAATGGGAAAAAAAATCATATTGTCAAGTAAAAAACACTTTAATCATCCCTGAAGAGCAATTACAATACTGATAGAAATATTCATAGGAATCATAATCAAAGACACAAAATAGCTACATTTCATATTCGTTCAAACATTATATGATTGCTCCAAATAAAAATGTCACAAACACCACACTCTACCAGCAGGCACCCAAACCAACACACACAAAACACACAAGCACAACACACACACCACACAACACACACACACACACACACACACACACACACACACACACACACACACACACACACCAATGTACGTATGGATACAATATTAAAACCATTGACTAGAAAAGACATGATCACCATTATTTATGCATTGTAAGCACTCACTTGCATACACACTATACATGCATGCACACACACACACACACACACACACACACACACACACACACACACACACACACACCTCCCCCCCCACACCATCCACACACACACACACACACACACACACACACACACACACACACACACACACACACACACACACACACACACACACACACTCCAATAAATGCAATGTTTTAAGACTATTAGCTAGAAAAACATGAATTTACAAGCAATTAAAAAAATCAATAAAGCCAAAATTAAGACATTTTATGAGTGCATAGGCATATATATGCACGCCTATATGCATTGACTATATTCATAACTGTGCCAATTAAGACATTTTATGAGTGCATAGGCATATATATGCACGCCTATATGCATTGACTACATTCATAACTGTGCCAATCAGGTAAGTATTTCAGAGAGGGGGGGGGGGGGGGGGGGGGGGGGGGTTTTGTATAGTTTGTTATTTCATTATAGAAAATAAACTGAAAAATTTGCTTTTGTACTTCTAGCATTCAATTTCTGATGAAATAAATTACTATTAATCTCTTACATTCAATTTCAAAATTTAATAAAAAAACACCCAAAACACCCAAAACAAAAATGTCTACACTATTGTATTCCTTGCAATCAGTTTCATTATACAAAAAGCAATGCAAAATATACCATACAAAACTTTTTTCCCATGAAATGTTTTGCAAAAACTATAGTATTTCCTGCAATCAATTTTATGGGGAAAAAAACAAAAAAATTAATATTGTATTTCTTGCATTTAATTTCATTATTTAAAGAAAAACACCGAAAAATATTTAGATATAATATTTTTCTTGCATTCAATGTCATTACAAAAAGGAGAAAAAAAAACGAAAAAGAAAATATACTATTGTCAAGTCAAAAACACTCTAATCATCCCTGAAGGGCAATTACAATACTCACAGGCATATTCATAGGAATCATGATCAAAGACACAAGATAGCTACATTTCATACTTGTTCAAACATTATATGATAGCTTCAAATAAAAATGTCACAAACACTCACACTCTACCGGGCAGGGGCACACACACACACACACACACACACACACACACACACACACACACACACACACACACACACACACACACACACACAAAGTTTGACTTTGACTTTGACTTTGACTTGACTTTGACACAATGTGTGGATACAATATTAAAACTATTGACTAGAAAAAAAAAACATAATCTGATCAGTAGTATTTACCCATTGTACACACTCCACTCATTCGCACATATACATGCATGCACCTGGCGCGCGCGCGCGCGCGCGCACACAACACACACACACACACACACACACACACACACCAGCACACACACCCAAACACACATACACGCACACCAATAAGTGCAAAATTTTAAGACCATTAGCTAGAAATGAATTTACAAGCAATTCAAAAAATTAATAAAGCCAAAATTAAGTCACTGATTTTATGAGTACATAAGCAGGTATATGCACTACTATCTGCATTGACTACATTCATTACTGGCAATCAGGTAAGTAATTCAGAGAAGTGGGGGGTACTTTATTTCTTTAAAAAAAAAAAAACCCACAAAAATTTGGTTTTGTATTTCTAGCATTCAATTTCTTATTAAAAAATACTATTAATCTCTTGCATTCAATATCGTCATTTAAAAAGCTAACAAAAAATCCCAAAACCTTGCACTATTGTATTCCTTGCAATCAGTTTCATTATACAAAAAGAAATGCAAAAATATACTCTACAAAACTTTTTTCCCATGAAATTTATTGCAAGAACTATTGTATTTCTTGCAATCAATTTCAAAGGGAAAAAAACTAAAAATTTAATATTGCATTTCTTGCATTCAATTTCATTATTAAAAAAAAAAACACTGGAAAATACAGTAATATTTTTCTTGCAATCAATGTCATTATAAAAAGAGGGGGGAAAATATACTATTGTCAAGTCAAGTCAAAAACACTTTAATCGTCCCTGAAGAGCAATTACAATACTGACAGGCATATTGATACGAATCATCATCAAAGACACAAAATAGCTACATTTCATATTTGTTCAAACATTATATGATAGCTTCAAATAAAAATGTCACAAAAACTCACTCTCTACCAGCAGGCACCCAAACCAACACACACAAACACACACAAGCACACACACACACACACACACACACACACACACACACACAAACACACACAACACACACACACACACACTACACACACACAACACACAACACACACACACACACACACACACACACCATGTTTGGATACAATATTAAAACCATTGACTAGAAAAGACATGATCACCATTATTTACGCATTGTAAGCACTCACTTGCACACACAACTATACATGCACTCACGCTCACACACACACACACACACACACACACACACACACACACACACACACACACACACACACACACACACCACACCAATAAATGCAATGTTTTAAAGAATATGAATTTACAAGCAAATCAAAAAAATCAATAAAGCCAAAAATAAGAATTTTTGAGTACATAACATGTATATGCATGCCTTATGCATTGACTACATTCATAACTGTGGCAATCAGGTACGTAATTCAAAAGTGGGAGTGGGGGGGGGGAAATTTGTGTATAGTTTATTTTCATTAAAAAAAACACGAAAAACTGTATATCTAATTTTTCTTTGATATTTAATCTTCATTCAATTTCTTATTAAAAACCGTTACACTCTTGTATTCCTTGCAATCAGTTTCATTACACAAAAAGCAATGCAAAATATACTTACAAAACTTTTTCCTTGCATGCAAGAAATTTTTTTTGTAATTTCATGGAAAAAAACTAACAAAATTGATATTGTATTCTTTCTTGCATTCAATTTCATTATTTAAAAAAATGACTACTGTTTTATAGTATTCAGTTTTATTATAAAAAAAGAAATAGAAAAATATACTTGTATTTCTCGCATTCAATTCTTTCTTAAAAAAAGGCACACGAAAAATATATATTGTATTTCTTGTATTCAATTTCCTTATAAATAAAAAAAATTATACTGTTACATTTCTTGCATTCAATTTCATTATTCTTAAAAAACAACGGAAAAATATATTTTTGTATTCTTGCATGCAAGTTCTTTAATAAAAAAAACAATGAAGTACGATTAATCTCTTTGATTCAATTTCACATTAAAAAATAACACTTTGTATTTCTTGCATTCAATTTCATTATACAAAAAGCAACAAAATATATACTATTGTATTTCTCGCTTTCAATTTCATTATAAAAAAAGACGAAAAATATACTATTGCATTTCTTGCATTCAATTTCATTATGAAAAATGAAATGCAATAACTGCATAACACGTTGTATTTTTGTAATTCAATTTCATATTTAAAAAAAAACACCGAAGAATATACCTATCATTTTTCTTGCATTCAATTTTATTAAAAAAAAAAAAAAACAAGAAAAACGAATAGATTACAATTTTTGCATTCAATTTCATTGTAAAAAAAACCGAAAAATATCAGTTGTGTTTCTTGCATTTTATTTCAGTATTTTAAAAAAAATAAATGCATTTGTACTTCTTGCATTCAACTTTATGAAAAAACTACTATTAATCTCTTGCATTCAATTTATTATTTAAAAAAAAACAACTAAAAAACCCGTTACACTATTGATTCCTTTAATCAGTTTCATTATACAAAAAGCCCAAAATATACTTTTGTGTATCTCTCGCATTCAATTTCATAAAAAAAAAAGAAAAAAAAATCACTATTGGATTTCTTGCTTTTCAACTTCGTTATAAAACAAACAACGAAAACTTACTAGATCTATTTGCATTCTTTAATTGAATTTCTTAAGGAAAAGAAAGCAAAAAAATATATATTTGTATTTCTGGCATTCAATTTTTTATAATAAGTAACATAATTGAATTTCTTGCATTCAATTTCATTACAAAAAAAAAACAACGACGAAAAATAATACTATTGTGTTTCTTGCATTAATTTCATCATAAAAAAGAAAAGGAAGAATATACTGCTGTATTTCTTGAATCAATTTTATTTAAAAAAAACGAAAAAATATGTATTTCAATTCATTTCATTAGACAATGCATTTCTTGCATTACATAAAAAAACGAAAAATAGTGTTAAAAAACAAACCAAAACAAACAAACTAAACCACACCATCTCTCTCTCTCTCTCTCTCTCTCTCTCTCTCTCTCTCCTCTCTCTCTCTCTCTCTCTCTCTCTCTCGTCTCTCTCTCTCTCTCTTCTCTGTAACATGGATTACCATTCCTCCAAAACATTTCTACAACTCTCCTCCTCTCCGTCCCTTCTTCCTCATCTACAAAACTAAAAGACAATCACCCCTCTGTCAAACATTTATGCAAACACTAGCATGCACATGTGCATACATACATGCCCTTATGTCTATCTCTTACGAACTACCACACTGACAAACATTCTTTCAATTCTGGAAACCTCCATTACAAATGTGTCTAATATGCAATCACATTTCTTCATTTTTCTTCCCAGAAAAGTGTATAACGTAAATTCTACGCTGCCTGAAATACGACTTTTGCCTCCCGCATAAATTAAATAAAAACTTTGCCATTATTGCGATAGCCATAGGACCAGGTCAGTTGCTCTTGTTTCTAAATTAATGTAAAGAAAAGGCTTTTTAAAAATGAAAGCAACCTTAGACCACATAGGATCAGGTCATTTGCTCTTGTTTATGATTTAATGTAAAGAAAAAGGTAAACAAAATTAATAAAATCATCTAAGACACCAGTGGTCAACTATACACCACACATTTATCCAAAATTAACAATTAGCAATCACCAAAACCCGAGTGCTTTTCCCACCTAAAAATAAACTAAAAATGCACACATACACCACACAATTTTTCGATGGTTTCACAGTATATCTAAGGAAATGGTAACGAATACAGTAATATACCATTCGATAGATATGCCTCAGTAACACACCAACACACACCACACCCACACACACACACACACACACACAACACACACACACTCACACACCAACACACCACACACACACACACACACACACACACACACACACACACCACACACACACACACACACACACACACACACACACACACACAACACACACACACACACACATTGTGTGCCTGTGGGGAGGGATGATAAAATTTGCAAACTCAATGCTCAGGGACTGATGTAAAAAAATAACAAACCACTGTTCTTATTCCATTACTCGAAATAAAGAATTGAGAACACACACACACACCACACACACACACACACACACACACACACACACACACGACACACACACACACACACACACACACACACTTTGTTCAGCCAGAAGGAAAACATTAATTTTGCAAACTGGTAGTTTAAAAAAAAAAAGCGCACAAGTGCTAATTCCATTAATGTCAAAATAAAAATTTGAGAATGTGAGAACGGATGACACAAATTCGCCAAACGCATGTACACGAGACGGGATGTAAAAAAGCGCACGAGTGCTTATTCCGTATCTTCAAATAAAGAACTGAGAACACACACACACTCACACACACCACACTCACTACACACCCACACCTCACTCCACACACTACACATTCTCTCTCTCTTTTTGCATTCCTACTTACCAAAACATACTTTCTACATCCTTTGAATATCCCTGTCCTATAAACATCACCCCTCTCCCCCCTCTGCCCCCCCCCCCCCCCCCCCACACTCACACACTCCTGTCAATTCCATCACTGCTTTTTTCGTTATAAATATTTAAGTTTTTTCTGAACATTTCAATCCCATAATTATTTTTAAAAGTATTTTCATAACTCCCCATCCCCTCCCCCAACTTACCATGACTACCTATCCCCTATCTACTATCCCTATCCAGACTAACCTACCCCCTATCTACTAACCTTACCTATCCCCTATCGATGACTACCTATCCCCTATCGCATTCACACATAAGTCCTCGTATATATTCCCACAGACCTAAAGATCCTAACCACCACCACCACCACCCCTCTCCTAGCATCTCTTTCCTTGATATTCTAACCCCCCTAATCCTCCCTCCCAGCCATGGAGATGGGGGAAGGGGGGAGGGGTGGGGGGCTGTGAGTATAAACATATTCCCACTTCTGGAAATTCGTGCAAGGATATCCCTCATTTCTGTCTCAATGTTCTGCCTTGTTTCTGTTCTTCTTGTCTATCTTCTACCTTCCTGGTCCTTCTTTCCCGCCATTTAAAAAAAGACAAACGAAGTCCCTGATTCCCTCCTATTTCGAAATTATATGCGCTGGGCCTGCCTTGTCAGGCCTTAAGGCAGCGAAACGTATTTTCGCTCATATTACAGTATCTCTCTAGAGTAGGACCCAACGACAAAAAAAAAAGTTCTACAACCACCCTCACCATACGAGAAAAAAATGTTTTGCCATAGTGTCAGCATGTACCAAGGAATCTACCTGCCATTTGTGTCCACATGACGGGCCAGGGTTAGAGTAACTGGAAAGGTTAGTTGTAAAGGGTTAGGGTTAGTTGTAAGGTTAATATTGGGGTAAGGGTTGTCAGTCCGTTGGCTGGTCTGTCTGCATGCATGCATTGGACACAAGAACAGGTAGACACCCAAAGGTATGTGGCTTTAGACACAGAGGTATATATATGTTTTCTATCAGCATTAAAAATTTAGCAAAGCCAGGGAACGGGGAAGAAGTTTTATCAAATTATTCTAATTACCAGTCCTATCAACGTCAAGAGTTTTTGTTGGATTTGGTGTTTAATTTTTTTTTAATAATAAATTTCCAAGTTTTTCAGCTACATAAAAGATATTACATTTTTGAAAAGTTGTCTCCATTTGTAAAAAGAAACCATTACGCCCAAAATAACCCATGGAATTTTCTCTTTAAAATGGAATATGCCGAAACTGAACCACAAGAAAAACACCTAACCTCCCTTCCCCCATTTTTTCCTATCTCCACTGATCCACACATGTGAATTCTACTCCCTCCTTCTCCCAACACCCTTTCCCTTAAATTACTTCCCAAAGTTATGTCCCTTTTCACTAACACCCCCTTCCCACCCACCCACCCACACACACACATTCTCTCTCTCTCTCTCTCTCTCTCTCTCTCTCTCTCTCTCTCTCTCTCTCTCTCTCTCTCTCTCTCTCTCTCTCTCTCTTACGCATGCAGAACACCTTGCGCGCACGTAAAAAACCTGCTCCCCTTTTGGGAAGAGTATGCCATTGTGTATCAGTGGGCAGGTGACAAATTTGAGAAATAGTATAAAAGCAACGAGCGCTTATTTCATTATCCTCGAAATTGGAAAAAAAAAATATTAGACACTCGTGTTTTGTAAGGTATAAGAAATCTTTTACTTTAAAATATATAACGGTCATTTAATTTAACTTGCATATTTGCATTTCGGAATGATAATTTTATATCAAGGGTAGATCATCACATAGCCTCGTTCATAGTACGTTGAAACTTATTCTACTATCCTCTTCTCTCTCTCTCTCTCTCTCTCTCTCTCTCTCTCTCTCTCTCTCTCTCTCTCTCTCTCTCTCTCCGGTCCTATAAACCGAGACCCCGTGTGCGAACGCACGCAAAACACCTTGCACACACGTTAAATCCTGTTTCACTTTTGTAAGAGTAGACCATTATGTTCGGTGAGAACAGATGTCAAAATTAAAGAAAAACTGCATCCAATCCAATTATGTTGCTTATAGCCCCGCTGACCACATAGGCCATATCGGGGCTGTCACCTCGTCATATTTTAAAACTCGTATTAAAAGTGTGCGACTATGTACAGTTTAAAACGAGGTATAAAACCAACTCAACCGTCCTTGCTTGTATCGACGCTCCGGCCGACCATAAGGGTCAGCCCTGGACGGCCCCCGCGTCATGGGAAAACCCACATTGATCACACTTAAAATGAGATAAAACCAAAACCAGATTCCTTAAAACAACCTTGTCCTTAGAGAACAACCATACCACTTTCACTCATATCAGACGGGAAAAGCCCGATTCTCTCAGGAAGTTAAAAATGGTGTCCGGTGGAACATCCCGAAAGAGGATCTTTAGGGAGTCCGCGGTAAAATGCTTGTGCCTAATATCCTGAGCATCCCGACACTCCAGGAGCAGATGCCTGATGGTTACCCGCACGTCACAAGTCACGCACCATGGGGTTCCCTCGCCTTTCAGCAAGTGAACGTGAGTGATGTGAGAATGACCCGTGTGTATCCTGGTGAACACTGTCGCCTCCCTTTGGTTTTTGACACACAGAGGGAAAACCTCTTTCAGGTTGGGACGGATCCGAAAAAGTTTGTTGTCTCTCTGAGCGTTCCACTCCTCCTGCCAGAGGAAGTGCACATATTGTTCGCTCCTAGGTTTCAGATCCGTGAACGGCACCGTGGACCCGGAAACCTCCTGCTCCGTGGCACACCTGGCGAGTCGGTCAACCGTTTCGTTGCCCCGAATGCCCGCGTGCCCGGGACCCACACCAAAACCACGTCACACCCGTCCCGTCTCACGGAAGTATACAGCTCGTATAACTGCTGAAGCCTAGGGTGGTTTATGTTCCTACAAGCGATAGCCTCCAGAGCAGAGAGCGAATCCGCACAGACCAAGAAGTCTTTCTTTCCCGATCGCCGGATCAGTTGCAGGGACAAGACGAGAGCGCTCAGTTCGGCCATGTACGCCGAGGTATCCGAAGGCAGGTGCTCCGAAAGCGCCGACTCCTTGATGGTGGGACAATAGGCGGCGTAGGCCACCCCCTCCTCCGACTTGGACCCGTCCGTGAAAACCCTGGTGTGGGACGGATACGACGCACAGAGCTCTCGGAAGAAGGCCCCATGCGCCGTGGAGCTGGTGACATCTTTCCTGTGAGCGGCAAGATCAAAACGGACAACCGGGGTTTCCACCATCCACATAGGCGTCTCTGGAAACTTGGGAAGGTCGCAGATGACACCCAAATCGATACCCGCCTCCCGGAGATGGGGAAGGATCCGAATGCCCAGAGGCGGGGCGGCAGAAGGCGATTTCTCAAACTTGGCCTGAAACCGGGGGTTCATGACACAATCATGCCGGGTTGTTATACTCTGAATAAAGACGGCGGTTTTTTTAGTGAAGGCTCTCCCGCTTCCGCGTACAGGCTGTACACTGGCGTCGTTCGGAACGCTCCGAGACAGATCCGGAGCCCTGGTGGTGGATCGGGTCCAGAGCTTTCAGGTATGAAGGCCTCGCCGAGCTGTACACCTGACATCCGTAGTCACTGGCCCTTGATTCCAGACCCACAGGCCCTGAAAGGAGAAAGTCATAATCATCGCTAAGACTACGTGCTTCGTGTGTGTGTGTGTGTGTGTGTGTGTGTGTGTGTGTGTGTGTGTGTGTGTGTGTGTGTGTGTGTGTGTGTGTGTATGGGTGTGTGTGTGTGTGCACGAGTATGTGTGTGTGTGCGCGTGTGTGTGTGAGTGTGTGTGTGTGGTGTGTGTGTGTGTGTGTGTGTGTGTGGTGTGTGTGTGTGTGTGTGTTTGTGTGTGTGTGGTGTGTGTGTGTGTGCGTGCGTGTGTGTGTGTGTGTGGTGCGTGTGGTGTGTGTTGTTGCTGCGCGAGTGTGTGTGGTGTGTGGTGTGTGTGTGTGGTGTCGTGTGTGGTGTGTGTGTTGTGTGTGTGAATTAATCTAACTTGACTATTTTCTTTATACTACATGCATTTCGGAATGATATATCAACGGTAGATCATCCCATATCCTTGTTCATAATAAGGTGAAACTTGATTCTGCTACCATTATTCCCCCTTCTTCCCCCCTCTCTGACGTACACTACTACTACTTCTACTACTATCGCCCACCGCCCCGCCGCCGCCGCCGCCACCGCCGCCACCACCACCACCACCACCACCACCACCACCACCACTACTACTACTACTACTACTACTACAACACTACTACAACTACTACAACAACTACTACAACAACAACTACTACAACAACTACTACTACAACAACTACTACTACTACTACTACTACTACTACTACTACTACTACTGCTGCTACTGCTACTACTACTACTACTACTACTACTACAACAACTACAACAACTACAACAACAACTACAACAACAACTACTACAACACTACTACAACTACAACTACAACTACTACTACTACTACAAACTGTTACTGTATCTACGCCTATCGTCTATGTTTTTGTATTTTCAAAAAACATTTTTTTTTTAAATCAACCTAAATAAATAACCAACCGACCAAACAAAAAACACAGAAAAAAAGCACAAAAATTAACGCGAGTCCTACAAGGATTAATGGGACATCCAAGGGTACATAATGACCAGAGGTGTTTTTCAAAACAAACTGATCAGGGTCATGAATTATTTTTTCTTTTAAAGACATCCAAGATGATCACAAATTTTACAACAAAATGTTGAAGACCAGCGTATTTTTCTCAAACCTATGGAATCTGATTCATTGTATAAAAAAAAAATCCGTGTAGAAAAAAAAGATCTTACACGCAATAATGTTGGCCTCAGTGATCCCGGTTATGGGCCTTGCTGATACGGACTCTCCCCTTGCTGATACGGATGCTCTCCCCTTGTAGAAAAGGCAGGTCATGATGGCTGCCCACACACATGTCAGGTCAGGTCACTGGCCCTTGATTCCAGACCCACAGCCCCTGAAAGCAGAAAGTTATCACCAGTAAGACTGCGGGCTTTGTGTGTTTGAGTGAGTGAGTGAGTGAGAGAGAGATAGAGAGAGAGAGAGAGAGAGAGACAGACAGAGAAGAGAGAGAGGAGAGAGAGAGAGAGAGAGGAGAGAGAGAGAGAGTGTGTGTGTGTGTGGTGTGTGAGTGCGTGTGCGTTGTGTGCCCGCGCGTGTGTTGTATGTGTGCATGTGAACTTGTGTTTGTGCGTGTGCGTGTGCGTACGTACGTGCGTGCGTGCGTGTGTGCGTGCGTGCGTGCGTGCGTGCGTGTGTGTGTTTGTGCGAGTGTGGGTGTGTGCGAGTGTGGGTGTGTGCGAGTATGGGTGTGTGCGAGTGTGCGTGCGCGTGCGTGCGCGCGCGCGCGCGCGCGCGCGTGTGTGTGTCCCTGTGTTATGCACGCAAAAGACACACACACACACAGTCTTTACAATTAAAAGAAAACCCTCAATGATTCATCCTGCTTAACCAGAAGTGAACTATGCTGTTCTCAAGACTTGAGGGCTAAACACCCCATACCTGAATCATGTATAATAAAGTCGCTCCACTATAGCTGTACACTTCTTATATATATATATATACTTACACATCCCAAGCATTTGATGGTCAGTTTTCTACTACAGCTGTGCACATATACTTACATGTTCTGGGCATATTTTGATGTCAGCTTTCCAGACGATCACACTTTTGAGGAGAGGGCTCCCGGGGGATCCACATAACGGCTTTCAGGAGAAGACTCTCAGATGATCCACACGATGACTCACCACACAAGAGGACTCTCAGATGACCCATATGACCCCTCACCAGATTAGGACCCGCGTGGAATAAAGTATGGGAGGGAAGGAGCCTAAGGAAATGCTGTGAACATGTGAGAGGTGACCAAGTCCCAATCCCTCGTGACCACTGTCTCAAAGCCTGTGTAGGTGGTGGTGTTTACAGACACCAGGATCGCTGTAGGTGGTGGTGTTTACGGACACCAAGATCACTGTAGGTGGTGGTGTTTACAGACACAAAGATCACTGTAGGTGGTGGTGTTTACGGACGTCAAGATCACTGTAGGTGGTGGTGTTTACGGACGTCAAGATCGCTGTAGGCGGTGGTGTTTACACCAGGATCATTGTAGGTGGTGGTGTTTACGGACACCAGGATCAATGTAGGTGGTGGTGTTTACGGACACCAAGATCATTGTAGGTGGTGGTGTTTACGGACACCAGAATCGCTGTAGGTGGTGGTGTTTACGGACATCAGGATCACTGCAGGTGGTTGTGTTTACGGACACCAAGATCACTGTAGGTGGTGGTGTTTACGGACACCAGGATCAATGTTGGTAGTGGTGTTTACGGACATCAAGATCACTGTCACCAAGATTGCGCTCCTGTCATCTCTTGCTTTTAATTTTTGTTCCCTGTTTATTTTATTTTATTTTATTTTTTTAATTCTATGGTTTACTTTTTAAATTTTCTATTTCATCTCTGTATACTACTTCCTATTCTATGTTTTGTTTAATAAAATTGATTTAGGTTTTGTTTCATTTATTTTATTCCCTATTCTGTTTTAATTTTTATTTGATTTT
>CM060335.1:45074065-45084065 GCA_030674155.1 Stramonita haemastoma
GTTGTGCCTGCAGAGACACGAAGTGGTGTTAGCCCTGGTCGGATGAAGAGTGAAGTGAAGTAAAGTGGGGTGGGGTGAGGTGCCTGCAACACGTTCACTGCTCTTCTCCTGACCTTATGTGTGAGTAAAAAGTTCAGTTCAGGTTTCACGTGCATAATGAACTGAAGCGTTTTGCACTGAAGGTGATAGGATAACTTGTTGATTCCCTAAACTTACAGTGTTCGTGGCTGTTTCGTTCCATTCTTTTCTGTGTGTTTCTGTGGGTTTTTTTTTTATTCTTTGATTTCGAGGATAATGGAACAAAGCCACGGATTCAGTCCCCTCCTACCCCGATTTTTGCACAGTAATAGAGCCCACAGCATCAAGAGAGTCCTCTACTGTACACTGATAAGTCTATAAACCGAAGTCCCGTGTGTGAAACACAGAGAACATCTTGCACACATATTAGCTCCTGTTCCACTTTTCAAAAGAGTAGACCATTGTGTGCCTGTGGAAACAGATGATAAAATTAACAATACCACAATACACATGGGGACTGGATCCAAAAAACACATGAGTGCTTATTCCATTAATCTCGATACACACAACACACACACACATATTATATATATTATATATTACATATTTAGAGAGAGAGAGAGAGAGAGGAGAGAGAGAGAAGAGAGAGAGAGAGAGAGAGAGAGAGAGAGAGAGAGAGAGGAGAGAGAGAAGGAGAGAAGAGAGAGAGAGAGATGGAGAGAGAGTAAGAGTGAGATGAGAGGAGAGAGAGAGATGAGAGAGATGATGATAGGAAAAGGTAGAGAGCAAGGTTTTGAACATGAAAGTGGCTGTTGAAAAGTTGAGACAAAAACTAATCTGCAGTGGGATATCTTAGGTAAAACATTCTCTCACAAGCCAAAGTTGAATGTGCTGGGCCTGGTTTGTTAGGCGCTTAACGGCAGCGCAACGCATTTTCACTCATATAACAGGCAACAAAAGTTGCTGTCTGAGCGTTTGACAACGATAAAAGAGAAGATTAAAATATAGACCTGAATATGTTTTGTGGCTGTATTTGGAAGTATAAAATGTAGGCTTTTGGTGAAGGGATAGAAGAAGGTGAAGAGGCGTTAAATTAAACAAAAATAGAGGGAAGTCATTCCATTTGGATGGACCAGAAAATGAGAAAGAGCGATGGCCAACAGTGGTTTGATTGAATCTGGGTGTTCAAAAGCACAAATCATCTGGGGCTGAGCGAAGTGTATGGGATGGAGTGTACAGACGAAGACAGTTACAGATATAAGCAGGTGCAGATTTGTCGAGATATTTGAAACAAAGCGTACTTATTTCATATTTCATTCTTTTTGTGGGACGGACAACCAGTGAAGAAATCGCAAGAGAAGAGTGCTGAGAAGATTTTTTTTCTTCTTTAGTTGAACTGCAGGGGACCGGATAGCTCAGTGGTCAGAGCACTAGCTTTCCCCAAGCTAGGTTAAGTAGCATCGAGCGTGGTTACCAGCTGGATGGACGACCGTTTGCGCGCCTTGGCTTCAGTACAGTCCCCCCAGTTCACCCAGCTGTAAATGTGTACCTGCCCTCTTTAGGGTCAGGGAAGGTAAAGCAGCGAGGAAGAGGAGATAGGTGCTGCCCTCAATATGCTGGCCTCTAGAGAAGCTGAGGTTACTGACATTTCGCTCTTCAACGACTGCACAGGTTATGGGAACACCTCCCTTTCTACCAGCATGATGACAACAGATGGATTGTTATTTTGTCATACAGCGGATATCTGTGCTGAATATCTTCCGTCAAAGGCACGGATCTCTCTCTGTTTCTGTCTCTCTCTCACAACACACACAAACACACACACACACTCTCTCTCTCTCTCACACACACACAACTACAAAGGCAACAAGCTTGTTTATTTCCAATCAAAATCTTTGGCATTTATTTGTCTTCTTTGGTGGATACTAACTACACACTAACTTCCTATAGTGTCATAGTAAGAGATAGATATCTGAAGCATAGAACAAACATGTGGGAAAGATAAGCCTAGCTCAGTTGTCAGAGCACTCGCTTTCCCTCAGCCAATGTTAGGTACGGTGCATCGAGCGTGGTTACATTTTTTTTATGGGTGACCATTTGCGCCTTGGCTTTAGTATAGTCCCCCCCAGTTCACCCAGCTGTAAATGAGTACCTGTCCTCTTTAGGGTCAGGGAAGGTAAAGCAGCGAGGGAGAGGAGATGGGAACCGCACTCAATATGCTGGCCCCTAGAGAAGCTGAGGTCTCTTATGCCTTGATTCCCTACGACCGCATAAGTTATGGGACACCTTTACCTTTTACAAACATGTCATGTATGTCCTAGTTAAAGTGCTGATCAAAAACAAACTCATCAAGGTGAAGTTATGTTTAGTATTAATGTTTTACATACTTACTTACATTTCTGTACATCAACCACATGTTTTTTTTATTTTTAAGAGTACTACTTTTTTCTTGTCTACTCATTATATCTATTTTTTGGTGCCACGACATCGAAAGTATAAAACTATGATTCTATATTTAAATGGTGATTGAGCACGAACGAAACTATCAACATAGTAAGCAAAACAAACAAATACATAAAGAGAACAGAAATATACGGTTAGCAAAAACAAGAAGGGAGCATCCTCCCGCGAAACACATACACACACACGCACACACACACGCACTCAAGCACACACAAACACACACACACACACACACACACACACATACACACACACACACACACAACACACACACACACACACACACACACACACACACACACACACACACACACACACACACACACACAGAAAATTACATACATTAGGGGGACGGGATAGCCTAGTGGTCAGAACATTGCGCTGGCAATTTGACGACCCGAGTTCGATTCCCGCTGCAGGGGATTTTTCCCTTGGAGTTAACATCAGTGCCGACTCCACTCTCCCCAAAAGTTTTTCGGATGAGACTGTAAACCAAGGCCCCGTGTGCGAACGCACGCAGAACATCTTGCGCACACGTTAAATTCTGTGCCGGTAAGAGTAGGCCATTGTGTGCCGGTGGGAACAGATGACAATATTTACACAACGGCATACACACGGGGACTGGATGAAAAAAGCACATGATTGCTTATCCCATTATCCTCCATATAACAGAATAAAATAAAATTATAAAAAATAAACATACACATGATATCAGGACAGCATACACAGTGTCTGATTTTTTGTTGTAAAAAGTTATAAAAACAAACAAACAAACACTAGACATACAAATAAACTAGAATCAAATGAAACAGACTCAGCAGTAAACAGACAAAAAACCCCCAAATAAATATGACAATGTAGAATCTATATGTAAAGAAAAAAAGATCCCCCTTTAATCTAATTCAATAGTCAACATGTCATTCTAGCCCATCCCATAGGTCTTTTCTTTTCAGTAAATACTCATTTTGACTTTTTTTTAAAAGAAAAACAATGGCATGTTAATCACGGTTTGTTTGGGTTTTTTTTTAAAAACACGCTTTAAAAGAATAATTGCACATTCATCCACACACACACACACACACAACACACACACACACACACACACACAACACACACACATAAAACACACACACATAAAACACACACACACATAAAAACACACGCACGCACGCACGCACACACGAACGCACACACACACACACACACCACACACACACACACACACACACACACACACACACACACACACGAACGCCACACACACACACACACACACACACACACACACACACACACACAACACACACACACACACACAACAACCACACATATAACACTTCACTCTCTAATCATCATCATACAAATTTCATCATGATAAAATACATCATCATCTCCTCTTACAAACTAACAATGCCTGAACAAGAATGCGTCAAGAGTCTTTCGTTTGATAATGTGCTGGGCTCTGTGGGTTCAGGGGAGAAGACTCTTGCTGGTCACGTGACGGGGGCAGTTTGTGCGGCAGCAAATGAAGACAGAACATGATGACGGCAGACAGCAGGAGAAAGCGCCCATCACGTGATACGCTACGTCATAGGAACCTGTGCTGTCACGGATATAGCCTGTGTGAAAAATAAAACTGGTGTTATTCGTATGCAAACAAACGTAGATACCCTGCTCAACAACAGTCAGTTGATTTGTTAGTTTCTTTTGGAGTTAACATCAGTGCAGACTCCATTTTCCCCAAAAGTCTTTTGGATGAGACTGTAGACCGAGGTCCCGTGTGCGAACGCACGCAGAACGTCTTGCGCGCACGCTAAATCCTGTTCCGCTTTTCGAAAGAGAAAGCCATTGTGTGCGGGTGGGAACAGATGACAAAAATTACAAAAACTGCATACACACGGGGACAGGATGTAAAAAAGCACAAGAATGCTTATCCCACTATCCTCAATATAAAAATGAATACATAAATATAATCCATCCATCCATCCATCCATCCATCCATCACCAAACATACACAAATACATGTGTACATACATAATTATATGCACAAATAAATGCATAAAGATTCTCTGCCTGTCTGCCTGTCTGTCTGTCTGCCTGTCTGCCTGTCTGTCTGTCTACCTGCCTGCCTGTCTGCCTGCCTCTCTCTGTGCTGTCTGTTTCTGTCTGTCTGTCTATCTACCCAGAAGAGAATGGAACACAGCCATGACGCTCCTCCCCCTTCCCCTTTCCTCCTCCTCCCCCTTTCTCCTCCTCCCCTTCCTCCTCCTCCTCCCCCACCCCCCCTCCTCCTCCCCCACCCCCACCTCCCCTCCCCCCATACCCTCCCCACTCTCCACCCCCCACCCCAACCCACCCACCCACTCACCCCCACCCCAACCAATCCCACATCCCTCCCCACCTCCCCACCCTCCCACCACCAAACCACCCCCACACCCCCCTCAACCCCCCACCCCCCTCAACCCACCCAACCCTTAACCTACCCAGAAGAGGATGGAACACGGCCATGACGCCTCCCATGAAGAGCTTCATGAAGCCCAAAGCCTTGGCGGTGTTCTCCAGGCCGATGTCCTCCATGATCAGGATGGGCAGCAGACAGGCGGCCACCCCGCCCAGGAGACCCTGCACCACGGCGAAGGCGATCAGCAGAGGGAAGGAGGTCAGGAGGCGCGTCAGCTGGTAGGTGAGGCCCAGGAGGGTGAAGGATGTGCCGATCATTGTGGACACCTGGCAGAAAAGTGTGCCGGTGGCAACGGATGACAAGATTTACAAAATTGCATACTTACGGGGATTGGATGTTTTAAGAAAAAAGGCGTATGAGTGCTTTATTTTATTTTTAACCAATTTATGTCACAGCACATTTCTCTGCGTGAAATTCCAGCTGCTCTCCCAGGGGCGAGCGCGTCGCCACAAGTGCAGCGCCTACCCATTATTTTTGTTGTTATTCCATTATCCTCGATATAAAAGAATAAAATAAAACAAAAAAAATTAAAATAAGATAAAGTGGAGAAAAATGTATACTGCCATCAAGCAGGATCAAACTGATCAGTAACATAAATACACACACGCACGCACGCACTCGCACGCACGCGCGCACACATACGCGCGTGCACATACACACACACTTATGCACGCACACACGCAAGCACACGCGTGAGCGCACACACGAACATGCACGAACACACACATACACAAACTGACTGACATGTGCGCATACGCACACACGCAGGCACACACGCACGCTGAGGAGAGAGAGAGAGAGAGAGAGAGGAAGAGGAGAGAGAGAGAGAGAGAGAGAGAGAGAGAGAGAGAGAGAGAGAGAAGAGAGAGAGAGAGAGAGAGAGAAGAGTTACGCACACAGTGACAGGCAGACAGACAGACACACACACACTCCTCACACACACACACACCTCACACACACACACACACACACACACACACACACACCACACACACACACACACACACACACACACACACACACACACACACACACACTCACACACACACACACACACACACACACACACACACAACACAAACAAACAAACAAACAAACAACTTAACAGACACACACACACACACACAAACAAACAAACAAACCACAATGATTGTAAACTCAATAATAATAATAATAATAATAATAATAATAATAATAATAATAATAATAATAATAATAAAAACAACTTTATTTACCTTCACAATTTTCAAATCGGCCAGGAAGCCACAGCCAAGTCGACAGAAGAAATCCAGCCCTCCAATGATACTGTAACACAACATGAAAAGGAGAAATGACTACACTTGTGTATAACAATATATATATATATATATATATTATATATATATATATATATATATATATATATATATATAATATATATTATATATTATACTCTCTTTGTCTCTGATCTGACTTTGGTTTTTGTCATAAATCCCCCCCCCCCCCTCTCTCTCTCTCTCTCTCTCTCTCTCTCTCTCTCTCTCTTCTCTCTTTCGATGTCTCTCTGTCGATCTCTTATGTCTCCCAGTCCCCTTTCTCTCTCTTTTAACACACACACTCACACGCAGACACACACACACACACACACACACACACACACACACACACACACACACACACACACACACACTACACACAACACAACACACACACACACACCACCACCACCACCACCACCCACCACACCCCACCTCACCCCACCACACCGCACCGCACCCCACCCCACCCCAACCACACCCTACCCCACCACACCCAACCACCACACATCCCACCACACCCCACTTTACCTGAGAAGGATAGCAGCCTGTTCCTGGCTGAGTGACCTCTCAGCGGCCAAGGCAGGCAGGTAGACAGTGACTGCATTGGCCATAGGGGAGCAGAGGAAGAAGACGACCAGCAGACGAAACATGGGACTGTGGAACAGCCCAAAGTCTAGAACCCCGCCCACTTGTCTGACCAGGTGACACACTCGGCCCAGGCATGTGCTGCATATATAGGGATTTAGGGATTAGGGTTGGGTTGGGTAGGGTGGTGGGTTGGGGGGTTGGGGGTGGGGGGACGGGATAGCTTAGGTGACGTGAAACCTATGTGGTTGTAGGGGCGCAAGGTGTCAGAGACCTCAGCTTCTCTAGGGGCCAGCATGTTGAGGGCGGTGCTCATCTTCTTTCCCTCGCTGCTTTACCTTCCCTGACCCTAAAGAGGGCAGGTACCCATTTACAGCTGGGTGAACTGGTTAGAACACGGCGTTGATAATTTGACGACCCGGTGTTTTAATTCCTGATCAAAGGGGGGTGTTTTTTTTTTTCCCATGGAGTTAACATCAGTGCTGGTTCGACTCTACTCTCCCCAAAAAGTCTTTCGGATGAGACTAAAAACCTAGGCCCCGTGTGTGAATGCATACAGAACGTCTTGCGCACACCTTAAAACCTGTTTGGCCTTTCGAAAGAGTAGGCCATTGTGTGCCGGTGAGAACAGGGGAAAAATTTTACAAAACTATATACACGGGGACTGAATGTAAAAAACAGCACGTGAGTGCTCATTCCATTATCCTCGATATAAAAGAATATAGATCTAAAAGAATAAAAAAAACAGAGATAAGTGTTCATAATTTCAATTTTTTTAGGTTTTTTCATAGAAACTTGACCGTGTGAGATTATTCCAAATATACAAGTGACATACTGTCTCCCTCTTCCTCTCTTCTCCTGTAACGCTCACCCAGAGTCGCTGTTAAGTTTACACAATAATTATTCTGGGACACACTACCATGGCCACTCTTTAAGAATTCAGCAAACATGGAAACAAATTTTGATAAAACCAGACATTTCATGTTTCAGTTTAAAAGTTTAGTTTGCGTACTTTGGATATCTACGAAGAATATTTTAGAATGGGTATTTCTTTATCTATATGTATTTTGTTTTTAATCAATTCAGCGAAAAAATAAACATTGTAACACTCAGATCATATACTTACTTTGACAAAGAATATTTTCACACAGTTAAGTTTCCTCAACCAAAATAATCAGTTTTGAGGTCAATTATTCCACATTATTTTATTAATAAATTAATGATCTTTTCTGTGCTGGCACCTTTGTTAAAATAAAAGCTGCTATAATTATCAGAAATCGGTTTAACAGTGAAAATACGTCCCTACAAATGAGCTAACAGTTAAAGAGAAGCAACTCCATGCAAAAAGATGCGGTTGATCTAATGGCATAAGTGTTTTCCCCTTTCGGTTAATGTTTTTTTTTGTTTTAAACTTTATTTTCAATGAAAATGTTCTATAGCGAGGTAATAGGTATACCTCCCATCAGCTTGTGACCTCAAGACTGCTGTAGTACTAGTAAGGGCGCAAATTCATGTCTTAATGGGGGAAAAAGGTAAAGGTGTCCCGTAATCTATGGGGTCGTAGGGGAGCAAGGCGTCAGAGACCTCAGCTTCTCTAGGGGCCAGCATGTTGAGGGCGGCGGCCCATCTCCTCTCCCTCGCTACTTTACCTTCCCTGACCCTAGAAGAGGGTAGGTAGCCATTTACAGCTGGGTGAACTGAGGAGAACTGCACTGAAGCCAAGGCGCGCAAACTGTTACCCATCCGATTGGCAACCATGCTCGACGCTGCTTAACTTACGGGAAAGAGAAAGGTTAAAGACAAATCATTTCTAGGCACAGGCCATTGCCAACGTCAGAACGCAGCTACCTTAATGGTGAACAGAAACGGCTGAATATATAACCCCAAAATCCCTCCATAGATGATCCTTGGACCTCTAGCTGAGGAATGAGATGAAAAAAAGGACACAGTTACCCAAACCTTGGATCGGTGGTCTAGAGGTAACGCGCCTGCCTAGAAGGCCAGAAGTCTGTGTCGGACGTGTCCGGTGGTTCGAATCCCGTTTGGGCCCAAAACTTTTCCCCCCATCCATTAGACCATGAGTGGTATTCTGGATGCTATTCTTTCGGACGGGACGATAAACCGAGGTTCTGTGTGTTACACAAAATTACTTAGCGCACATAAAAGAACTCACGGCAGCAAGAAAGATGTCCCTGGCAATATTTTGTTTTAAAAAAAAAAGAAAAGCCGCCCTGATAGGGAAACAAATACAGATGCAGACAGGAAAAGAAAAAAAATGGGTGGGGCGCTGCTCTTGTGGCGATGCACTCTCCCCGAATTTCACGCAGAGAAATCTGCCGTGACAGACAGAAAGACAGAGAGACAGACAGACAGACAGACAGACAGACAGACAGACAGACAGACAGACAGAGACAGAGACAGAGACAGACACAGAGAGACAGAGACAGAGACGGAGACGGAGACAAAGAGAGACAGAGAGAGAGACAGAGAGAGAGAAGTGGTGAAAACTATAAATGTAAATTAATGTAAACCTTACCGGGGTGGCCGTGATGAGGTGGGGGCGGCAGTGTGTGGGGGCTGGTCAGCAGGAGTGACCAGGCAGGGCGTGTCTCCCAGCTCTAGGTTAGGCACGGACATGTACCTGACCACACTGGACTGGCTGAGGGTGTCCAGCACATCACCACGCTGCCTCCAGGGCTGAAAGCAAAACAGGACATTCGTGGAAAAGTGGTGTCCATCAGACGGGATTGTGTGTTCGTAGATGTGGAAAGAAAATTTGGCAATGTTGACAGGGGGGAAATCGAACACATCACGGGCTCGAATTTAAATCGTAGAGCTAACAAGACACTTAAAAAAAAAACAACTATCAATTGTCAGTGATTGCGTGTGTGTCGTATAGGTCGAAGGCAAGCGCTTTGATTTGTTATTGCAAGATATAGCGCTATATAAATTCCATGTATTATTATTATTATTATCATTAGACAGACATTTTGTGTTAGTGTAATATCACACGATCATCTGGACTGGTCAAGACAGTCTTACAGGGAACAGTAAGGGGAGGGAGACGAAGAGGCAGACAGAGGAAACAATGGAAAGACAACATCAGAGAGTGGACAGGCCTTGGGTGGAACGACCTGCTACGTAGGGCGGAGGACCGTGGGGAGTGGAGGAAGGT
>CM060335.1:45089065-45094065 GCA_030674155.1 Stramonita haemastoma
ACACCGTCATCACAATTACTTTTCACCACCGTGAATCTTAGCCGCCGCTGTAGTCTAGTGGTTAGGGCGTTGGACTCGTAATCTAAAGGTTGCGGGTTCGATCCTAGCTTTCGGCTATGGCGTTGTGCCCTTGGAAAAGGCACTTTACGACTATTTTCTCACCCCACCCAGGTGTAAAAGGGGTACCAACCTTGTGTTGGGGGGTAATCCTGCGATAGACTGGCGTCCTATCCAGGGGGGAGTCTATGACTCTCAGTCGCTTAACGCCAAGACCGGGATAAGCACCGGCCTGATGAGCCTTAGGCTCGGGACAGACTTTAACTTTAACTAAACCGTGAATCTTCGCTCCCTCCATCACTCCCCAGTAGCGCTAGAGTCTTGTTCCTTTCTGGGGGTCCCAAAGAAACCAGAACTATGACCTTTTCTTCTCTTTTTTTCTGGGCCATCTGGGTGTAGTTCTTGGCAAGTGAGTACAAGATGTAGTCTTACTATTGCTTTTGTGCTGTATGCATCTTTAGTCTGGCCCCTTTTTGCCTAAAAATACTGTCTGGACAGGTTTGATCTGCCAAAAACTAGGGTCTTGGCTGGCATAGCTCATTTTATATTTTTATTTATTTTATTTTTAATTTATTCTTTTATATCGAGGCTAATGGAATAAGCACTCATGTGCTTTTTTTACATCCAGTCCCCGTGTGCATACAGTTGTGTAAATCATGTCATCTGTTCCTACCGGCACACAATGGCCTACTCTTACGAAAAGCGGAACAGGATTTAACGTGTGCGCGTGATGATCTGCGTGCGTTCGCACACGGGGCCTCGGTTTATAGTCTCATCCGAAGGCCTTGTGGGGAGAGTGGAGTCAGCACTGATGTAAACTCCAGGGAAAAAAAACCTCCAACGGGAATCGAACTCGGGTCGTCAAATTGCGAGCGCAATGTTTTGACCACTAGGCTATCCCGTCTCCTTGGGATCCTAACTGGCATCCAAGCTCCAGTAAAATGACAATGTATATGCCGATGCGGAAAAGCATAACGATATTAATGTAGGTCTTGAAATTCTTGTTTTCCTCAACAGTTGACATAAGATAAGATAAAGGTAAAGGTGTCCCATAACCTATGTGGTCGTAGGGAGCGAGGCGTCAGAGACATCAGCTTCTCTAGGGGCCAGCATGTTGAGGGCGGCGCCCATCTCCTCTCCCACACAGAGATAAAGCGGGTCTAATTATGCATTAAAGCAGAACAGGCAGACAATACAGACGGACGAGCTGACAGATTGACTGACCGACAATGCTGTTGACAGCTGCCTTGACACCAAACAGAAGCGCTGTCTCTGTTACAGGCGCTTGAAATTCTTCCAGAAAATTGACGAAGAAGATGAAGGTGGCTCGGTTATACCCTGACGCCATGAAGAGGTTAAGGAAGCCCGCTGCACACAGACACACCACAGACACAGATACAGACACAAACACAGACACACACACACAAACACACACAGAGTGCCAATGGCATGCACCTACTGTGGTACACACTCACACACACACACATACACACACACACACAAAACACACACACACACACATACACACTCTCTCTCTCTCTCTCTCTCTCTCTCTCTCTCTCTCTCTCTCTCTCTCTCTCTTCTCTCCTCTCTCTTTGTCAATCTTTGTCATTGTCATTGTCATTGTCATCTGTCATCTCTCTCTCTCTCTCTCTCTCTCTCTCTCTCTCTCTCTCTCTCTCTCTCTCTCTCTCTCTCTCTCTCTCTCTCCTCTCTCTCTCTCTCTCTCTTGTCATCTTTGTCATTGTCATTGTCATCTCTCTTCTCTCTCTCTCTCTCTCTCTCTCTCTCTCTCTCTCTCTCTCTCTCTCTCTCTCTCTCTCTCTCTTCTCTCTCTCTCTCTCTCTCTCTCTTACTAAGACGATCATCCACGCCCAGCCTGTATCGTAAGGAACACCATCATCCGGTATCTCCACCTCTTTCCTTCTTTCGTTTTTCCTCTCTTTTTCTTCTTCTTCTTCTCTCCATCCGTTTCTCCTCGTGTTTCTCCTTCACTGTCACCATTTCCTGTCTTCTCTGTGTCCTCTGGTCGTTTTGTCTCTCTTTTCGTGTCAATCTTTGGAGGATTACATTTTGGAGTACATCCATTCATCTTCTCTGTTTTTTGACGCGGTAAGGTTTCCATACAGTAGTGTGCTTTGTTGGTGTTGTTTTCTGTCTCTGCTCTTGGCGCCTAGTTTTCTTTTGTTTCGTTCTTGTTTTGTCCGTTTCCTCCTTTGTGTTTTGTCTTCTGCAAACAGTTTGCACAGAAAAAAACAATTAGCACATATGCATCACACATTTAGCGTTTCTTTTGTCGTTCCTCAGTTAGAGCTCCGAGGTTTACCAATGGTGAGATTTTACGTATGCGACTGTTTTTGCCTACCAAGAAGATAGCCGCATTCCGACTTCGTGGATGTTTAGCGTATGAAAAATAAAACAAACCCCAGGGCAAAAACAGAGCTATTCTTGGCTTGGCAGATTTCTGTTTGAAAAAAAAAGCCACCCTTGAAGGGAAATTAAAAAGAAAACGCAACAACAACAATAACAATAAGCAGATTAGAGTCAAAAGAAAATCAAGTAGAAAAGGTGGCCCTCTACTCTTGTGGAAACGTGCTCTATAAAAAAGAGCGGTCCTAGGATTCAAGCAAGAACTTTGCGGTAATTGAACAATCTATGTATTACGCAAAGACAGCCTTTACTTTTACAATATGGTCTGCACATCTAAACTCATTCTTAACAGCTTTTCTAGGGAACGGTTGGGTGTCCTAAAGCCATCAAACCAACAAGTACAATCTGTTCAAAAGTTTATCCTTTCTAAACCATTTGCTTTATCGGGAGAGGGTACTGTTCTGTGTCCAAGGTAGTAAGTAGCAACCTCCGTCTGGTCAAGGCTCTCTGCTTAAAGGGGACATCAAGTCAGTTACAAGTCGTTGAGAATTAAAGCTTAAAAAGAAGCATATATATATACATATATATTATATATATAAAGAGAGAGAGAGAGAGAGAGAGAGAGAGACAGAGACAGAGACAGAGACAGAGACAGAGACAACAGACAGACAGACAGACAGACAGACAGAGACAGAGACAGAGACAGACAGAGAGAGACAGACGAAGACAGACAGAGAAGACAGAGAGACAGAGACAGAGAGAGAGAGACAGAGAGAGAGAGAAGAGAGAGAGAGAGACAACAGACAGACAGAGAGAAGAGATAATACAATGCATACATGCATACATACATACATACATACATACATACATACATACATACATACATACATACATACATACATACATACATACATACATACATACATACAAAATAATACATATACATACATAATATGTATGCATACATATGCGTACACACATACATACATAAACACATACCATATATCTATACGTGTGTGTGTGTGTGTGTGTGTGTGTGTGTGTGTGTGTGTGTGTGTGTGTGTGTGTGTGTGTTGTGTGTGTGTGTGTGTGTGTGTGTGTGTTGTGTGTGTGTGTGTGTGTGTGTTGTGTGTGTCTGTGTCTGTGTCGTGTCTGTGCGTGCCTGTGTCTGTGTGTGTCTGTGTCTATGTCGTTTGTGTGTATGTGCCCGCGTGCATGTGTGTGTGTGCGCGCGCGTGCATGCGTGTGTTTGTGTGTGCACGCGCGCGTGCATGTGGTGTTGTGTGTTTTTGTGTGTGTGTGTGGGTGTGTGTGTGTGTGTGTGTGTGTTGATTTACTGGTCGAACACTTTATCCTCTTCTTTCATTCATTCTTCAGATAAGCCGTTATTCAAGATTGTCGAACCTGAAAGTAAGTGCACCTCCAAGAGAGGAGAGTGTAAAGGGAGATAAGGCACGGTAACCCGATGGTCATTCCCACATCTGTTCACTACTGAAAATGGTTCTCAGTTGTATGACCTGAATTGTTCATCAATTCTATTGAAAAGAAATGATAAGCATTGCATATCCCTTGTGTGGAAGCAATAGTGTTTTATTGATAGAAGTAGTAGTGGTAGAAGAAGCAAAAAGAAAAAAAGGGGAAAACCAGCCAACATGACGTAGTGGTTCTATCCATCTATCTATCTATCTATCTATCTATCTATCTATCTATCTATCTATCTATCTATCTATCTATCTCTCTATCTATCTCTCTATCTATCTATCTATCTATCTCTCTCTATATCTCTCTATTTGTCTGTCTATCTATCTGTCTATCTATCTATCTATCTATCTATCTACTATCTATCTATCTATCTATCTATCTATCTATCTATCTATCTATCTGTCTTCGGTTAGAAACGCACTGGAAAATGGCGGGTTCGAGTCCATAAGAGTCCTAGGGTTTGTTCTCAGACTGCAGTCAGGTCCTACCAAGAGTAATCTTGCTGTGGATTCGTTCAGGAGATTGGGACTACACAGCTGAGCTTCTTCCATTTTTACGGATGCGGGTTTGAGAGTGTTGCTTCAAATTACCTGACCAACACCGCAGGTGTCAGTTTCTTTCCGAGCCCTATTGATGACGGAATATACTCAATCAATAGGTGTAAAGTACAGCCATGTTAAGTAGTCTTGAAAAACTCTTGCACCTCCATAGCACCATCATGTCATGATCTTCATCACCATGGCTCATCAAGCAAAAAATTTAAAAAAAACTGTCTCTGTTTCATGGCCCCGATTGCTCTGGTCTCATAGTGACCTAAGTCTCAGTTTCCCCATAAACTTCTGTGCTTGTAGTGAGTTTATATCAAAGATTTACAAAGAAAAAAGTTGTTGGAGGACGGAAGTAGTAGTAGTAGTAGTAGTAGTAGTAGTAGTAGTAGTAGTAGTAGTAGTAGTAGTAGTAGTAGTAGTAGTAGTAGTAGTAGTAGTAGTAGTAAAGATAGCAGTAGTGGTAGTGGGTGTGGTAGCAGTTAAGTTAAAAAAAAAAAAAGGATGAAACAGTAGAAGAAGACAAGAAAGGAGAAAAAGCTTTAA
>CM060335.1:45109065-45111565 GCA_030674155.1 Stramonita haemastoma
CAAGATTGATATCCTCTAATACCACATTGGGTACATA
This sequence comes from Stramonita haemastoma, assembly GCA_030674155.1. Lineage (NCBI taxonomy): Eukaryota > Metazoa > Mollusca > Gastropoda > Neogastropoda > Muricidae > Stramonita > Stramonita haemastoma. The sequence continues at coordinate 45,109,103 of CM060335.1, forward strand.
TACATCTCAAACATTTATAAATGCCAGATTCAATCCAAATACAAATATTGCTAAAAGAGATGAAGTATCCCCCACTCCAACCTGGGAACTCAAAAGAGCACAGTTTGATATAAATTATATTGACTTAATAAAGAATTGTAATATAAATCTAGTATCTTCTCAAGCAAAAATGTGTGTGTGATTGTGTGTGTGATTGTGTGTGTGATTGTGGTGTGTGTGTGTGTGTGTGTGTGATGTGTGTGTGTGTGTGTGTGTGTTGTGTGTGTGTGTGTGTGTGTGTGTGTGTGTGTGTGTGTGTGTGTGTGTGTGTGTGTGTGTGTGTGTGTGTGAGTGTGAGTATGTGTGTTGTTGTAGTTTAATTTAAAGTCTATTCACACTTGGTGATATTAGACTAAGCAAACAAAAACAAACAAAAAAAAAACAAACAAAAACCCTACCATAAAATATCTACAGAAGACTTGGAAATAATCCTAGCAACATCAATAATTGACGGTTTTCGCGAAACTACGTCCAATGGTTCCCTTTGAATATCAATGTCATTTTCTTTGTAAACTGAATTTAGGACTGAACATTGAAAAATGATATGTTCACAAGATAGTGGCTCAGAACAGGAGCAAGTTACATTTTGAGAATATTTTGGTCTTCCAAGAATTTAATCGCAACTTATAAATGATGTTAATAATATGTCTTGGATAGTCTGTTATTTCTAATTTCCCATGAAAGATATTCCTATGTAAATGATTTTCCAATAATGAATTAATTTCACGATAATCAGTTTTAAGTTATGAGCTGGGCATTCTCTTTTTGCACCTAATTTTTGCAAGATTGCCTGCTATTTCATTCCAGTATACTCCGCAGTCAGAAGGAATCCAGCAAAAATCTATTCCGATACCTTTTGTCATGATACAATGTATCAAATATTTTATTTCAAATAATAAATCTGTCCTTACTTTTGAGCTCCAGTCTTGTAAGCTATATAGTACAGATTTTGAGTCAACACAAAAAGCGAAGTGAGAAAATGCAAAATTACTATTATTTATAGTAATCAGAGCCATAAGTATGGCATAGAGCTCAGAGCTGAATATGGAGAAACCCTTCCCTAGACAGAATGATTTTTGTATCTTCAGAGCAGGAATAACGAAACCTGATCCTGCATTTAAGTCATAAAGGGAGCCATCTGTAAATCTTTTAGATGATTTAGATAATTTATTTCAAGATGTTGTTTTACATCAGAAGTCAACATATCAATATTGTCATCTTTTTTGTGAATGGTATAATCAGTATCAAATTTAGCCTCCTTATGCTCCCACTGTGGTATCTTAGGAACTATTGGTACAATGGGTGTTGAAGAAATGTCAATATTACACTTTGACAGTAAGTCGCCTATGTAATTATGAATTGAGCAAAGTGATGAGATATGTTGGGCCTGCTTAGGATAATCCTTGACTGAATCAATGAGTACAGTTTTTAATGAGTTTGACGCTGAAAGACTTCCTATAACAAACTTAGCTACATATAAATGGCGATGATCTGATAAAGAAAGTAAATTGACTTCTCAATATGTATTCAGTGTATTTGTGTGTACTTGGACTCCAAGAGCTAGTTTAATCGATTTACTATCAATGCTTTGCAGCTTTTTCAAAAAAGAAGGTGGAACTGAATAGTAAACCTCCTGCCCATAAACCAACGTTGATCTGACTAGACTAGTTGCTAAGTGAAGGAGAGTCTTTGTGTCCTGGCCAAATGGCTGAACGGCGATAATTTTGAGAGGGTTTAATCGTTTCCTTGCTTTGTTTACTAGATTCTCAATGTAGAATCTCCAATTTAATTTGGGGTTTAAATGAACACCCAGAAACTTAACATTTTGATAATATTTTAAGGTCTCCCCATTTACGTGTAATGCTGGAAAACAATTGGGATTTTCACCATCTAGAAATAGCAGTAATTTTTCTCCTGAAAGAGAAAGACCGTTTTCATTCATATAAATACCTAATTAATCTATTTCTAATTGATAGATTTTGTTGATATGATTTATAATTCCTTTAGCCGTATGTTTCCTAATTGCACTATCATCAGCATATTGTGCTCGGTTTATATTGTTTGACAGAACTTTCGGAAAGTCATGAATAAGAATCGAAAACAACATAGGAACTATTACTCAGAGGAGTTCTACAAGAGATCAGTGGCCATTCCGTTCCTTGACCACCTCTCCACAGAACTGCATGAGCACTTCAAAAATGCAGATCTGGCCAAGGACGGTCTTCACTAGTTCCTGTCAACACCCTGGACCAGAACTGCATGCCTGTGCCAGATAGCATCAAGTGCCCAGCCTCACTGTATGAAGATGACCTGGAGGATCCGCAACAGTTGGAGGCAGAGTTCAGGAGGTGGGTGAACAAGTGACAGCATGCCCAGGCTTCAGGGGAGTTCATTCCCCAGACTGTAACTGAGGCCCTGCAGAGT
>CM060335.1:45116565-45141565 GCA_030674155.1 Stramonita haemastoma
ACACACACAACACACACACACACGCACGCACGCACGCACGCACGCACGCACGCACGCACAACACACATACACACATACATGTGAGCAATAAAAGTCACAACAACATCAACAGCTACTGTAACAACAACAATAATAATAACAACTTTAGTAACTTCATATCTTTTTCCTTTCTTTTTTTTCTTCAAGGTCTTCCTGCGTGACCTCTCAAGAACACAAAGGTCGTGCAAATGGCAAAGGGCGAAGCAATGGGAAGGTCGAGGCCGCTATGGAAAGTAATGTGTCTCTATCCACATAATCATATTCTTTGCTTTTTTCCCCTTTTGTTTGACATCCGATATTTTTATTGATATATATATTTATATATTTATAATATATATTATATTATATATATATATATATATATATATATATAGTATATATATATATATATATATATATATATATATATATATATATATAACACAGAATATTTGCTTACCTCTCCCTTGTTCCTGTCAGTTCTTTGTCTATGCCTGTCTGTCTGTCTGATTGTCTCTGTCTTTTTTTTTTTAATCTGTCTTTGTTTCTGTCTCTGTCTCTCTAAGTTCTCTGGTATCTTTTAAAAAAAAAAATCAAACTGTGACTACTGGTTTAATAAAAGAGATTTTTTTTCAGAGGGAAACATGGTGATTGTAGACATACAGATTGTGAACAACAGACAACAAGTCAACTGCTGATAGTAGGGAAACTATCGTTTTGTAAACTGGTTACTGTCCCAATGAATAAGGGGGGAGGGGGGGGGGGGTTCTTGGTGGTTGGAGCATTACGCTTTGCGCTTTTTTATATTCTTTTATATCGAGGATAATGGAATAAGCACTCATGTGCTTTTTTTTTTTTTACATCCAGCCCCCATGTGTATGCAGTTTTGTAAATCTCATCTGTTTCCACCGGCACACGATGTCCTACCTTACGAAAAGTTGAACAGGATTTAACATGTGCGCAAGATGTTCAACGTGCGTTCGCACACATGGCCTCGGTTTATAGTCTCATCCGAAGGACTTTTGGAGGGAGTGGAGTCAGCACTGATGTTAACTTCAGAGGAGCCGTCAAACTGTGGGTGCAATCTTCTGACCACTAGGCTATCCTGCACACACACGCTCCCTATCTGACAGTCAGGGATTGAGCTACCACCGAAACGCCCGACCAAGGGGATTTGTTTCCCTGGAGTTAATATCAAGTCCTACTCCACTCCCCCAGAAAATCCTTCGGATGAGACCATAAACCGAGGTCCAGAGTGTGAACACAGCTAGAACAGCTAGTTCAGACATCAAAATCTGTTCCACCTTTTCGAAGAGTAGGCCATTGTGTGCCGGTGAGAACGGGTGACAAAATTTACAAAACTGCGTGCATACGGGGACCGGTTGTAAAACCAGCACATGCGTGTTAATTCCATTTTTTCTTGAAATAATTATAAGAAGAGAGGAGATAAATAAATAAACAGCTGATTCTTACCAAAGAGCATTTTGCTTCAGTGTAGCTGTGATATGGATGGCAAGTAAAGAATTTTGTTGGAAATGTCAAGACAAACTGAGTCTGTTGCGTCTTGTGTGACGCTGCTGAAAGGATTGCTATTTATATACATCTGGTTTTTGTTTTTCTTTGGTGGGACACTGGGGTCTAAACTGATGAAATTTTGTTTACAAGCACATGTTAAAAGTTATGCCATATATTGAAATGGCATCACTTTTAAAGCATAAAAATCAAAGAATTACTCTGTTTTCTGCACTGTTGCCATGGAAAAAACCCAATATGGCCGCCAAAACTCAATATTTCAAACTCTTGAACCTTTTTATCTATTACAAGTATGAGTAACCTGTTTCTACAGACATATTTTACGGTCTGAATTCTTTAATTTCACACAGGGAAATCTCCATAAATGTATCCAGCAATTTTTAATTCTAAAAAAACATGATTTTGGCCACTTTTGGACCCGTAAATCTTTAGCTATCTTGCATCCATCTAGATTTGTTTTCCATTTTCGTCATACAAACAATGCAGGACATATTTTTGCTAATTTCTACTTCTTCTTCTTCTTCCTCTTGTTCTTGTTCTTCTTTGGATTCTCCTTCTTTGTCGTCTTCGTTTTTGCATTCTTCTTCTTCTTTCCATTCTTCTTCGTCTTCATCTATTTCTCTCCGTTCTTCTTTAGTATGTATTTTCTGTTCTTGCTTTCGTCTCCGTTTCAGCGAAATTAAAGACACGAAAATGAAATTGAAAATTGGTGGACTTAATGTTATAAAGTGGGGAAGGCGATGTCATCTCTCTAGTCTGTCTGTCTGTCTGTCTGTCTGTCTGTCTGTCTGTCTGTCTGTCTGTCTGTCTGTCTGTCTGTCTGTACCCTCTCTCACCATCTTCCATGTGTGTGGCGCTGGACATGTGGCGACACCGCAGGCCGCAACTGCTGAGAAAGCTAGTCTGTCGCAAGGAAATCTGGTACTGTGTACGCAAAAAAAAACAAGCAGGGCGCACAATAATAATGACAATATTCAGCAATATCATGCAGCACAGCAAAGTGCAGGGTCCCATCCACATGCGCGCACACAAACAAACACACTAACAAACACCAGCGCGGGCGCGCGGGCGCGCTCGCTTACAAACCCCCTGCCAAAAAGGTGCGGTTTGGGGCAAAGACGGGACCCAAAGAGCCGTTTCCAGGCCCGTCCTGCCCCAGCTTTTGCACGGTTACAGACCCCAAGGCACCAAGACAATATGGCACTGTATGCATACACCCTCTCACACCATCTTCCATGTGTGTGGCGTCGGACGTGTAGCGACACCGCAGCCCTCAACAGCTGAGAAAGCTAGACTGTCGCAAGGAAATGTGGTGCAGTGTGCGCAAGAAAAAACAAGCAGGGCGCACAATGATAATGACAATATACAGCAATATCATGTATCACAGCAAAGTGCAGAGTACCCGCCACATGCACGCACACAAACAAACACACTGACAAACACATGCGGGGTGCACGTGCGCGCATGCATACACAACCCCCTGCCAAAAAGGTGCGGTTTGGGGCAAAGACGGGACGCAAAGAGCCGTTTTCAGGCCCGTCCTGCCGCAGCTTTTACAAGGTTCCAGACCCCAAGGCACCAAGACAATAATTATGGCACTGTATGTATAGACTCTCTCCCAACATCCTCCATGTGTGTAGCGCAGGACGTGTGGCGACACAGCAGCCCTCAACAGCTGAGAAAGCTAGACTGTCGCAAGGAAATGTGGTGCAGTGTGCGCAAGAAAAAACAAGCAGGGCGCACAATAATAATGACAATATACAGCAATATCATGTATCACAGCAAAGTGCAGAGTACCCGCCACATGCACGCACACAAACAAACACACTGACAAACACATGCGGGGTGCACGTGCGCGCTCGCTTACAAACCCCCTGCCAAAAAGGTGCGGTTTGGGGCAAAGACGGGACCCAAAGAGCCGTTTTCAGGCCCGTCCTGCCCCAGCTTTTACAAGGTTCCAGACCCCAAGGCACCAAGACAATATGGCACTGTACGTATAGACTCTCTCCCAACATCCTCCTTGTGTGTAGCGCAGGACGTGTGGCGACACAGCAGCCCTCAAGAGCTGAGAAAGCTAGTGTGTGGCAAGGAAATGTACTAAAGTGAACGCAACAAAAACCAAGCAGTGCGCACAATAATAATAACAACATACAGCAATATCATGCACCACAGCAAAGTGCAGGGTCGCCGCCACATGCGTGCACACAAACTAACACACTAACACCAGCGTGCGCGCGCGTGCACGCACGCATACCCAATCCCCTGCCAAAGAGGTGCAGTTTGGGGCAAAGACGGGACCCAAAGAGCCGTTTTCAGGCCCGTCCTGCCCAGCTTTTGTAAGGTTACAGACCCCAAGGCACCAAGACAATATGGCACTGTATGCATACACACTCATCCACTATCTTTCATGTGTGTGGCGCCGGACGTGTGGCGACAGCGTAGCCCTCAATAGCTGAGAAAGCTAGTGTATGCACAAAACGGCACCTTTTTCTGCAGGGGGGTGGGTATGCATGCACGCACGCACTCGCGCGCTGGTGTTTGTCAGTGTGTTCGTTTGTGTGCGCGCATGTCGCGGGGACCCTGCACTTTGCTGTGGTGCGTCAAATAGCTGTATATTGTCATTATTCTTGCGGGCCCTGCAGGATTTTTGTGGCGTACACTTACCACCTTTCATCCCGACAAACACGCTTTCTTAGCTGTTGGGCGCTGTGTTGTCGCCACAAATCCGGCGCCACGCATATCCAAGATAATTGGGCCCATGGGGAGAGTGTATGCATACAGTGCCGTACTGTCTTGGTGCCGTGGGATCTTTTACCGTGCAAAAGTGGGGGTCGGACGGGGCTGAAAACGGCTCTTTGGGCGTTATCTTGGCGCAAAACGGCACCTTTTTCTGCAGGGGGGTGGATATGCAGGCACACACGCGCGCGCACGCTGGTGTTTGTCAGTGTGTTCGTTTGTGTGCGCGCATGTCGCAGGGACCCTGCACTTTGCCGTAGTGCATCATATAGCTGTATATTGTCAAGATTCTTTCGGCCCTGAAGGATTTTGGTAGCATACACTAATCAGCTTTCCTACCAACAAACACGCTTTCATAGCTGTTGAGTGCTGTGTTGTCGCCGCAAATCCGGCGCCACACATATCCAAGATGGTTGGGAGAGTGTATGCATACAGTGCCGTACTGTCTTGGTGCCGTGGGATCTTTTACCGTGCAAAAGTGGGGGTCGGACGGGGCTGAAAGCGGCTCTTTGGGCGTCATCTTGGCGCAAAACGGCACCTTTTTCTGCAGGGAGGTGGGTATGTATTCACACACGCGCGAGCACGCTGGTGTTTGTCAGTGTGTTCGTTTGTGTGCGCACATGTGGCGGGGACCCTGCATTTTGCCGTGGTGCATCACATAACTGTATATTGTCATTATTCTTGCCGGCCCTGCAGGATTTTGGAGGCATACACTTACCAGCTTTCCTCCCGACAAACACGCTTTCTTAGCTGTTGGGCGCTGTGTTGTCGCCACAAATCCGACGCCACGCATATCCACGATGGTTGGAAAGAGTGTATGCATACAGTGCCATACTGTCTTCCTGGTGGCGTGGGATCTTTTACCATGCAAAAGTGGGGGTGCGACGGGGCTGAAAACGGCTCTTTGAAAGTCATCTTGGCGCAAAACGGCACCTTTTTCTGCAGGGGGGTGGGTATGCATGCACGCACACACGCACGAGCTGGTGTTTGTCAGTGAGTTCGTTTGTGTGCGCGCATGTGGCGGGGGCCCTGCACTTTGCCAGAAAAACAATCTAGTACCAGAAAAACTGTTACTCTAATCTACAGATTTAAACTAAATGCTTTTCGAGCAAAATTTGCAAAAAATATACAATGTATATGCGGTGAAAAACTTTCAAATATTCATGTTTTGTATCACTGTTCAGGTTTAAAAAAGTTCCTACCATCATTTCAAAATAAGTCCCTACACGAGGTTCTTACGAATCCAAGGCTATTGTGTGAGATAGCATTATCCCTGATGCGATCCCCAGTAGCTTCATTTTTGTAAAATTTGACAATGCGTCTGCAACAGATTTGAAATCAGAATGATTCCAAATGTTCAGGTTCTGCTGTTAGCATAGTTTTGTTGCTATTGTTGTTGTTCTGAGGGTTGTTCTTTTTGTGTTTCTTTGCCTTGTTTTATTTTATATTTTTTGTACTGTTTGGAATTAGTATCTTGCTACATCTTCCATCTCATCAACCCCCTCCACTCCCCCCCCCCCCCCCACTCTCCCCGTCTAATATCACATTAAGTGAACAGACGTAAAATTGAAGACACACACTGCACTTTGCCGTGGTGCATCATATAGCTGTATATTGTCATTATTCTTGCGGGCCCTGAAGAATTTTGGTGGCGTACACTTATCAGCTTTCCTCCCGAGAAACACGCTTTCTTAGCTATTGGGAGCTGTGTTGTCGCCACAAATCCGGCGCCACGCATATCCAAGATTTTTGGGGAGAGTGTATGCATACAGTGAAGTACTGTCTCGGTGCCGTGGGATCTTTTACCGTGCAAAAGTGGGGGTCGGACGGGGCTGAAAACGGGTCGTTGGGGGTCAACTTGGCACAAAACGGAACAATTTCTGCAGGGGGGTGGGTATGCAGGCACGCACGTGTGCGCACGCTCGTATTTGTCAAAGTGTTCGTTTGTGTGCGCGCATGAGGCGTGGAAACTGCACTTTGCAGTGGTGCATCATATAGCTGTATATTATCATTTTTCTTGCAGGCCCTGCAGGATTTTGGAGGGGTGCACTTACCAGCTTTCCTTCCGACAAACTAGCTTTCTTAGCTGTTGGGCGCTGTGTTGTCGCCAGAAATCCGGCGCCACGCATGTCCAAGATGGTTGGGGAGAGTGTGTGTGCATACAGTACGATACTGTCGTGGTGCCGTGGGGTCTTTCACCGGGCAAAAGTCGGGACTGGACGGGGCTGAAAACGGCTCTTTGGCTGGTATCTGGGCTCAAAACGGCACCTTTTTCGGGCGGGGGGTGGGTATGCATGCGCAAACGCGCACGCGCACTAGCGTTTGTCAGTGTGTTCGTTTGTGTGCGCGCATGTGGAGACCACCCTCCACTTTGCCCTGGTGCATCATATTGCTGTATATTGTCATTATTCTTGCGCGCAATGCTTGATTTCCGTCGCGAACACTTACCAGCTGTCCTTCCGACAAACTAGCTTTCTTAGCTCTTCGCCGCTCTCGTGTCGCCACAAATCTGACGCCACACCTATCCAAGATGGTGGGAGAGTGTGTGTGCATACAGTACGATATTGTCGTGGTGCCGTGGGGTCTTTCACCGGGCAAAAGTCGGGGCTGGACGGGGCTGAAAACGGCTCTTTGGCTGGTATCTGGGCTCAAAACGGCACCCTTTTCGGGCGGGGGGTGGGTATGCATGCGCGCACGCGCGCGCGCGCGCTGGTGTTTGTCAGTGTGTTCGTTTGTGTGCGCGCATGTGGCGACCACCCTCCACCCTGTCTCTGTCTCTCTAAGTTCTCTGGTATCTTTTTAAAAAAATCAAACTGTGACTACTGGTTTAATAAAAGAGATTTTTTTTTCAGAGGGAAACATGGTGATTGTAGACATACACATTGTGAACAACAGACAACAATTCAACTGCTGATAGTAGGGAAACTATCATTTTGTAAACTGGTTACTGTCCCAATGAATAAGGGGGGAGGGGGGAGGGGGTGCTTGGTGGCTACAGCATTACGCTTTGCGCTTTTTTCATATTCTTTTATATCGAGGATAATGGAATAAGCACTCATGTGCTTTTTTTTTTTACATCCAGCCCCCATGTGTATGCAGTTTTGTAAATCTCATCTGTTTCCACCGGCACACGATGTCCTACTCTTACGAAAAGCGGAACAGGATTTAACATGTGCGCAAGATGTTCAACGTGCGTTCGCACACATGGCCTCGGTTTATAGTCTCATCCCGAAGGACTTTTGGAGGGAGTGGAGTCAGCACTGATGTTAAGTCCAGAGGAGTCGTCAAACTGTGGGCACAATCTTCTGACCACTAGGCTATCCTGCACACACACGCTCCCTATCTGACAGTCAGGGATTGAGCTACCACCGAAACGCCCGACCAAGGGGATTTGTTTCCCTGGAGTTAATATCAAGTCCTACTCCACTCCCCCAGAAAATCCTTCGGATGAGACCATAAACCGAGGTCCAGAGTGTGAACACAGCTAGAACAGCTAGTTCAGACATCAAAATCTGTTCCACCTTTTCGAAGAGTAGGCCATTGTGTGCCGGTGAGAACGGGTGACAAAATTTACAAAACTGCGTGCATACGGGGACCGGTTGTAAAACCAGTACATGCGTGTTAATTCCATTTTTTTCTTGAAATATAAGAACAGAGGAGATAAATAAATAAACAGCTGATTCTTACCAAAGAGCATTTTGCTTCAGTGTAGCTGTGATATGGATGGCAAGTAAAGAATTTTGTTGGAAATGTCAAGACAAACTGAGTCTGTTGCGTCTTGTGTGACGCTGCTGAAAGGATTGCTATTTATATACAGCTGGTTTTTGTTTTTCTTTGGTGGGACACTGGGGTCTAAACTGATGAAATTTTGTTTACAAGCACATGTTAAAAGTTATGCCATATATTGAAAGGGCATCACTTGTAAAGCATAAAAATCAAAGAATTACTCAGTTTTCTGCACTGTTGCCATGGAAACAATCCAATATGGCCGCCAAAACTCAATATTTCAAACTCTTGAACCTTTTTATCTATTACAAGTATGAGTAACCTGTTTCTACAGACATATTTTATGGTCTGATTTCTTTAATTTCACACAGGGAAATCTCCATAAATGTATCCAGCAATTTTTAATTCTAAAAAAACCATGATTTGGGCCACTTTTGGACCCGTATCTCACCTATAAATCTTTAGCTATCTTGCATCCATCTAGATTTGTTTTCCATTTTCGTCATACAAACAATGCAGGACATATTTTTGCTAATTTCTACTTCTTCTTCTTCCTCTTGTTCTTGTTCTTCTTTGCATTCTCCTTCTTTGTCTTCTTCGTTTTTGCATTCTTCTTCTTCTTTCCATTCTTCTTCGTCTTCATCTATTTCTCTCCGTTCTTCTTTAGTATGTATTTTCTATTCTTGCTTTCGTCTCCGTATGAGCGAAATTAAAGACACGAAAATGAAATTGAAAATTGGTGGACTTAATGTAATAAAGTGGGGAAGGCGATGTCATCTCTCTAGTCTGTCTGTCTGTCTGTCTGTCTGTCTGTCTGTCTGTCTGTCTGTCTGTCTGTCTGTCTGTCTGTCCCCTCTCTCACCATCTTCCATGTGTGTGGCGCTGGACATGTGGCGACACCGCAGGCCGCAACTGCTGAGAAAGCTAGTCTGTCGCAAGGAAATCTGGTACTGTGTACGCAAAAAAAAACAAGCAGGGCGCACAATAATAATGACAATATTCAGCAATATCATGCAGCACAGCAAAGTGCAGGGTCCCATCCACATGCACGCACACAAACAAACACACTAACAAACACCAGCGCGGGCGCGCGGGCGCGCTCGCTTACAAACCCCCTGCCAAAAAGGTGCGGTTTGGGGCAAAGACGGGACCCAAAGAGCCGTTTCCAGGCCCGTCCTGCCCCAGCTTTTGCACGGTTACAGACCCCAAGGCACCAAGACAATATGGCACTGTATGCATACACCCTCTCACACCATCTTCCATGTGTGTGGCGTCTGACGTGTAGCGACACCGCAGCCCTCAACAGCTGAGAAAGCTAGACTGTCGCAAGGAAATGTGGTGCAGTGTGCGCAAGAAAAAAACAAGCAGGGCGCACAATAATAATGACAATATACAGCAATATCATGTATCACAGCAAAGTGCAGAGTACCCGCCACATGCACGCACACAAACAAACACACTGACAAACACATGCGGGGTGCACGTGCGCGCTCGCTTACAAACCCCCTGCCAAAAAGGTGCGGTTTGGGGCAAAGACGGGACGCAAAGAGCCGTTTTCAGGCCCGTCCTGCCCCAGCTTTTACAAGGTTCCAGACCCCAAGGCACCAAGACAATATGGCACCGTATGTATAGACTCTCTCCCAACATCCTCCATGTGTGTAGCGCAGGACGTGTGGCGACACAGCAGCCCTCAAGAGCTGAGAAAGCTAGTGTGTGGCAAGGAAATGTACTAAAGTGAACGCAACAAAAACCAAGCAGTGCGCACAATAATAATAACAACATACAGCAATATCATGCACCACAGCAAAGGGCAGGGTCGCTGCCAAAATGCGTGCACACAAACTAACACACTAACACCAGCGTGCGCGCGCGTGCACGCACGCATACCCAATCCCCTGCCAAAGAGGTGCAGTTTGGGGCAAAGACGGGACCCAAAGAGCCGTTTTCAGGCCCGACCTGCCCAGCTTTTGTAAGGTTACAGACCCCAAGGCACCAAGACAATATGGCACTGTATGCATACACACTCATCCACTATCTTTCATGTGTGTGGCGCCGGACGTGTGGCGACAGCGTAGCCCTCAATAGCTGAGAAAGCTAGTGTATGCACAAAACGAAACCTTTTTCTGCAGGGGGTGGGTATGCATGCACGCACGCACTCGCGCGCTGGTGTTTGTCAGTGTGTTCGTTTGTGTGCGCGCATGTCGCGGGGACCCTGCACTTTGCCGTGGTGCGTCAAATAGCTGTATATTGTCATTATTCTTGCGGGCCTTGCAGGATTTTTGTGGCGTACACTTACCAGCTTTCCTCCCGACAAACACGCTTTCTTAGCTGTTGGGCGCTGTGTTGTCGCCACAAATCCGGCGCCACGCATATCCAAGATGATTGGGGAGAATGTATGCATACAGTGCCGTACTGTCTTGGTGCCGTGGGATCTTTTACCGTGCAAAAGTGGGGGTCGGACGGGGCTGAAAACGGCTCTTTGGGCGTCATCTTGGCGCAAAACGGCACCTTTTTCTGCAGGGGGGTGGATATGCAGGCACACACGTGCGCGCGCGCTGGTGTTTGTCAGTGTGTTCGTTTGTGTGCGCGCATGTGGCAGGGACCCTGCACTTTGCCGTAGTGCATCATATAGCTGTATATTGTCAATATTCTTTCGGACCCTGAAGGATTTTGGTAGCATACACTTACCAGCTTTCCTCCCGACAAACACGCTTCCTTAGCTGTTGGGCGCTGTGTTGTCGCCACAAATCCGACGCCACGCATATCCAAGATGGTTGGGAAGAGTGTATGCATACAGTGTCGTACTGTCTTCCTGGTGGCGTGGGATCTTTTACCATGCAAAAGTGGGGGTGCGACAGGGCTGAAAACGGCTCTTTGAAAGTCTTCTTGGCGCAAAGCGGCACCTTTTTCTGCAGGGGGGTGGGTATGCATGCACGCACGCACGCACGCCCTGGTGTTTGTCAGTGAGTTCGTTTGTGTGCGCGCATGTCGCGGGGACCCTGCACTTTGCCGTGGTGCATCATATAGCTGTATATTGTCATTATTCTTGCGGGCCCTGAAGAATTTTGGTGGCGTACACTTATCAGCTTTCCTCCCGAGAAACACGCTTTCTTAGCTGTTGGGAGCTGTGTTGTTGCCACAAATCCGACGCCACGCATATCCAAGATTGTTGGGGAGAGTGTATGCATACAGTGCCGTACTGTCTCGGTGCCGTGGGATCTTTTACCGTGCAAAAGTGGGGGTCGAACGGGGCTGAAAACGGCTCTTTGGGAGTCATCTTGGCGCAAAACGGCACCTTTTTCTGCAGGGGGGTGGGTATGTATTCACACGCACACGCGCGCGCTGGTGTTTATCAGTGTGTTCGTTTGTGTGTGCACATGTGGCAGGGACCCTGCACTTTGCCCTGGTGCATCATATAGCTGTATATTGTCAACATTCTTGCGGACCCTGAAGGATTTTGGTGGCGTACACTTACCAGCTTTCCTTCCGACAAACACGCTTTCTTAGCTATTGGGCGCTGTGTTGTCGCCACAAATCCGGCGCGATGCATATCCAACATGGTTGGGGAGAGTGTATGCATACAGTGTCGTAGTGTCTTGGTTCCGTGGGATCTTTTACCGTGCAAAAGTGGGGGTAAACAGGGCTGAAAACGGCTCGTTGGGCGTCAACTTGGCACAAAACGGCACCTTTTTCTGCAGGGGGGTTGGTATGCAGGCACACACGTGTGCGCACGCTGGTATTTGTCAAAGTATTCGTTTGTGTGCGCGCATGAGGCGTGGAAACTGCACTTTGCCCTGGTGCATCATATAGCTGTATATTGTCATTAATCTTGCAGGCCTTGCAGGATTTTAGAGGCGTACACTTATCAGCTTTCCTTCCGACAAACTAGCTTTCTCAGCTGTTGGGCGCTGTGTTGTCGCCACAAATCCGGCGCCACACCTATCCAAGATGGTGGGAGAGTGTGTGTGCATACAGTACGATATTGTGGTGGTGCCGTGGGGTCTTTTACCGTGCAAAAGTCGGGGCTGGACGGGGCTGAAAACGGCTCTTTGGCTGGTATCTGGGCTCAAAACGGCACCTTTTTCGGGCGAGTGGTGGGTATGCATGCGCGCACGCGCGCGCGCGCTGGTGTTTGTCAGTGTGTTCGTTTGTGTGCGCGCATGTGGTGGCCACCCTCCACTTTGCCCTGGTGCATCATATTGCTGTATATTGTCATTATTCTTGTGCGCAATGTTTGATTTCCGTCGCGAACACTTACCAGCTTTCCTTCCGACAAACTAGCTTTCTTAGCTCTTGGCGGCTCTCGTGTCGCCACAAATCCGGCGCCACACCTATCCGAGATGGTGGGAGAGTGTGTGTGCATACAGTACGATATTGTGGTGGTGCCGTGGGGTCTTTTACCGTGCAAAAGTCGGGGCTGGACGGGGCTGAAAACGGCTCTTTGGCTGGTATCTGGGCTCAAAACGGCACCTTTTTCGGGCGAGGGGTGGGTATGCATGCGCGCACGCGCGCGCGCGCTGGTGTTTGTCAGTGTGTTCGTTTGTGTGCGCGCATGTGGTGGCCACCCTCCACTTTGCCCTGGTGCATCATATTGCTGTATATTGTCATTATTCTTGTGCGCAATGTTTGATTTCCGTCGCGAACACTTACCAGCTTTCCTTCCGACAAACTAGCTTTCTTAGCTCTTGGCGGCTCTCGTGTCGCCACAAATCCGGCGCCACACCTATCCAAGATGGTGGGAGAGTGTGTGTGCATACAGTACGATATTGTGGTGGTGCCGTGGGGTCTTTTACCGTGCAAAAGTCGGGGCTGGACGGGGCTGAAAACGGCTCTTTGGCTGGTATCTGGGCTCAAAACGGCACCTTTTTCGGCGAGGGGTGGGTATGCATGCGCGCACGCGCGCGCGCGCTGGTGTTTGTCAGCGTGTTCGTTTGTGTGCGCGCATGTGGTGGCCACCCTCCACTTTGCCCTGGTGCATCATATTGCTGTATATTGTCATTATTCTTGTGCGCAATGTTTGATTTCCGTCGCGAACACTTACCAGCTTTCCTTCCGACAAACTAGCTTTCTTAGCTCTTCGCGGCTCGTCCTCTCTCGAAGAGAGAGAGAGTAGAGAGAGAGAGAGAGAGAGAGAGAGAGAGAGAGAGAGAGGAGAAGAGAGAGAGAGAGAGAGAGAGAGAACCTCTTATTTTCATGCCTATTTTTTTGGCCTACTTGGGATTTTTTCAAACTGCAATACACCCTAAATAAACGTGTCAGTTGTACTGAAATAACAACCAATCAGAAAGACCGACTATCAACACACAACTACTGCTGCATATAAAAGCTTTTTCCAGTATCTTCTCTGAGCATATATACCTATCTAAAAGCGAGCCAAATCGACATCCCCCCCCCCCTTTTTTTATCCTTTCCATGTTTGTTTCCCCTGATGGGTACCTTGATACCATCAACAGCAGTTGCAGGATACTTCTCCACCTCCATCCTATTAAACACCTGCACCCAGAGAAATTTAACAGTTTTTGACACACCTGTAGTGAAGGTAAGATGTTGCTGCTTGGGTATTTATTTGAATCTAAACATTCTTGCAGTTCATCAGACAGTAGTTTTTCGTATAATTATGTAGGTTTGGTTTGTATTTTTTGTATTGTCCAGGGTTTGCCTTTCAAACACACATACACACCCGCAGGCACACTTGCATGTATGTAGACATTCATGCAAATACACCTAACTCATTCATACATGCAAACATATACATGCATACGAACATTCATTCATGCAGATAGATGACATGTATGCACAGAACAGCAGACACAAACTGCTACAAACTTACACCCCTTTTTTACCACTCCCCCCTCCCCCCCCCCCCCCCCCAAACGTTTTGCTTCTTTCAACCCTCAGACAGTAGCTTTTCTTGTGTGTCATGAACAAACCATGCCTAGTGCTGCTATCAAGCACCTCACAAGTCAGGCCCAGTGTATTGCTCTTCAGGGTAGGAGAGAACTGTAATCTTTAAAAGTCTATCTGCAAAAAACGTAGGCAATGGACGGAGAAAGCAAACAATAGATACCCCCTCCCCCTTTATGCCCACTGGGAGATCTGTCCAACTGGTATCCCAGCTTGTAAAGAGACTTTAGTAGACACTTAAGCAAACTGCTGTCAACTTCTCTTTCACAGAATGGGGTCACAATCCCAACTACTGTCGTCAGTGTTCTAAATTCAGCCGCCAATCACAGCAAGGCAGCACCTTGTTTGAAAATAAGCCTAGGCCGCCACTTCCCCCCTCAATTTGAATTTCAACACAACCGTGCTGCTTTATCTGCCACGCTGATAGATCTAAATGAGGTCGTCCATGTGGTATACGTGTGCACGCATGTGCGCACGCACACACACACACACACACACACACACACACACACACACACACACGATACATTGATTTAATACATTCTCTTTAAATGTAGGACAAACATGCTCCATGTATAAGAGAAAAAAAAGAAACTTCCTTAGGTAACATAAGATACTGAATCAGAGATAAACTTCAGAAACTATTTTAACCCATAGTACAAATGAACAATTTAGGAGGATTGAAACATACAAATCTAATTCTCTTAAATGCATATCAAAGCCTAGTTACTGCACATCCCAAGATAATCAAAGATTTAAACAAAATAAGCATACATACAAACTTGCTAATACTTCCCAGACCCACAAATAAACGGTACAAATCGAGCTTCTTGAATTCAGGATAGGCCTCCAAAACTTTGAGACTTACAAAAACAAAGATCAGTTTAAAACACATCTAAAAATTTGATTATTTGATAAAAATTATTAGGTGTTTGGTGGACTAGAGGTAATGGGCCTGTCTAGAAAGCGAAAAGTCCATATAAGCCCAAAAATTTTCCATCATCCGTTAGACCGTGAGTGGTGGTCTGGGTGTTGCTCTTTCCGATGAGACAATAAACCGAGGTCCCGTATGTTACACATCATTATTTAACGCACGTGAAAGAACCCACGGCAACAAGAGGGTTGTCCCTGTAGAAAAAAAGCCACTCCCATAGAGAAACCAATACACCTGCAGAGAGGAAAAAGAAAATAATAATTGGTAGGTGATGCACTTGTGGCGACGTGCTCTACCGGGGAGAGCAGCCTGAATTTATACTTGTATCAATTTTTTTTTATACATATACTTGTCAAGGTAGGGACCAGTCGGGCCTCACAGAGTCTTTCACCCGAGTCTATGAATCCACACTTTAGGAGGAGGGGGAGCGGTCACCTCTACCGGGCCTTTCACTGGACCTGGTATAGTAAAAGGTAAAGGTGTCCCATAACCTAGGCCGTCGTAGGGGGGTGAGACATCAGAGACTTCAGCTTCTTTAGGGGCCAGGATATTGAGGGCGGCGCCCATCTCCTCTCCTTCACTGCTTTACCTTCCCTGACCCTAAAGAGGGCAGATACCCATTTACAGCTGGGTGAACAGGGGGAACTGTACTGAAGCCAAGGCGGCGCAAACGGTCATTCATCCAACTGGTAACCACCCTCCACGCTGCCTAGGCCTAACTTGACTTGGGGAAAGCAAGCGCTCTGACCACTTAGCTATCCCGCCCCCACTGGACCTGGTGTATGGGCAGTATGTTTGAGTGAATGGCCATGTTGCTGAGATCAGTGTTTGACTGGGAAAGCAAGCGCATTAGCTATCCGCCCCATGACCTGGTGTATGTTCAGTATTTGAGTGAAAATGGCATGTTGCTGACGATCCAGTGTCTTGAGTGGCATCTCAACTTCACCGTACTTTGTTGTATCTGTAGTTCCCCCATGGAGTAAGTCAAACCTGGCTGCTGTGCAGTTGACAATGGAGTGTAGCAACGCTTTTGTGGCCCTGCACACGCATAAGCGTGAGCTCAGCAAATAAATGGGTGTCGTCTTTTTTGTTAAATTGATGGTGACTTTTTCATGTTTATACTTGCATACATAATTATATATGCATGTAAAGTTCATAATTATGATAATTATGTCTTTTCTAGTCTATGGTTTTTGCTAATTATTCTTATCAATGCACTTGTCTGTCAGTGTTGTAGTTGCCCTTCATGGGATGATTGAAGTATTCTGAATCGTTGTTGTTGTGCGTTCCCCAGCTTTACACCCTGGGGGTCACTCAGATTGTGCACTCTTGACTCACTCATTCCACCTGGGAATCACAGTGAGATTGAAACTGCACACTGAATAACAAGTTTGCATGTATGACTGTTTTCAAGTACCTCGCCATATAGGCAGCCATACTCCGACTTCAGAGGATTTTTTATCCTTTAAAGGAGACAGAAGGTTGTTATGTTAAAAGCTTGTCATGGCTGAAGGCAATCTCAACACAACATTTTACAACATAATAGTATTTTCGTGATGGCCTTGGCAATGAGCTGACATCAATAACTGACACAGCCTTTGGCCTGGGCCAAGTATTTTGAATTGAATTGATTTGAATTGAACTGATGCTGGCCCTGTGGGATGGCTGGTTGGCTGGCATCTGCAGGGATGTACTGTGTGACATTATGGAAGGAAACTCGAGTGTTGTGCGTTTATTTATTTATTTATTTATTCATTCATTTATTCATTTATTTATGTATTCTTTTATATCGAAGATAATGGAATAATCACTCGTGTGGTTTTTTTTTACATCCAATCCCCGTGTGTATGCAGTTTTTGTAAATCTTGTTATCTGTTCCCACCAGCACACGATGGCCTACTCTTACGCAACAGGATTTAACTTGTGCGCAAGATCTTCTGCGTGCGTTCGCACAGGGGCCTCGGTTTAAAAACTCATCGGAAGGACTTTTGGGGAGAGTGGAGTCAGCACTGATGTTAACTCCAGAAGAAAAATCTCCTCCACCAGACTGGAACCCGGTCGTCAAATTGCCAGTGCAATGTTCTGACCACTAGGCTATCTGTCCATTTTTTTTAGTTATAGGAAATGTTGTTCCTTTTCTTTTATGAGCTTTTTGTGGGGTTTTTGTTTGTTTGTGTTTGTTTTGTTTTCTTTCTCTATTTATTTATTTATTTATCTATCTATTTATATATTTATTTATTTATTTGTTATCACATAATTGATTATGCTGGTGCTGGCGTTAGCTGCAATTTTTTGTACCTGAATGCACTCATTTGATGGAAGGACTGATATGTTTTAGTTGTAAATCAAAAACGCACAAGTGCTGGGAGTGAAGGGCTGAGAAAAGGGAAGAAAATAAATGTGATTGTTTTACTTCCTGCTTTGAATCCATTTTTGTTCTGTTATGTATTGTTTTTCTTTGTATGCACCCTACTTGTTTTGGAGGAGGGAATTGATATAGGTTTGTATGTATGTGTGTTAAACGATTTTCAAGGAAACCATACATTATTTTCCTTTGTGTACGTGTGGTATATATATATATATATATATATATATATATATATATATATATATATATATATATATATATATATATATATATATATGTGTGTGTGTGTGTGTGTGTGTATAGTTTCTTCTTTTGGTGTGGGTATTTTTCAATTTCTTTTTTAATATTTTTCATTTGTACAACATATCTTCTTAAGGTTTTTCCTTTTTCAAATATAAATATATATGTATATGTATGTGTTTTTTTTCTTAGATGGATGGCTTGATGAAATATAGCAACTGCACTGCTTATTCATGTACCATAGGGAAATAAAGTTGATTTGGTTGATTGACATGACTTCACACAAACACACACACACACACACACGCGCGCGCGCGCGCGCGCGCGCGCACAAATGCCCACGCACAGCAGGCGAACACACACACACACACACACACACACACACACACACACACACACACACACACACACACAGGCCTGGGCGCAGGCTCACCTCCCCACACACAATCCCCTTCAGTAGGCTACTTCTTAAGCTCAGCTATAACACTGTATTAGACATTTAAAAAATCTTCTTTATTTCAAACAATTTCTACAGCTAGAAATGAGCCAGAACACAATTGCTACGCATCACAAATTGAGAATAAGTTTATAAACACCAAGCAAAAGCCTTCGAAACCTTCAAAGCCCAACTGTTCCCTTTTGTTTTTGTAGAATACCCTTATGCCTACATCGTTCCGGTATTCAGACACCAAGCCATGTGGTAATCTCGGGCGACACTCATGGTGGTGGCCGAGTGAGAAGCTACTCAGGTAAAACTACATAACGGTAAATACTGATTCTCTGTTTTGTTAAACGCAGTGCTCTGTTGACTTTATAATTATTAGACATCGTATCAGTGTATTGCCTTGTTGCTTGCATATTTCAGGGGCAAGTAGTGCTATCAAATAGCGAAAAGGGTTTGTGTAACTGGTTAGTGAGTACTGTTGCCGTGTTGGTAATACTAATGTAGGATCCAGATTCAGTCATCAGGCCCTTTTGATAATAATGTGCTCGGTGCACAGGAGCGATGTTTTTTGGTCTGCTGGCAAGATTGAGAGGATGCCTCTGGGGTAGAGTGAAGAGGTCAGAAGGTAACATTATGAATTTTAGAAGCTGCTATACATTACACGGGCACATGCTATTTTTCAAAGAAAATCAAATTCATTTAGATGGGAGAGGGGGGGGGGGAGCAGGGTTCGCGCTAGGATTTTTTAAAACTGTTACTGCCAGCTGCCATTTCAGAGATATCTTGACCAACTCCCCCAAAATATGTCCCCAGAAAATAAAATACAGTACATAATGTGAACAAAATGAAACCATTCAGTGGGGGGTAGGGGATTGTTCTGCAGCAAAACTATATTTAAATTGAACAAAGATCTAGATGAGCGCTAAACATAGAAACAAGAAAGAAGTATAGGCTTAGCACAATTTAAGTCGCACAAATGATGGCATGCAAAGCAACAGACTGACACAGACAGTGACACAGGCGCTAGAAAAAAATCCTACCTATTTCCTGTGTGGCTTCATGCCCAAGAATCGAGGGGCAGCAGTATGGCAGTCAAAGTCTCTGAGAGGTTTGCCATGATGAAACACTGGGCTTACTATCCACTGTATCAGCAGCACTGGTACAAGGCTGAACCAGAAAAGCATTCAAACTGGCACTAGTGCTACAGCTTTAATTTGCATCTTCTTTTTTGGATTGTTTGGGGGCTGAGGGATTTTTAAATAAAGAAAAAAGCAACCTGATTTTTTTCCGCCAATATCGACTCCTCTCAAAGCAATGGTCAAATTCATAGTCATAGACCCTCTAGGCCCATTTACTGTTTGTGAATGAAAGCTACTGTTATGCCGAGAATAGCGCGAAACTCTATTCTTTCACAGTAAAGCTTGCTGTTCTGCGTGCTAATGCCAAAGATGAGAGTTTGTTGGAAGGGATGGGTGCGTAAGCACAGGCGCATGACACTGTCAGAAAATGTCACTTCAGACTTTTTTTTTAGACGGAAATCTAATTGATCACAGGCAAACAGAATCGGTACACGGTACCAGCTGCCCTGTTTACAATCGGTAAAATACCGACAATTACCGTTTATCACGAACCCTGATGTGGCTGGATTTGATAGGCCCCGCAGTAGTGCCAATGTGTTGACAGGATTCGTGACTGGTATGACTGCACAGTACAGTTCACAGATTGTGATATATATATAATGCCATTTTTCTTGAGACTTAGTTACTGACTTCCCTAATTGCTCAAGGAACCACAGGATGCCACTGAATGATGAATCTTTTACTGTTTTACTTTGTTCCAGGCTATGACATGGACAGACATGGCTTTTGGATATTTTCAAAATTGATACAAGTTGCTGAACACAGGTATATTATCTCATTGGAGACACTTAGTAACATTATGGTTTAGAATCAAATATGAAGTTCAATAAATAAAGCCAAAGCTTTTTTGTTTTTAGTTAATACATGTGAAATTAATGCTATAAAATGATAAAACAACTTCTTTTTAAATGAAAGGAAATCATTTCATTGTACAAGAATTTTATTAACCTTTCTCAGTTCCTGAATATTTTGGATATATGCAGCCTTGTTCAACTTTAAGGCATCTCATTCTAACCATCTAAAAAGATTTGACGATAATGCTGAAAACAAGTGAGAACAACAATGATGTGCTTTTTCTGATGCTTATACCAGAAGACTTAGGTAACCCTACGGTAGACACTTGTGCTAATGAGTAAATGATGCTTTTTTCTGTTCTACAGGCTCATGACAGAGGAGACCCAGAACTAATGCAGAGGAGCAGAAAAGAGAGAGGACTTGTGACAGTGGCTTCATGAGCAACAATGGAGAGGTAGGTGTTTTACAGATGTTTGACAGGTATCTTTTTTTTTTTTGGCTGCCTCGTCTTCCGTGACATCCTCGTACTGCTGCTCCCATGCCGCTCATTTCAATCTCCCCACCACAACCATACCCTGATTTGCTGTGTCTCATCCTCGGGATTGGCAATCCACAGGGAGCCCATCAATATGAGGCCGCCATGGGGCCACCAGCCAGAGGGGCCCTGCACTTCTGCTGGGTCACTTTAGTGGTGTTCAATGTAGCCCCCCTACTGACAATATTAGCTCAGTCGCGGAGCCAGACTGAGTGAGTCACCCACCTGAGGTGGCGACCACCACAGTGTCCCTCAAACGACCGTCCCTCCGTGAACCTCCAACCCCAAAGGCGCTTTGACACAAACTCATCAGAGGCACAGAAGTGTATGCGGAAACCAAATCTGAGGTCACCATGAGACCAGAGCAACGGGGTCCACCAAATCAGAGGCAATCTTTATGCACACTAAGTAATTATCTTTAACACATATTGTCTCATCCGGAAGACTAGCACCCAGACTCATTTATCCTACCTAGGAATCACTGTGAATGAGAAGTTTGCTGTATGACTGTTCAAGTACCTTGCCATGTTATAGGCAGCTATACTTCAGAAGATTTTTCTCCTTTAAAGGAGAGAGCAGGTTATGTTAAGAGCTTGTCATGGCTGAAAGCAATCTCACTACATTTTACACCATAACAACATTTTAGTGTGGTCTTTGGCAATTAGCTGACATCAATAACTGACAGCTTTTGGCTTGGGCCAAGTCTGTAATTTTTTGTGTTTGCATTTTGTTTAGATCAGATGAACAGTAAGTTGAAAAAAAGAAGAAGAAGAAGAAGCATCAGAAAATGAAAAAAAAACCCACCAAACAAACAAAAACAAACGAAACAAAGAAAACAACCAAAAGAAGCCAAAGAAAGAGAAGAAGTACAAGATAAAGGAACTTGTATAAAGGAAAAGCTCAATAACAGCAATGGGAAAAAGGGATGGAAAAAGAACAAACACAATGAAGACAGAAGCAGGTTAATAACCAGAAAGAAAGTGGTAGAAACACAAGAACAACCAGCAAAAGTACAAAAAAAAACAGAGCAAAATGAAGAAATGGTGATAAAACAAAAAATGGCAGCAACAACAACAAAATTAGAGGTTGGGAAAAAAATGGAAAGAACAGGAAAGAAAAGAAAAAGATACAGAAGAAAGGAACAAACACATGGGTAATGTTCCTTCCAGTTTAAACAGAATTCTGTAATGGCAATTTTTGGACTAAAAATACTATTTTAAAAATAAATACCTGATTAAAAGTTATCTTTTAAAAGACACCAGATTGATGACTTGGAATCCTTTCATAAATGACCAAATTGAAAACCTGTGGCAAATTTCCCCTTGAAGATCCTTGAACTAGAAAATTTTCAATTCTATATTGTGCTAAAAAAATATCCAAACAAGCCCAATTAAGGTTTAAACAGGGAAAACATGTGGCACTGTACTGTGGTTATATTCTGTCTTGGGCAGGGCAGCCTAATTTTCATGAAGAGAAACTTACTGTGTAGTGTAATGGTATGGCACTGCTCTCCTGTGTTCTGAACTAGTAACATTATACTTCCATACCATGCATATTGTTGTGTATCATACTGTGCCATCCTATCCCATCACATCTGTCCTGTCCCATCCTTTACCATCCAAAATTTTCAAATTTATTCATTTATTTATGTGCTATGAGTTGTATTACAGATTGTGTTGATAGAAAATAAGTTGTAATATTCATGAAAAGAATAATATATTCATATATGTAACATTTTTGTCGGAAAGTAATAGCCAAAGCCATGCTTAATGATGGATAGAAATATGTATTTGGGGTTCAGGTTATTTGTTGTTGTTGTTGGGTTTTTTGTTTGTTGATTTTGTTTTGGGGGGGGGGGGAAGTGGTGGTGTTTTTTGTGTGTGTTTGCTTTTTTTTTTTTTTTTTTTTGGGGGGGGGGGCGGGTTGGTTATTGGCATCATAGTAATAGTTTGATATATTTTTTGTGAGAAAGAGCAATTTCTGTTTTACTTTTTTTTTTTTTTTTTTTGGGGGGGGTGTGGGGGAGGGGTACTGGGTGTTTTTTGTTCATTGGTTTTGTTTTTGACAGGGGGGTGGGAGTATATGTGAAATTTATTACATAAAAGAGCTACTGATTAGTATTAAGATATTATAAACAAAAGTGTCTGTGTGCCCTGAAGGGGTGTGAGGTGAAAGACTTGATTTGATTCCTCCTTATGTGTGTGTGGGGGGGGACAAGTAGAGTGGGGAATGTGGTGAGAAATGTGACATAATTCCTCCTCCTGTGGATGTGGGTGTGGGTGCATGCTATGCATGCCTGTGGTGTGGATGCATGCTATGCTGCTGTGGGTGTGGGTGCATGCTATGCATGCCTGTGGTGTGGGTGTGGTGCATGCTATGCATGCCTGTGGGTGTGGGTGTGGGTGCATGCTATGCATGCCTGTGGGTTGTGGATGCATCATCAGCCTGTGGTGTGGGTGCATGCTATGCATGCACCTAAATTATTTGTGAGTCTACTTTAGGTTACTTTTTCAAATTGATTTTTACTTTTTTTTTATTTACTTAAGTGCTGTGAGTTAGTTTTACTGCAGATTATGTTGAATAGAAAATAGTTGTGAACTCTATGGAGATGTGAATGTATATGTTTAGGATTTGTCATCTTTGTCAGAATGTCCAAAACCATGTTGAATGAATGAAAGAAATGTGCATTGGGGGGTAGGGGAGGGGGGTCTTTTCTGTGGTGTTTGCCTGTTGTTTGCCTTTCTTTTTCTTCTTTAAAAAAAATGATGGTTTACTGGTATTGTAGTTTTGTGTAGATTCAGTGAAAAAGCAGTTTTACTGTACTTTTTGTTTTTAACTTTTGTCTGTTTTTTTAGAGAGAGAGACTGAGAGAGACACAGAGAGAGGTGTGTGTGTGTGTGTGTTTGGGAGGGGGGGTTGTGGAACATTTTTAAATGAAAGATATCTGATTAGTATCTTGTAAGGAGAAGTGACTGAATGCCTTGTGTGTGTGTTTATGTTTGGGGTGAGTAAGGGTAGAGAATATGGTGAGAGATGTGAAACATGCGTCATGTGTGTGTGTGTGTGTGTGTGTGTGTGTGTGTGTGTGTGTGTGTGTGGGGTGTGTGTGTGTGTGTGTGTGGGTGGGGCAGGGGGAAGTCAGTTCCACCTTGTGTGTGAGTGAATGTGTGTGTGTGGGTGTCACTGTATTGTGCTTGGTGAGGGGGGGGGGGGAGTCGTGGGGAGAGGAGATGTGTCTTAATTCCTCCTTGTGTGTGTGTGTCTCCCTGTGTGTGTCCCTATGTTTGTCACTGTGTGTGTGTGAAGGGGGGATGGGGGGTGGGAGAGAGGAGATGTGTCTTAATACCTCCTTATGCGTGTGTGGGGGGATGGGGGTGGGAGGGGAAGATGGGAGGAGATGTGACTAAATTCCTCCGTGTGTGTGTGTGTGTATGTGTGTGTGTGTGTGTGTGTGTGTGTGTGTGTGTGTGTGTGTTTGTGGCTGCATATGTGGGGTTGTAAACTGTGTCATTGGCAACCTGGGAAAATTATGCAAGTCATGCTGATATCAATACCCAAAAGGTGTTAAGTAGCTAAAGATTACTGAAACCTTAGGCAGTTTTGGCAGATAATCAGCAGTTGACTTGCATAATTTTTTCAAGTTGGCTATTATCTTTTATGTGACCAGACATGGAGCTCTTGTGCATTCATGATTGTATGCTATCTGAATAGTTGTGTGTGTGTGTGAGTAAATACTATGTGTTCACATATTTGTGAAGTTACATGAAATGTGTGTGTAGGATAGAATTTGTTTTTAGTTTTGTTTTTTTTCTTCAAATTAATCTATCTTATTGCTGTGAGTTTGTTTAAAGATAGTGTTGAACACAAAATAAGCTTTGGTATCCATAGAAATGTTAGCATTTTTACATATGTGACATCTTTGTCAAAAAGTAACGTACAAAACATGCTGAATGATGGAAAGATATATTCATTTCGGGATTTTTTGTTCTTTTTTTGTGTGTGTATGTGTGAGTTATTTGCCTTTCTTTTTGTTCTGTTTTTTAAAAGATGTTTTGGCATCATAGTTTGATTTAGATTCAGTGAAAAACGTTTGCTTTGTTTTTTAATCTTTTTTTTTTTTTTTTACTTTAGTTATCTTTATTTTTGAGGGAGACAAATATATATATATATATATATATATATATATATATATATATAGTATATATATATATATATATATATATATATAATATATATAATTTGGCTTGTATATTTTCTTTGTGGGTGTGATTTTTTTTTTTTTTTGGGGGGGGGGGGGGGGTGGGGGGGGGGGCTTTGAGTTAGTTATATTACGGGTGTTGAATTGCAAATGTTTTGGTATTCATATTGGGGATATTTACGTATGTGACATGTTTATCAGGGAGTAATGCCCCAAATCTTGAATTTGACAATGGAAATGAATATGCATTTTGACTGGTGGTTTTTTGTGTTGATTATGATTTAATGATGGCCGGAAATGAATGTGCTTTTCAACTTGGTTTTTCTTTTCTTTTTTTCTTTTTTTTTAATGATGTCTATTGGTTGCTTTGCTTCTTTGTGTTTTATAAGCATCACAGTTTCATAGATTGTTTCAAAAAAAAATTTTTAA
>CM060335.1:45146565-45189065 GCA_030674155.1 Stramonita haemastoma
ATGCTTTGATATTTATGAAAAATCTGGACATATGTGACATAATTGTCAGAATGGGATGCCCCACACCATTTTTGATTTAATGGTGGAAATGAATATGCATTTTGGGTGGATTTTTCTTTTCTTTTTCTTTTTGGATGATGTTTGTTATTTGCTTTTCTTCTTTGTGCTGTATCAGTATCATAGTTTTAAAGAGATTGAAAACTTT
Organism: Stramonita haemastoma; assembly: GCA_030674155.1. Lineage (NCBI taxonomy): Eukaryota > Metazoa > Mollusca > Gastropoda > Neogastropoda > Muricidae > Stramonita > Stramonita haemastoma. The sequence continues at coordinate 45,146,771 of CM060335.1, forward strand.
TTTAAAATCTTTTTTATACTCTTTTGAGAGAAAGAGAGGGAGAGAGAGAGAGAGAGAGAGAGGGAGAGAGAGAGAGAGAGAGAGAGAGAGGAGAGAGAGAGAGAGAGAGAGTTTGGGGAATTTATGAAAGGAACGTTATCTGCTCAGTAACTTGGAATAGATCGAACAAGTGTGTGTGTGTGGGGAGGGGGGGGGGGGTAATGATGTGATATGAGATGGGATTTAATACCTCATGTGTGTGTTGTTTTGTTGTTTGTTTTTTTTTGGGGGTAGAGGTACGCTAAGAAAGAGGAGATGTGACTTAATGCCTCCTTGTGTGTGTGTGTGTGTGTGTGTGTGTGTGTGTGTGTGTGTGTGTGTGTGTGTGTGTGTGTGTGTGTGTGTGTTTACGTATGCGATATGTTTATCAGAAAGTAATGCCCAAAACCATCATTGATTTGATGATGGAAATGAATATCCAATTTGACTCCTTTTTTTCTTCTTCCAATTGTGATTTAATGATGAAAACGAATATGCATTTCAACAGGTTTTCTTTTTTTTTCTTTTTTTTGATGATGGAAATGATTGTGCATTTTGACTTGGCTGGGGTTTTCTTTCCATTTTTTTAATTGTGTCTGTTGTTTGCTTTTTTTTATTTTTCTTCTTTGTGCTGTATCATCATCATAGTTTGAAAGAGATTGTTTAAAAAACTTTTTTTCTGGAGAGAGAGAGAGAGAGATTTGATTTGATTTGATTTATTTTATATTGCGGATAATGGAATAAGCACTCTTGTGCTTTTTTACATCCAGTCCCTGTGTGTATGCAGTTGTGTAAATGTCATGAGAGAGAGAGAGAGGCAAGGGGGGTGGGGTGTGGGGAGTATGCATGGAATCTGTCAAAGATTGAGGGGGAAAAGCCTGTGTGTCAGGTGGGGGGAGGGGAATGATAATGTGAGGATTTAATGCCTCATGTCTGTGTCTGTGTTTTGTGGGTGTGGGGGTAGACTACATTAGAGGAGATGTGACTTAATGCCTCTTGTGTGTGGGTTTTTTTGGTTTTTTTGTTGTTGTTGTTGTTGTTGTTTTTTGGGGGGCTGGTTGTTGTTGGGGGGTTTTTTGGGGTTTTTTTTTTTGGGGGGGGGGTTAGACTAGGTGAGAGGAGATGTGACTTAATGCTTCCTCGAGTGTGTGTGTGTTTAGTGAAGGGGGGGAGGGGGTTAGACTAGGTGAGAGGAGATGTGACTTAATGCTTCGCTTGTGTGTGTGTTTGTGCGTGTGTGTTTGTGCGTGTGTGTGTATGTGTTTTGTTTCGGGGTGGGTGGGGGGGGGTAGACTAGGTTAGAGGAGATGTAACTAAATGCCTCCGCTTGTGTTTGTGTGTGTGTGTGTGTGCATGTGTGTGTATGTGTTTTGTTGGGGGTGGGGTAGACTAGGTTAGAGGAGATGAGACTAAATCCCTCTCTTGTGTGTGTGTGTGTGTGTGTGTGTGTGTGTGTGTGTGTGTGTGTGTGTATGAGCAACCAGCCAGGAAAAATCATGCATAGCAAACTGATATCAGTAACCAAAAGTTGGACAAGTCTGTGAAAATTACACAAAACTTTAGGCAGATTTTGTAGACAATCATCAGTGGGCTTGCATAGTTTTTTTTCTGAGTTGCCAATTATGATTCATTAATCAGAGAGAGCGAGAGATAGAGGGGGGGAGTGGAGGGGGGGATGTGGGAGAAAGAGGGTGTGGGTTGTGTTTGGGTGAGGGAGAGAGAGGTAAGGGTGGAGAGTATGCCATTGTGTGTGTGTGTATAATATGCATGTAAAATTTTGTGTATGTATGTACACAAAAGATGTGTTGGGAATATCCATATTTGTTCTATCCATGGAAAAAGTACAAATAATGTATATGTGAACACTGCATTTTTTTTTTTTAGTAGTTCTCTATTTTTCCCCTTTGATTATGATGAGGAATGGGCTATTATCAAATTTTCCTCTTTTTTCCATCTCAGTGTGATTGTACAATACTTTAGTGCTTGTAAGATATGTGCTTCATCCGTTAAAATAGTATATTGGTTTTTTTTGTTGGGAATGGAAGTGGCATGAAAATGATAGAAATGCGGCAGACCTATCACTAATTTAATGAATGGATGGTGGAGTTTTTTCTCATTTTTTTCCTTTTCTTTACTAGATCAGTTGCCCAAGCATCCCCATTAAATTCAAGTGAAAGAAATTGCATTCTGCGTGAAACAGTTGAAAGCTGACTTGGTTGTTTTTTTGTTTGTATGTTTTAATCTGTCAAATGGACAGTCCTTTTTATGATACAACTGACTTGGTTGGTTTTTTTGTTGTTTGGATATTTTTTTTGATCTGTCACATGGACAGTCCTGTTTTTTTTTTTATCTGTATGATGTGATGTGATTTGAATTGTTGCTTTGGAACATGGTAGTGTTGATAGATATGTTTTTCCATGGAAATTACTGTTTAGAAGGGAAGATGAAAGAAGAGAATGATGTATGCGTGGAATTTATTGTACGACAACAATTTTGTCCTCAAAAAGAAATGAAAGGAAAAAAACAGAAAGAAAAAAGTGGGAAAAAGCCAAAGAAAAAAAAACTACAAAAAATGGGGAAAACAACCCCCCCCCCCCCCCCCAAAAAAAAAAAAAAAAAAGCAGAGAAAAAAAAAGTAAAAAGATTGCGAAAAAGAGAGGAGGGAAAAAAAGAACAAAAAAATGAAAGAAAAGAAAAAAAAATTAACTATATCTTGAAAAAAAAATTGACTATTGAAAGCAATGTATGAAATGTGTGTTTTGTGCTTGCCTACCGCCCAGGTACCTGTGAGATGGCAGTATTGGCACATGCTTACAGATGTGGAATGTTGTGTCATTGTTGAGTGTAATGATGTTTCTCTTGTTGTTTCAGTTCAGAAGTGCAGTGGGATATTGTATTACTGTGCTAATGGTTATCATTTGTATTATTGGCATAATGTTCATCTCTAAGATATTGTAGAACAATGTGTCATTGTTTTGACACTTGGTGTATAGGTGTTGGGTTTGTTTGTTTTTTAGCAAGTTTTTTTTGGTATTGTTCGTCTGTTATATGGCTTAACCATGTGGAGATAGTTTACAATTCTTACATCAATTTTTTTGTAATATATAAGTGCACAGTTGTTGTTGTTGTTTTTTAGGTATTGGTTTTTGTTTGCTTTTTTTGGTGTGTTTGTTGCTGTTTTGTTGTTTTTGTTTTTGGGGGGTTGGTTTGGGGGTTTTTTGTTTTTGTTTTTTGGGGATTTTTTTTTTTTGGGGGGGTGGTGCACCAGAGAGAAAAGATGAAAAGGTACCAACTAAATTAAGAAAAAGTTGACTTCTTTTGTGTGTTTTGTTCATGACAATAGACTTATGGCATTAAAGAGGGTAATGTTATGAAAAATAAATGCGATATTACTACTTCTGCTACACTTACGATAATCACCATCATGATATTAATAATGGTTTCTGAATTATTATTATCATCATTATTAGTGGTAGTAGCAGCAGCAGCAGCAGTACCTAATGATAATGATAATAATGATTACTATTGAAATCCTTATGGATATTATTATTATGGTTGTCAGAGGACTTTGCTGTAGTATCACACCTCATTACTATAGATTTCTCTGTTTGAAAATAAGGTTCCTATCTATCCCAAGGGAGAGCATTATCACCACAGTACAGTGTTACTCTTTTTCCAGAATGTGCATTGTTTGCCCTTGATAGTGTGTCTTCACAACAGTTCAGTCATGCAGGAAACATTGCAATACACGCTGATTACTTAGGTCGACACATTTTTAAAAACTAAACTTTGTTGAGGAAAAAAAAATCATGTGCATTTCTTGATGCGACATGAAAATATCAAACAGAAGGAAGATAATAATATATAGAATTTATATAGTGCTGAATCTTCTTTTAGCAAACAAATCAAAGCGCTTGGATTCAAATCAGTCATGCGCATGCAACTGTTCACAAATGAAATTAACAAATTATATATCCCCACGCACTCACACACACACGCACGCACGCACGCACGCACGCGCCGCGTGGCAATGTGACAGAGATGGAGGAGACTAATTCAAAGTGGGAACAGATGTGAGGTGTTATGATGGAAGAAGAACCTAGGTAGGAAATGTGTGTGTCTTTAGGTTGGATTTGAACGTGTGGAATGAATAATAAACAGAGAATAAGAAAAAAAGAGCATCCATTTCTTGATGCAATAGAGGTATTAAAAACAAAGCAAAAACAAAACAAAAAAAACACAAAGAGAAAAATCCTATGCCTGCTATCTGCAATAGGGATATTGAAAAAAAAAGCAAACAAACAAAAGAAAGGAACAGTTCATAGTGTCCGTCTCTTGATGCAGTAGGGGTATTAAAAACAAAGCAAAAACAAAAATAAACAGAGAAAAATCCAGTGTTTACTTTCTGTAATAGGGGTGTTAAAAACAAAACAAACAAATGAAGGGAACAATTCATAGTGTCCACTTCTTGATGCAATGGGGGTATTTAAGTCTAAACAAAAACAAGGAAATAACAGAGAACAAAACCCATGCTGCCCTCTTGTTGTTGCTGTTGTTGTTGATACAATTGAAGCATCAGAAGAAAGAGAAATATCCATAGCACCAGTTTCTTGGTGCAAAGGGATATTTAAAACACAAAAAGATGAAGAAAACAAAATGAGAAAAATCTTTACTGTTTGATTTCTCTGTGCAATAGGGCTGTAAAAAAAACCCGAACAAAAGTAGAGAAAAAATTCAAAGAGTGACTACTTCTCTGCACAGTACAGATGCTTTGTGTGTGTGTGTGTGTGTGTGTGTGTGTGTGTGTGTGTGTGTGTGTGTGTGTGTGTGTGTGTGTGTGTGTGTGTGTGGTGTTCAGTTTAACGTCCTTCTAAAACAGTGATATCAGACAGGAAAGTGTGTGTGTGTGTGTGTGTGTGTGTGTGTGTGTGTGTGTGTGTGTGTGTGTGTGTGTGTGTGTGTGTGTGTGTGTGTTACGATTTATAAGCCTATGCAACGAAGTACTTTGGAGAATGGGGGGGAAGCTTTGGGGGGTGGGGGGGCTTAGCTTTAAGTATGGTGCTGAACAATAAGGGAACAAATCAGGAACATATTTTTCAAAAATTTACAACCGGTCAATAATAAGTAGAAAAAAAAACCTCTCAATTAACTAACAGTAGGAACTACAACATGAAGATTTTATTTTTTTACTTTGAATACGTTTACACATGATGATGTAGATAATGTGTGCAAAGTTTGGGGGAGGGGGCAATTGGAGAGGTACCAAAAAAGAAGTCATAAAAAATTGCCTTTAAAACAAAATGATGAGTCACAGGAAGATACCGACTGGGCTGTGTAGTAGACATTCAGAAATTAAAACCCCTGGTCATACAAACCAGCCAGTGCCACATGTACAAAAGACATTGAAGCAGGAATTGGCCAAGCCAAAGGAAGAATTTTCCATCTTAATAACCCCAAGGAGAATCTCCAGCATTGCCAACATCACTGATATCAGTGGTCTGGGAGGGCTGCAGGAGATCATAGAACTCAGCAGAGACAGAGAAAGATGGCAAACCCTGGTGGTATTGTGTGAATCTCCTACTGACGACAGAGGCAATGGAGACACTGAACTGAACAACTGATTAATATTTGAAAAGACAGATATTTATTAAATGAAATCACACTTTAAATGTGAAGACTTACATGGCCCAGTGTTTTACATGGCAGTGAAGTGTGGACTTCTAAAGCTGCAAATGAAAACAGAACCAAAAGTGCACATATGTGGTTCTACAGAAGACCTCTGAGAATAAGCTGGACTGAAAGACAAACAAATCACTTAATGCAAATGGACGTGACATTGAAGAACAACAAACACACACAGCATTTTTGGAAGAACTGAAAAAAACAACCTGAACTTTTAGGCTTGGTTAAGTAAAGGAACAGGCCTTGGGTGGAACGACCTACTACGGAGGGCGGAGGACCGTGGGGAGTGAAGGAAGCTGGTTTGAAAATCTTCAGTGGTGCCCCCAAGGTCCACAAAACTACGGAACAGGTGAAGGTGAACTAAAGGAAAAGGAAATATTTTGAACATGCCATGAGACATCAGAGCTGCCATGTATTGAAGACTTCACCATGGCCCTGGGCAAGATGGAGGGCAGAAGACACCAACGATGACTGCCCACTTCTTATGGAGAGAACACAGTCCAGTGGACAGAGTTGCTGAAAGAGGAAATCTACTGAAGGATGGAAGACAGAAGGCCAGGGGAGGGGGACAGTGGATGGGGGGGGCATGCATCAGTGGCTGCTCTCATGATGGATGTTGCTGACAGGTGACCAGGCCAACAGGTGTGATGTTGAGCAACATGCAGTGTGCAGGACAGAAGGGTGTGAGGTGGGATTATCATAAACTGATGATACTTGTGTCAAGATTTGACTTTTAACATGAATTGTATGATCTTGTTTCATGTCAAGATTTGACTTTTAACATGAATTGTGTGGTCTTGTTTCGTGTCAAGATTTGACTTAAACAGGAATTGTGTGATCTTGTTTCATGTCAAGATTTGACTTTAACATGAGTTGTGTGGTCTTGTTTCAGATATGGCGGTGACCAGATGCAGATGACATGGATTAAAGCATCACAAGAACACTTTTTTTTTTTTTTTTGGGGGGGGGTTCTTCTTTTTACCTTATTTCCTCTGAGACTGTTCCAGGCCAGAACTTGCATTGTGAACAGACTGTTCCAGATGCATTCTTTGCCATTTACAGCACATGAGTGCTTATTCCATTATCGTTGATATAAAAGTATAAATAAATAAAACACACAGAGTCACACACACACACACACACACACACACACACACACACACACACAGAGTCACACATGCACGCACCCACTTCCACAGACACACACACACACACACACACACACACACACACACACACACACACACACACACACACACACACACACACACACACACACACCTGTGCCAAGTGAGTGAGTGAGTAGACACAAGGCTTTATCATGTTAATAGTGACATATGGCCAGTAAGTAGGTAGACATGGCTTTAATTTGTTTAGCATTTTTCAGTTTGAAGTTAGTGCACAGGTGTGTCAGAATGTTGATATACAGGCGTGGGTTGGTATTGACTGTATGTTGATCCTGAGATGTCTGTCTGGATGAGACCTTTTGGGAAGGATGGAAGGGATTTTAAGCATGGATATGTTCACCTGTCAATTTCCATGACATGCACTTTGAACAGTTTTCACTTCCTTATCATGTTTTAGTTTTCTCAATAGGTCATTATAGCTTGCAAAACATTCCATTTATTAGGGGGGGGGGTAGCCTGGTGGTTAGAGCATTGAACTTATTATCTGACGGCCCAGGTTAGAATCATCACCAAGATGCCCGTTGGAGGGGATTTTTTCCCATGGAGTTTACATAAGTACTGACTCCATTCCCCCAAGTCCTTCGGTGTAGACAACAAACCAAGGTCTTGTGTCCAAACACACGCAGATAATCTTGCATACACGTTAAAACCTGCTCCACCTTTCTGAAGAAGAGGCCATTTGTATGCTGCTGGTAGGAATGGATGATAAAAAAATTTAAATGCTGGTACACTGGTGGTGTTTGTAGATAATCATCCCTGAAGTTGGAATGCAGCTGCTTTAAAATATGGTGGTGATGGGGGGGGGGGCGGTGTTAACGGTTGCATAGGTAAAAGTATCACAATTGGTAAACCTCTCAGCTCTTGCCAAGGAATAAAAACAAAGCAAAAAGTATTCCAAATAAAAATGCTATATCTCTGCACTAATAAAAAAAAAAAAAAGTTGACAGTAGTAGTAAATGTAGTTTCATCTGAGGAAGAAAATGGGGTTTTGCATGGAAGAATCGGCGCACTAAAGACCTGAAAACATTAGAAATGTTGATCTTGTAATGAAGCATTAGGGACTAGAAAAGGGGGAGTTATGGGGAGGGGAGAAGGAAAAGGTCAAAAGGGGGGGGGGGGGCTAAAAACGGGGAAATGAAATTCTATAGGAGGGGGGGGGGGGGGGGTAAGCCAGGGGGTGGCTGTTGTGCTACAATCATTACTGTTGACATGTGTTTATACATGTTCTATTCCGTGTGTTATGTTTATACATTTTCTGTTCAGTGTGCTGTGTTTATACATATTCTATTCTGTGTGTTCCAGTGTGATGTGTGGAGATTGCTGACTTCTTTGGACGACAGCAGTTTGGACCCTGGCATATGTAGGTAATGTGTGTGTGCGTTTATTTATTTATTTTGTTAAATCGAGGACAATTTTTTTTTATATAGCATCTTAAGACAGCCACCTTACACACACACACACACACACACACACACACACACACACACACACACACACACACACACACACACACACACACAAGATTCAAGATTTAATTCGCCTTTGACCCCTCTTGGGGCATGGAGGATTTCGAATAAAATCAACTGTAACATATATAATTTGCATTAATAGAATACGTTCGTACACAGAATTTCACAGAAATAAAAAATATAGTCAACCTTTTCATTAATGTCATGCAACTTTACTCTTAACTATAAATTTGCTAAGTTTTAATAACATATTTTTATCAGAAGAGAACAAATTACAAAATGTGAACATGGATCTTGGATACAAATATTCATGAGGTAGGACATTCTTCCAAAGCTCAGAAAACTTTGGACATTCCATTATTTACACACACACACACACACACACACCACACACACCACACACACACACACACACACACACACACACACACACACACACACACACACACGCATGCATGCATGTTCACATAAAATACAAGCCACCACTGAAGTCTGGTCATGTGCTCCTGGATCTCTCTCTCTCCTCCCCTCCTCTACCCTCCCCCACCCCTCCCTAGCCTCCCTCGCTTCAACTTTCCACCACCTGTCATGATTGCTGAAAAGTAACAACCTATAACTTAAGATGGTAAAATCGTGTAATAACTTAAACGACATAAAATGACCAAGACAGTCTTTCAGTACTGTACATTATGAAAATAGTGATTTTGTCTTTAAGAAAACATACATACTACTACTACTACTACTACTATACTACTACTACTACTACTACTACTATACTACTACTACTAATAATAATAATAATAATCATAATAATAATACATGGAATTTGTATAGCACTATATCTTGCAAAAACAAATCAAAGCGCTTGCATTCGACCTACACAACACACAATCAGCAACAATTACATCCAGGAAAGAAAAGTTTTAAGAACACATACATACATGCACTTGTCTTTACTCATTACTTTTTCCTCAAACATACATCCAGGTGCAAAAAAACTTCTGACAAACAGAGAAATCCCCCTGGTGTCAAAAATACCTCTTGCTCCCTCCAGCTGTCTCTCTCTCTCCTACCTTCCCCTCCCCCTGTCTTCCCCCCCACCCCCATGGCTGGAACACACCCCCCTACCTCACCACATGCCCCCAACCACCTGTCATAATTCCTCAAAAAAAATTATTTTGAAAATAAAGTTAAGAACATTTTAAGAACATAACAGGTGATGATTATCCGATTATAACTAAATCAAATCAAAATGTTATTTCCAGATGGTACATTAAGCAACAAATTTGTTTTTTTCTATCAAGCCATCTATCTAGCAAAAAGAAAAAATCCAACAAACAAACAAAAAACAACAACAAAACAAGAAATAAAAAAGCACTTAACCAAAAGCTCGTAACCAAAGAACAGACAACTAGACAGGAATGAAGCAGCAAGCAAACAAGGAAAGTACAACCAAGAAAAACCCCACCCAAAAATATTTAGCTACAACATTGTTACAACTCATAACAACAAAATGAACTCAAAAGGAACTAAACAGAATACAATGATTATATTAATAACAATAAGAATAATATCAACATAGTGATTATAGTATGATAATAATACACTGTAACACTCACTCCTTCACGTAGGCTACACACACACACACACACACACACACACACACACACACACACACACACACACACACACACACACACACACATACACACACATACATATACGCAACTCACGCACGCACATGCACATACAAATCAAACACACACACACACACACACACACACACACACACACACACACACACACACACACACACACATACACACACACAAAACACACACAAACACACACAAACACACACACACACACACACACACACACACACACACACACACACACACACACACACACACACTTGCACATACACTTACACTTATATAAGCATATATCCACACTTGCACATGTACTTCAGTTTTTTGTTTGTTTGTTTTTTGCTTGTGTTTTTTAGTCATATAAAAATAAGAATGATAAAAGCCAAACAATTATATCAGGTTACAATATCATCCTTTCTTTTACATCCTTTACTTCATATAAAAAGAAGAAACAAAAACAAACAACAAAGTTAAAACAGAAAAAAAACAAGAACAAAACATCTAAAAATTGAAGTACAATCTATCAACAAAAAAATCATACAAATCATAACATTTTAATACAAGGGGAGATGAAAAACTAAAAACAATCTCACACACACACACACACACACACACACACACACACACACACACACACACACACACACACACACACACACACACACACACACACAAGTTTGCGCTTAGGTCATCAATAAACTTCATTCTAAAGGAAGTGTATGCCTAATTTTAATCAAATCATGTAACAGAACGCCAGAGGAATCCATCCGCTGTAAGGCATATATATATTGGGACATATATATTCTAATACCTTAATCTTATGATTATGGTCATAAAACCTATTTTCATAACCATTTTGTAATCATGATGGACATAGTTATTCAGCATACTTGAAGATTAAAAGGTTACACAAAATCAACTACATTCAACATGTGATTATTAAATAGAACAAAATGTGAACTAAAAGCACGTGGAGGACCCAGACAATCCTCTTGTAAAATGCAGCATAAAGATTGTGATGATTTTCTAAAACACATATCCAGGAATAATGATAATGATATGTAATTTCTAGAGCACTGTTTCTTGCAAAGCAAAATAATCAAAGCACTAGTACTCGAATTATTCACACACATGCGACTGTACACAAAAAAATAATATATTTCAAAGTTACACACACACACACACACACACACACACACACACACACACACACACACACACACACACACACACACACACTTCATTAATCAAAATCCGATTTTTGTCAACGAAAAATCCGAAAATCGAAAATTTTGTTCTCATTGTTCAGCGATGCCGTTCGTCTCACGTTACGTCGTCTGCTAGGCCTAGCCTAGGCTAGGCCCTATTGTTCAGTTACTTATCTCCCCTGATGGATGGGGCTATAAGAGGTACAGTTGCGGATATAGATGCATAAGCAGTAAAATTGGTTGTTCGTTTTGCCGAGTACGGTTTGAAACCTGCCCTACGTCTGGTGAAAGTTGAACTTTCATTCGCAAGTGGTGTCGAAAATCGGAACGCGGTCGGAACATAGCAAACCACGGCTCTTCATTTATAGAAGCGCTGATTTCTTGGAAAATCATGGAACAGTAAAACCTATCTTCGGAAAATCAGTTGATCGTTAAAACGGCAACGTGACTCGTTCTGAAGTTACATTGAGACTCAAGTTACATAGTGTCAAACACGGCCTCCGCTCTGGTGCTGTACTGGACAGCAGCAAAGCACACACATACACAGCACTGTTTTCTGGCCATAACAATGTCATGGTGAGTCCACTCCGAAATCAGATTAAAAATAAAATGAGAAAGCCATAGGATCTTCAATCTTCACCAGAGAGTCTCTCTCTCTCTCTCTCTCTCTCTCTCTCTCTCTCTCTCTCTCTCTCTCTCTCTCTCTCTCTCTCTCTCTCTCTCTCTCTCTCTCCCTCCCCATCCCTCCCTCCTCCCTCCCTCCCTCATTCTCATTCTCTCACAGTCACACACACACACACACACACACACACACACACACACACACACACACACACACACACCTCCCTATCTCTTTCCCACTTCACTAGTCTTCTTCCCCTACTCACTACCACCTTTCTCCCTCACATAGTGCTTCCTCCCCTCTTCACTAGTTACCCCCACCCTATCTCAGTATCTCCCTCCTTTTGTCTTTCTCTTCCCCTCTCCACTAGCGGGCATACACACACACACACACACACACACACACACACACACACACACACACACACACACCACACACACACACACACACACATCTATTTTGGTGTCATCCTTTTTTGAAAGCTTTAAAAAGAAATGACAATTTTCAACAGTATTCAGGACTATCACATCTATATATATATATATATATATATATATATATATATATATATATATATATATATATTGTGTGTGTGTGTGTGTGTGTATATATATTTATATATAAATATATATTATACATCCCTTGTGAAATCATCAGACCTGTCCAAATTTGTTAGTTGATAAAAGAAAAAGCTTATGAGCTTTTGTACAATGGAAAGAAATTGGAAAGGGGATGAGTAAACAAATAAAGAAAAAAAGCCAATAAGAAAAAAAAGACGTGTATGCTTTATGTTGGAAAAGTGTGTCACGAACAACACGCAAAAATACTGAAACAGTGAAAAATACTGAAAATTGCTATGAAAATACTGAAATCAGTAGTAAGGGGGTGCACAGGTCTGCACGCACTCATAATTAAACATTCTTCTAATTTTAAAAAAATCCACATACCCATGAATAAAATATTTTTTGGTAAAACACAGAGGAATTACCCGGCTGTCATTGTGTCAAACAGACCTCATTCTGCCTCCGTTTCTCAATCTCCCTCTCTCCCCCCATTTCTTCTGTCTCTCTCACCCCTCCCCCTCTCTCCCCACCATCTCCATCCCCTCCTGCCTTTCCCTTACCCTACACCCCAACCACCTGAACAGTTTTAAGAAAATAACATAATCATGATTATGGTCAAGTTATAACTAAAACCACTTAGAGAATTCAGGAGTAAAAAAGCAAAAATACACATTTACATACACACATTGTGACGTACATATCCAGGAGTAAGACATTATATATATATATATATATATATATATATATATATATATATATATATATATATATATATATATATATATATATATATATAGTCTCCAAGATCTGGTGTCATCAAAAGATTTTGTAGAAAGATGTTCTGGATGCAGCCATAGTTCTCTCACCTGTGTGTTTATTTATTTATTTATTTATTTATCTGTTTATTCTTTTATATTGAGGATAATGGAATAAGCATATCTGTGCTTTTTTACATCCAGTCCCCGTTACCTGGTGTGAATGCAGTTTTGTAAATCTTGTCATCTGTTCCCACCAGCAGACAGTGGCCTACTCTTTCAAAAAGTGGAACAGGATTTAACATGTGCGCAAGATTTTCTGCGTGCGTTCACACACGGGCTCTCAGTTTAAAGTCTCATCCGAAGGACTTTTGGGAGAGTGGAGTCAGCACTTATGTTAACTCCAGGGGAAATATCCCCTCAGACGGGAATCGAACTCAGGTCATCAAATAGCAAACGCAATGTTCTGACCACTAGGCTACCCCATTACGCATGTGTGTGTGCATGCATGTGTGAGTGTGCCGTATTGCATTGTATAGCACTATCAGCCAAAGCAGATTTCTCTGTTAGAAATGTGGGCAGCTTTCTCCATTGAGAGCACACCACCACAATAGCAGTGCCACCCACAGTTCTCTTTTTTTTGTTTGTATTTTCCTGTCTGCTGATGTACTTGTTCCTGAGAGAGTGGATTTTTTCCTATATAATTTTACTTGGGACAACTCTCTTGTTGCTGTAGATTCTGAAACATGTGCTAAATACTGTATTACACATGGAGTATCGGTTTCATCATCTCATCTAGAAAACTAGCACCCAGACCATCACTCAAAGTGAAGTGGATGGGGGGAAGTTTGGATGCACATGGGGATTGAACCCATGATTTCCAACTGTTATGACAGATGTGTTACCCCAAGATAACTGATACATGGTGTGGGTGTGGGTGTGTGTGTTAGGGGGAGGGGTAGTTCTAGATATTGTTAAAGACAATGAGTTAACGTTAATTTTTTTATGTTTCCAGGGCTGGTGCACCAGGACAGACAAGACTTCAGAGCTGTTTTGGAGCGTCATGTGCAACATTGTGTAGGTTTGAGTGCATGTGTTTTTCATTTATTTTATTTATTTATTTATTCTTTTATTTCAAGGATAATGGAATGAGCGCTCATGTGCTTTTTTACATTTTTATTTATTCTATTTATTTATTCTTTTATATCGAGGATAATGGAATAACCACTCATATGCTTTTTTACATCCAGTCCCCATGTGTATGCAGTTTTGTATATCTTGTCATCTGTTCCCACTGGCAGATGGCCTACTCTTAGGAAAAGCGGAACAGAATTTAACATATGCCCAAGATGTTCCGCGTGCGTTTGCACACGGGGCCTCGGTTTATAGTCTCCTCCAAAAGACTTTTTGGGGGAGTGGGATTGGCACTGATGTTAACTCCAGAGGAAAAATCCCCTTGAACAGGAATCGAACCTGGGTCATCAATTTGCGAGCACAATGTTCTGACCACTAGGCTATACATTCACTCCCTGTGTATATGCAGTTTTGTAATTTTTTCATCTGTTCCTTCAGGCACACAATGGCCTACTCTCCTGAAAAGCGGAACAGGTTTTAACATGCGAGCAAGATGTTCTTCGTGCATTCGCCACAGGACCTTGATTTATAGTCTCATCTGAAGGACTTTTGGGGGGAGTGAAGTCAGTTCTGATGTTAACTCCAGAGGAAAATATCCCTTTGAGGGAGGGAATAGTCAGCCCCCTTGAAAGGGCATCTCACTAGTGGTTTAGTCGTGAGCTAATGGTCCAACTGCTAAGCTGTACCACCACCTGGGACTGTATTGACCTGCATTATAGTGTGTAGTATTGTGAAATACTTATGATAGGATTTTTCTGCGACTGTATGTCCCTGGTATTATTTACTGTGTTATATTGTGAAGTACTTATGATAGGAAGGATTTTTCTGCTACTTTGTTTCTGGTATTATTTACTGTGTTATATTGTGAAGTATTTATAATAGGATTGCTCTACGACTGTATGTCCCTCGTATTGTTTACTATGATATATTGTGAAATACTTATGATAGGAAGGATTTTTCTGTGACTATACGTCCTGGTATTATTTACTGTGTTGTATTGTAAAGTACTTATAATAGGAAGGATTTTTCTGTGACTGTGTCCCTGGTATTATTTACTGTGTTATATTGTGAAGTACTTATGATAGGAAGGATTTTTCTGTGACTGTATGTCCCAGGTATTATTTACTGTGTTGTATTGTGACAGGTGTTGGTCACTGATGCTGGCATGTTTGCTGTTGTGTCTTTGTAAGGGAAAAATGTCGTAGATGACCAAGTATCCTAAGAATCTGGTTTTCTGATGTGTGTCTGGGAAAGTTAAAATCCTTGTTATCAAATTACATTTGGAGCCAGACTGTTGTGCATGCTTTGTATCTGCCTCAGCTTTTCTACACATGCACACACAGTAGCTGATGTGATATGTGTGAAGAAATCTCATACATGCACACACAGTAGCTGATGTGATATGTATGAAGAAATCTCTTATTGCAGTCCTTGGTAATTCACATACGCAACAGTGTTTGTACACGCTTTGAAAAGATGGCGCCAAAGAAGAAAGCAGATGATGGTGCAAGTTGTTCTACAACTATGCATTTGTTTTTAAACTTGATCAGTGAAAATTATCCAGTGATTTTCGATAGCTTTGTACCTGAAAATGAAACGTGACTGTAAGCATGCCTGCTGGTGTTACTTGGCGACTGATATTACTCTGATGATACTGTGTCATATGGTAACTGATATGTGCAAATGGTTGTACCGTGTCATGTGGTAACTGACGTGTGCAAATGGTTGTACCGTGTCATGTGGTAACTGACGTGTGCAAATGGTTGTACCGTGTCATGTGGTAACTGACGTGTGCAAATGGTTGTACCGTGTCATGTGGTAACTGATGTGTGCAAATGGTTGTACCGTGTCATGTGGTAACTGATGTGTGCAAATGGTTGTACCGTGTCATGTGGTAACTGACGTGTGCAAATGGTTGTACCGTGTCATGTGGTAACTGATGTGTGCAAATGGTTGTACCGTGTCATGTGGTAACTGATGTGTGCAAATGGTTATACTGTGTGCAGATGGTGATCACGATGAAAGAGGCAGGAGCAGACAGTGTCACACCCAGACAGGAAGAGGCTTTGCAAGAGCACTGAGCAAATCATCATTGAAGTTGGGGGCTGTCGGTGGAAATGTGAATATTTTGGATGGCTTTAGTTTCAGTAGCAGGTATGTGCAAGGCACGCAAACGGTCACCCATCCACTTGTTAACCACACTCGATGCTGTTTAACCTTAGCTTGGGGAAAGTGAATGCTCTGACCACTGAGCTATCTTGCCCCCAGTGGTGATAACAAAGTAGTAGTTTGGGCCTGGTTTGATCAAAGACAATCACAGTTATGTTACTGCAATTATCCAAGCTAACTGCTGCTTTTCAATAAAATTGCATTCAATTAAAGAAATAACGATCACAGGGATGCCCTTCCCCCTATATTACATTCTCAACTGATGACAACATTACTCAAAATAACAATTTAAGAATATATGGAATTTACACAGTGCTGAATCTTGCACTGAGGAATAATATTTCACATGGCTGTAGTTTGAGCACTGGGGAATAATAAATATTTCATGTGGCTGTAGTTTGAGCACTGGGGAATAATAAATGATATTTCATATGGCAGTAGTTTGAGCACTGGGGAATAATAAATAATAGTATACATGGCTGTAGTTTAAACACTTGGGGAATAATAAATAATATTTCACATGACTGTAGTTTGAGCACTGGAGAATAATAAATAATATTTCACATGATTGTAGTGTCAGCACTGGAGAATGATAAATGATATTTTATATCACTGTAGTTTGAGCACTGGGAAATAATAATATTTCACATGACTGTAGTTTGAGCACTGGGAAATAATGAATAATATTCACATGGTTATAGTTTGAGTTTTTGGGAGTAATAAAAAATATTTCATGTGGCTATAGTTTTAGCACTGGGGAATAATAAATATTTCACATGGCTGTAGTTTGAGTTTTGGGGAATAATAAATGATATTTCACATAACTGTAGTTTGAGCACTGGGGAATAATAAATAACATTTTATATCACTGTAGTTTGAGCACTGGGGAATAATAAATAATATTTCACATGGCTGTAGTTTGAGCACTGGGGAATAATAATATTTCAGATGTCCGTAGTTTGAGCACTGATAAATAATAAATAATATTTCACATGTCCGTAGTTTGAGCACTGATAAATAATAAATAATATTTCACATGTCCGTAGTTTGAGCACTGATAAATAATAAATAATATTTCACATGTCCGTAGTTTGAGCACTGATAAATAATAAATAATATTTCACATGTCCGTAGTTTGAGCACTGATAAATAATAAATAATATTTCACATGTCCGTAGTTTGAGCACTGATAAATAATAAATAATATTTCACATGTCCGTAGTTTGAGCACTGATAAATAATAAATAATATTTCACATGTCCTTAGTTTGAGCACTGATAAATAATAAATAATATTTCACATGTCCGTAGTTTGAGCACTGGTAAATAATAAATAATATTTCACATGGCAGTAGAATGAGCACTGGTAAATGATAAATAATATTTCACATGGCAGTAGATTGAGCACTGAGGAAAAATAAATAATAGTATACATTGCTGTAGTTTGAATACTTTGGGAATAATAAATAATATTTCACATAACTGTAGTTTGAGTACTGTAGAATAATAAATAATATTTCACATGGCTGTAGTTCGAGCACTGATAAATGATAAAGAATATTTCACATGGCAGTAGTTTGAGCACTGTAGAATAATAAATAATACCAAGCTTGGTGTGAAGGTTTTATTAATGCGTTTTAAAGCAAGAGGAAACAAAATTACGTCTTTGACATTTCAGTAAAAGGCAGAATAATGACTACAGTTTAAGATCAATCCAAATGTTAAAAACATGATCCTAACACCCCCTCTCCCCCCCCCCCCCCCTTCCCCCTTTTGACAAAAATGGCTCCTATCCAAAAGTGGGTTTGGTGCAAAGGGATTTATTTCATGGGGGAGAGTAACATTTAACAGCATCCAAAATAACAGTCATTTACCCCTCTCCCTCCTCCATGCTGTCAAACCATTCCTATGCTGGCCTTTAGCTGTCAGGACTTAAGCCATCCAAAAATTCTGCTGCATTTCCACCCCCCCCCTCTCTCTCTCTCTCTCTCTCTCTCTCTCTCTCTCTCTCTCCTCTCTCTCTCTCTCTCTCTCTCTCTCTTCTCTCTCTCTCTCTCCTCTCTCTCTCTCTCTCTCTCTCTCTCCTCTTCTTCTAGTGCTGATTTAAAGCCATCTAAAGTACTACATCCTATGGAATACCACTTGTGAAATAAAAAAAATAAAATAAAATAACTACAACCGTACACCCATCCACCCCCTTTGCAGCAGCTTAAATAAAGAGATCTTTACTGCAGCCTTATTACAAGAGTCCCCCCACCCCCAGTCCCTTCAGGCTCAACCCTTGTTTCAAATATGAATGGAAAATGTGACGCTCCACCACATAATAAGTCGGAATGCACCAGAGGTCACTTTTTAGTTATTGACATGCTATTAATGTGCAGTATATTGGCTATCAAATACAAAAAACAGATTGAAAATCGGACTATTCTGTGCAAAGTTATTACAAATTGAAATGATAGACTGCAGGATGTGATAAAATGAGAAACGGGCAAATATTTTTTCGTAACAGATTGTCAGAATGAGGGCTTGGGTATTTTCAAAACACATTTAAAAGCAAAAGAAATAAAAATTATGCCTTGATATTTCATTATAAGGTAAATAAACAGATATAGTTTAATAATCAATCAAAATCTCAAAATTGACAACTTAACCCCCTCCTGCCTTTAATGGCTCCTAGCTCAAAATTGGGTAATGTGCTAAGCGACTCATTTCGTGGTGGAGCGTCACAAATGTTCATTTCCAAATTGGCTGCAGAAGGGGAGGGGGTTCATGCATGCCGGTGTTTCTGGTTTCTTTTTATTTGTGTGTGTGTGTGTGTTTTGTGTGTGTGTGTGTGTGTGTGTGTGTGTGTGTGTGTGTGTGTGTGTGTGTGTGTGTGTGTGTGTGTGTGTGTGTGTGTGTCCTTTGATCTGTGTATTGAATGTTTATTCAGTGATTTACCTTGACTAAACAAACATTACGTTCTACAGTAGCACAGTTGTAAGACAAGGTTGCACCCCTTCTCTTCTCACTTGGTGAAATGTAATTTGAAATACTATGTCACACCTCTCTCTCTTAAAAAAAATACGACGTCATAATGCACTTATCTCTATATGTAAGATAAAGTTATCTATAAAGCAACCGCAATGATAAACCCACATCTGCTTGTAAAAAAAATGATGCAAAAATATGAAAAAAAACCCTCAAGTGTGAAGCAATACCATCCAAGATGCATCGTAATAAACTCGCTTCCAGACGCAAAATAAAGCCATCTAAAACGACCATCATGAAACCCACCGCAACATGGGAGAGTCTCTTAAGATACAATCATTGTAATGAACCACTGCCACATGTGAAATAAGCCATCTTTTAAAAAAAAATCCACCATTGATAATAAACTCACTTCCACATATAAAATAAAATCCTCAAAACTGAAACCATCATTATAAACATCATAACCACATATTAAACAAGGCCATCTTTCAAAAAAAAAATAAATGATGAACTTAACACATGAAATGAAGCCACCTAAAGAAACATCTCCACTTATGAAATAAAACCTAAAAAGCCATCATCAATAATGAACCTTGTAAAATAAAGCCATTTTAAAAAAAACAGCATCAATAATACACCTATTCTATTTTTGCTATAAAATAAAGCCGTCTTAAAAAAACTATCAATGACAAATTTTATAATCTTAATAAAATAAAAGCCATCTCTTAAAAAAAAAAAAAAGAAAATGCCACCAATAACAAACCCACCTCCACATATAAAGCCAGCTTTGAAATAAACAACAAAAAAGCAATGATCAATAAACACTTCTACGCATACGAAATAAAGCCATGTTAGACGACCATCATGGTCAAGAATTGCATTATTATCCAAAGGTCAAATTAAATCCCATAACCATTATGTGAAAATTGATGCCCATCCACTATACAACCGTCGCAACTGAGATAAACCTCGTAACCACATGTGAAGTAAAATGAAACTTGTCAACATTAAACCGTGAAATCAAACTTGTCAACATTAAACCATGAAATCAAACTTGTCAACATTAAACCATGAAATCAAACTTGTCAACATTAAACCTCGTAACCACATGTGAAATAAAACTAAAATGAAACTTGGTAGACATTAAGCCGCATAACCACATGTGAAAAAAATCAAAAACGTGTGAAATAAAACCGAAATGAAAGTCGACATTCAACTTTGTAACCATATGTGAAATAAAACCAAAGTGAAATGAGAAATAAAACCAAAATGAAACTTTTCGATGTAAAACCTTGTAGCCACATGTGAAATAAAAACAAGATGAAACTTGTCAACATTAAACCTTGTAACCACATGTGAAATAAAACCAAGATGAAACTTGTCAACATTAAACTTTGTAACCACATGTGAAATAAAACCAAAATGAAATTGTCAACATAAAACCACCTCCACATGTGAAATGAACCCCACAACCAAGAGAAATAAGCCAAAGTACAACTGTTATGATAAACCCACCTTCAAAGGTAGAAGAAAGTCGTCCAAACTATACCCCTTGTAATAAATAAAGCCCCCATCAATGTGAAATACAGCCATAAAAAATGCAACCTCTGTAATCGGCCATACAACCAACATGATGAACCCACACCCACATGTGAAACGAGCCATTTAATGTATAACTGTCATAATAAATCCATGTGAAAGAAAGCTATCCAATACAAACGTGAAACCCACAGGGCCTGGGTTAGCATTGCAGTTTGACAGTCTGGGTTCAAGCTATTGCTGAGATGCTTGTTCATGAGGGATTTTTCCCCTGGAGTTACGTCAGCACCAACTCCACTTCCCTATAGTCCTTCAGATGAGACTCGACCGAGGTCCTGTTTGCAGGTACACATCATGCACACCTATGTAAAACCATTCTACCTTTCAGAAGAGTAGGTCATTGCATGCTGGCAAGAATGGATGAAAGTATTGATGCTCGCAGGCTGGTGTCCTGTTTAGACATCATCCCTGAAGTCGGAATGTGGCTACCTTACTGGTGGACGAAACCGATCGCTAGCACAAACATCTCGCCATGGGTGAATCTTTGAGCACTAGGCGACTAGCTGAGGAACAAACTTTTTACAAAGGATAAAAACAAATAATAATGATAATATATCCTACAATCGCAAATAACAAAGTTCACTTAAAAATGAGAGAATCGATCCATCCACAATGATCCATCCACAATGATACAATCGATGTAAAGCCACACAATTGTCGCAAATTCATATTTTGCAAAATTAAACCACCAAAAATGTATTCTATCTCCACAATCGGAGCATAGGATTCTTTCCTATTCTCTTTGTCTATCAACCCTGGGATCTATCGACCTCCACCCCATGCAACAGGTGAAAAATATTAATTTACAATGAAACTGGAGAATCTTCATAACAGTCGAGTTGAATCTAGTCAAGATCAGTCTTTCAAGAATCATATCCATGAATATAAATAAGTAATATGATTTATTTGAGTTATTAAAGATTCTCATTCGTAGATCAGACTGACTCTTTGTAATCACAATGCAAGGGAAAATACTTCATCTTGATAAATACCAAAAATCATTGCGATATCTCATCTCATCCCACCAACAATAAAATCATATGGACAAAATGGAATGGATAGCAACTAGTTAGTTACATGCGAATTATGAAAATCAAAGAGATTCAACCAACAACTTCATATCAAAATATAAATATATCCTACGCATGCGCATAACAAACTACAATACTTTATAAAATGAAGCAAAAATTTCATATATTCTGACAACATTTATTATTTAGATGTTTAAAACCAAAGCAAACTGCCCGATATGCCCTCACACATAAAGCCATACAAATCCGCCTGGTTACAACAATATACAGCAATATCATGAACCACAGCAAAGTGGAGGGTCCCCGCAACAAGCACCACACAAACAAACGCACTAACAAACACCAGGGCGCGTGCGCGCACGCATACACAACCCCCTGCCAAAAAGGTGCGATTTTGGCCAGAGACCCGAACCCACAGAGCCGTTTTCAGGCCCGTTTTACCCGGACTTTTGCACGGTTACAAGACCACAAGGCACCAAGACAAAATGGTACTGTATGTATACACCCTCTCCCACCATCTTTCATGTGTGTGGCCCCGGACTTGAAGCGACACCGCAGCCCTCAAGAGCTGAGAAAGTCTCTCCAAGGAAATCTGGTACAGTGCACCAACGAAAACTAAGCAGTGCGCACAATAATAATGACAATATAAAGCAATATGATGCACCACAACAAAGTGCAGGATCCCCACCTCATGCGCGCACACAAACACACTGACAAACTCCAGCGCGCGTGTGCGCACGCATAGACAACCCTCAGCCAAATTGGTCCGGTTTGGGCCAGAGACAGGACCAAAAGAGCGGTTTTCAGGCCCGTCCTACCCGGACTTTTGCACGGCTACAGACCGAAAGCACCAATACAATATGGCACTGTACGCATACACCCTCTCCCACCATCTCCTAAGTGTGTGGCGCCGGATTGTGGGGAATCCGCAGCCCTCAAGAGCTGAGAAAGCCTGTTTGTCGCAAGGAAATCTGGTACAGTGTACGCAACAAAAACCAAGCAGTGCACACAATAACAATGACAATATACAGCAATATCATGCAGCACAGCAAAGTGCAGGGACGCCGCCACATGAGTGCACACAAACAAACACACTGACAAACAACAGCGGGCGCGCGAGTGCGCGCGCGCATACACAACCCCCTGCCAAAAAGGTTCGGTTTGGGGCAAAGACGGGACCCAAAGAGCCGATTTCATGCTCGTCCTGCCAAAGCTTTTGCACGGTTACAGACCCCAAGGCACCAAGACAATATGGCACTGTATGCATACACCCTCTCCTACCATCGTCCATGTGTGTGGCGCCGGACATGTGGCGACACCGCAGCCTTCAACAGCTGAGAAAGCTCGTCTGTTGCAAGGAAATATGGTACAGTGTACTCAACAAAAAACAAGCAGGGCGCACAGTAATAATGACAATATACAGCAATATGATGCAGCACAGCAAAGTGCAGGGTCCCCGCCACATGCGCGCACACAAAGAAAACCACTGACAAACATCAGAGCGCGTGCGCGCACGCATACACAACCCCCTACCAAAAAGGTGCTACCTGGGGTAAAGACAGGACCCAAAGAGCAGTTTTCAGGCCCGTCCTGCCCCAGCTTTTACACGGTTACAGACCCCAAGGCACCAAGACAATTATAACACTGTATGCATACACCCTCTCCCACCATCTTTCATGTGTGTGGCGCCGGACGTGTGGCGACAGCGCAGCCCTCAAGAGCTGAGAGAGCGAGTGTGTGGCAAGGAAATATGCTACAGTGTACGCAACAAAAAACAAGCAGGGCGCACAATAATAAGGACAATATACAGCAATATAATGCACCACAACAAAGTGCAGGGTCCAATCCACATGCGCGCACACAAACAAACACACTGACAAACACCAGCGCTAGTGCGCGTGTACGCGCATGCATACCCAACCCTCTGCCAAAAAGGTGCGTTTTGGAGCAAAGACGGGACCCAAAGAGCCGTTTTCAGGCCCGTCCTACCCCAGCTTTTGCACGGTTACAGACCCCAAGGTACCAAGACAATGATGCGACTGAAAGAATCGTTTTCAGCCCCGTGCAACCCCACCTTTTGCAAGGTAAAAGATGCCACGGCTCCAAGACAATATCGCACAGTATGCATGCAATCTCT
Source organism: Stramonita haemastoma (assembly GCA_030674155.1). Taxonomy (NCBI): domain Eukaryota; kingdom Metazoa; phylum Mollusca; class Gastropoda; order Neogastropoda; family Muricidae; genus Stramonita; species Stramonita haemastoma. The sequence goes on from CM060335.1 coordinate 45,170,969, forward strand.
CCTACCATCTTGGATATGTGTGGCGCCGGATATGTGGCGACGAAATAGCCCCCAAGAGCTAAGAAAGCTAGTTTGTCGGAAGGAAAGCTGGTATGGGTACGCGACGAAAAGCAAGCACTGCGCGCAAGAATAATGACAATATACAGCAATATGATGCAGCACGGCAAAGTGCAGGGTCCCCGCTACATGCGCGCACACAAACAAACACACCGACAAACACCAGCGCGCGCGTGCGTACGTGCACGCATACCCACCCCCCTCCAGAAGAAGCCACCGTTTTGCGCAAAGATGCGACCGAAAGACTCGTTTTCAGCCCCGTGCAACCCCCACTTTTGCACGGTAAAAGATGCCACGGCACCAAGACAATATCGCACAGTATGCATGTAATCTCTCCTACCATCTTGGATATGTGTGGCGCCGGATTTGTGGCGACGCCACAGCCCCCAAGAGCTAAGCAAGCTAGTTTGGTGGAAGGAAAGCTGGTAATTGTACGCTATCAAAAACAAGTAGTGCGAGCAAGAATAATGACAATATACAGCAATATGATGCAGCACAGCAAACTGCAGGGTCCCCGCCACATGCGCGCACACAAACGTAAACAAACACACTGACAAACACCAGCGCGCGCGCGCGTGTGCGTACGCATACCCACCTCCTTTCCTGAAAAAATTGCCATTTTGAGCAAATATGGGACCGAAAGAGCCGTTTTCAGACCCGTGCAAACCCTACGTTTGCACGGTAAAAGATCCCACAGCACCAAGACAATATGGCACTGTATGCATACACTCTCTCCCACCATATTGGATATGTGTGGCGCCAGATATGTGGCGACGAAATAGCCCCCAAGAGCTAAGAAAGCGTGTTTGTCGGGAGGAAAGCTGGTAAGTGTACGCCACCAAAATCCTGCAGGGCCCGCAAGAATAATGACAATATACAGCAATATGATGCAGCTCGGCAAAGTGCAGGGCCCCGCCACATGCGCGCACACAAACAAACACACCGACAAACACCATCGCGCGTGCATGTGCACACGCATACCCACCCCCATGCAGAAAAAGGTGCCGTTTTGCGCCAAGATGCGACCGAAAGAATTGTTTTCAGCCCCGTGCAAACCCCCACTTTTGCACGGTAAAACATGCCACGGCACCAAGACAATATCGCACAGTATGCATGTAATCTCTCCTACCATCTTGGATATACATCGTCCCCATCACCATTGATCATCATGCAATGATAAACATTGCCTGTGATTCGGTCGCACCCGTTGCTCTGGTCTCATGGTGACCTCAGATTCGGTTTCCCCACACACTTCTGTCCTGTGTTGAGTTTGTGTCAAAGCCTTTGGGGTTGGAGGTTCGCGGTGAGACGGTCGTTGGAAGGACGTTGTGGTGGTCGCCACCTCAGGTGGGTGACTCAATTAGTCTGGCTTTGCGACTGAGCTAATACTGTCGTTAGTAGGGGGCTTAGTGTCCTGCGTATGTTAGATCAGAACAGGCACCACTGAACACCACCAAAGTGACTCAGCAGAAGTGCAGGCCCCCCCCCCCCCCCCCCCCCTGGCTGGTGGCCCCACGGCAGCCTAATATTGATGTGCTCCCTGTGGACTGCTGTTCCCGAGGATGAGACACAACGAATCATATCTGGGTATGGCTGTGGCAGGGAGATTGAAATGAGCGGCGTGGAAACAGCAGTACGGGAACGTCACAGAAGATGAGGCAGCAAAAAAAAAGAGATAAAAAACAACTCATTGACACCGTGTGACAGCTCAAGCTTCACTTCCCTGTGGGGATGCCAGGGGCTCTTTCAGTATAAGTAGCATCCCCACCTTCTGGAAGTTCTGTGCAAGAAATTTCCACTTTTCTATCTCCCTCTTTGTGTCTGTCTTTCTCCATACCTTTCTGTCATCTCTCTTGCTTATTCTCTGCCTTAGTAGTCCACAATCCTGCCTTTTTTCCAAAAAGAATTTTTTCAAACAATATTCTGTTTTCATTATATGGCATTTTGTCTTTGTTGTTTTTATTCTGGTGACCATTATGTACCAGGTAGTGAGACTTAGAGACTGGAATAGGCACAGGATGTTCATTCGGCAGTGGTATTTGCTCATGTGGCACTTTTTAATGTATATTTTTGTACTTTAACATGTTTGTTATCCTTTTTTACAATTTTTTTTGGTAATCTAGGGATTATAAATTAAGCGGAATGGCTGGCGTCCTCAGCACAGCCTTGTTCATTAGCCTTAAGGAGTGAGATGACTTAGGTAATATGTCATTTAATGTTGTATTCTTTTCCAGATTGAGGCTGTTAGATATTTGAAGGTAATAGGTGTTTGTTTTGAACTTGAAGATGAAAGTAACTGGAGCCACTGAAACTGAATCAGGTGACAGCCCTGATATGGCTTTCGTGGTTGGTAGGGCTGTAAACATGGTATGGTATGGCATGTCACACTACAACAATTACTTTACACGTCAAAAACGCTCTGTACAACATGATTTTTCTTTAAACACTAAATCACGTTCAATCTAAGGGAAAATACAGTGCCAAATCTGTCTCCTATCAAATGAGTTCCTCCCCTTTAACTGTCAATTGCTTTGTGCATGTCCAGGGTTTGTTCTTTTAAAAAATATATTTATATCACTATCAGTCGAGAATTTTTCATGATGAAAATGGCCACAAAGACGAGGTACACACTGAAAGTTGTAGTATTGGTAAATTTTACTTCAAAGGGATTCCTGTGCCTGAGGAACATTCAGCTTCACCTGTCCCGTAGTCGGTGGACGTGGGGGCACTACTGGAGATTTTGCAACCAGCTTCCTCTACTCCCCACGGTCCTCCGCCCTCCGTAGCAGATCACTCCACCCAAGACCTGTCCACTCTCTGATGTTGTCCTCCCATCGTTTCCTCTGTCTGCCTCTTTGTCTACCTCCCCTTATGATGCAGCACAGCAAAGTGCAGGGCCTCCGCCACATGTGCGCACACAAAAAAACACACTGACGAACACCAGCGTGTTTTGTACTAAAATACAAAAAAATACAAAGACAGTCTTGCCAGTCCAGGTGTTGTGTAATCCGCCCCTACCACTTTAGCTTGCGTTTTTTTTCCACTGTAGTTAGGAGCTCTTCATATGGACGGATGACATTCTTTATTCTAGTTTTCACTTCTTTATTTGTGATGCGATCTCTGAATGAAATGCCAAGGACTTTGTGGAAGCATCTTATCTTCATTGCCTGTATCCTTCTTTCAATAATCTGCTGTTATGGGCCATGTTTCACATGAGTACAAAATATGGGAATGGTTAGGGAACGCATCAGTCTGATCTTGAAGCTGATGGCGATGTTCTTGTCATTCCAGAGGAACTTTAAGTTTGGTCATTGAAGCTGTTGCCTGGGCTATCCTGGAGAGAATTTCAGGTTTTGATCCTTCATCTGATACTATCCTCCCAGATATTTGAAGCGGTGGAGGGTCCCGAATTTCTTAACATCTATAAATATGTCATTGCTGATAGCCATTGGCACTATTTGTCATCAGAGAAACATTACTGTGTGCAAAATAAATGTAATTTTTTCTTGTGAGTTAGTTGATCGATACTGCCACCATGCTGAGATTTATTCTATAGTATTCTATTAAATGCAGCTGGCTCCTACCAAGAATGAGTTTGCTATGGGCTCAAATGGAAGACTGGGACCACAGTGTCAAGCTTCATCCACTTCAAGGATGCCAGTTTTAAGAGTGTTGCTCGAACTCCTTAACCAATACTAGGGTTGTCTTTTTTTTTTTTTTTTTTTTTTTGGGGGGGTAGGTCCTCAGCTAGAGCTCCACATTCACCAATGGTGAGATTTTTTGGATGTGACCGTTTTTGCCCACTTTGAAGGTAGCTGCGTTCTGACCTGATGCGTGCTGGGTATGTTCGTGTTTTCGTAGCCCACCGAGCGCTGACATGAATTCTGGGATCTTTAGCGTGCATAATTGTGATCTTCTGCATATGTATAAAAGACGAATTGAAGTAAGGCACTGGCAGGTCTGGACTTTTTGAAGAAGAAAAATTTGAAGAAGAACAATTTGAAGAAGAAGAAGAAGAAGAAGAGTACAAGAAGAACAAAAACAAGAACAAGAAAAACAAGAACGAGGACATGAGGAAGAAGAAGAATGCAAAGAAGTAGAAGAAGAATGCAAAGAAGAAGAAAAAGAATGCAAAGAAGAAGAATTCTGAAAAAGAAGAATTCCAAAGAAGAAGAATTTTAAAGAAGAAGAATTTGAAGAATTTGAAGAATTTGAAGAATTTGAAGAAGAAGAAAGAAGAAGAAGAAGAAGAAGAAGAAGAAGAAGAAGAAGAAGAAGAAGAAGAAGAAGAAGAAGAAGAGCAACCAACAACAACAACAACAACAACAACAACAACAGTAGCAAGAAAAAGAACAAGAATAATTGTAAAGAAGTATTGTGAAAAATATAAAAGAGAGAGACAGAGACAGACAGAGACAGAGATGGAGACAGATACATAGAGAGAGAGAGAGTTGAAGGCTTGTATGCTAAAATTACATTGCTATCAATGCTGCTGCTGATCCGTGAAGCACGTGCAAAATGACAAAGTTCCCGCCTAGAGGAGAATGCTGGGAACTGAGTTGTCCTGTAGCCTAAGCCCCCTCACTTTCCTGACCATTGGACAAACTGAATGCTCCCAATGTACAAGAAGAATCTGTGTGTGCACTATGGCTGCTCGCCATTTTGGCCAGAGCTTTACAGGTCAGTTTGTTTTGTTTGTTTGTTTGTTGTTGTTTTTGTTTTAAAAAACTGTTTATGGTGCTGGTTTATTTTTCAAGGTTATTATTTCAAGTAAAGCATGAGAATATTGAAGCACAGGTAGAATAGCAAAATATTATGAGTACCAGCTATAAAGTGGCACAGATAATGGTCATAGTGGGGTAGTTTTTTTTCTGTTTCTTCATCCTTGCTTAGACAACAAGTATTTTTGTTTGTCATATGAGCCAAAGTGCACTGCAATGCCCTTTCAGCACCTGACAAGTCGAGCCCAGTGCATTCAACTTCAGTGTGGAAGTTATATTCTAAGTCTTTCTGGATAAAATGTCAGAAGAATGGACTAAAAAGGCAGAAAACACACAAGAAAAAAGTAACAGGAAGAAAATGAAGAAGGCATAAACATAAGAGTTAAAAAGTTAAAGCCTGTCCCGAGCCTAAGGCTCATCAGGCCGGTGCTTATCCCGGTTTCTGTGGCATTAAGCGACTGAGAGTCATAGACTCCCCCCTGGATAGGATGCCAGTCTATCGCAGGTTTAACCCCCAACACAAGGTTAGTACCCCTTTTACACCTGGGTGGGGTGAGGAAATAGCCGCAAAGTGCCTTTTCCAAGGGCACAACGCCATAGCCGAAAGCTGGGATCGAACCCGCAACCTTTAGATTGAGTCCAACGCCCTAACCACTAGACTACAGCGGCGGCTCATAAACATAGAGATGAATAGAAAACGAAATCCTACCACAGAATTTCCAGGAGGTTGTGATGCTGTTTATACTGACAGGCCCCCTCCATATCCCCATGGGTGAAGTATTTCCATTTGTTCCCTCTACAATGACATACACACGGGGACAGGATGAAAAAAAAAAAAAATGCTTATTCCATTATCCTCGATATAAAAGATTAAAATAAATAAATAAAATAGAAATTTAAAAAATTACCAGGGAGCGATTTTTGTATGTGACCCTCTTTTGCCCATCATGAAGGTAGCGGCATTCCGACTTCCAGGATGTTCAATCTCACCAGTGTGCATTTGTCTGCTTTGTGTTTTTGTCTTTGTGACTGTTTTTGTTCTTTTCTACAGAATTTTTTTCTTGATTGCTTTTTTTTCAATCTGCATTTTCTCTTTAGTAGTTCTTTTTTTTTCATTTTCTGCTTTTTATTTTTGTTCTGCCCGTTTTCCTTGCTTTCTTTTTATTTGTACTTATCTTTCTTTGTGTGTTTTCCTTTTCTTTCTTTCTATTCTTTGTCCCCCTATCTCTCTCCAATTCTCTCTCTCTGTATATTTTCTCTCTGTCTTTTCTTGTCTTTCTCCCTCTCCATCCCTACCTCCCTCTCTCTCCCTCCTCTTTCCCCCATCTCCCCCCCCTCTCTCTCTCTCTCTCTCTTTCTCTTTCTCTCTCTCTCTCTCTCTTCTTCAATTAGACGCTGTACACTACTTATCGCACACGTTTGTTTTGTCTGTATTTTCAGAGACTTTACAGCAATCTTCAACGTACAAACACCGCGATACTACACTTTGCATGATTCATAATGATCTCGCCTTGTTAAGCCAATGTTTGGTAGAGCACGGGGCAGGGAAAGTATAACAACAAGAAAATGTCAACAAAATCTTTCATCAGTTTTACTTTCTTGGGGTCGTCAATCCTTTCATCTTCAGAATAGGAATATTGCGCCATCCCCAATCCTTCAGTTTTTTTTTCTTTGTGGACTCCAGTTTACAGCAGTTTAGCTAGGCGTTCCATCATTGACGTTATCGTGAATGCAAAGCTTGCCAGTTGTCAGGCAGTTAGCTGCTTCCTTGCTCAGCTGATTGGCATGTTTTACTCGTATATATTATTTTCCTTTTGCTCTTTTCAGATTTGCCCCTTTAACGTTCTGTGTCCTGGCTTAGGTGTCAGTCTTTGTGTCCAGGCTTCAGTCTTAGTGTCCAGGTTTTGAGTCTTTGTGTCTATGTAGTTTGTCCTTGTGTCCAGGCTTCAGTCTTTGTGTCCATGATTTGTCTTTGTGTCAATGTATAGTTTGTTCTTGTGTCTGGCTTTGATTTCTTTGTGTCTGGCTGTGGTTTCAGTCTTTGTGTCTATATGTAGTCTGTCTTTGTGTATCCAGGCTTCAGTCTTTGTGTCCAAGTTTTGTCTTTGTGTCTATGTATATGTTTGTCTTTTTGTCTGGCTTTGATTTGTTTGTGTCTGGCTGTGGTTTGTCTTTGTTTCTAGGTGTAGTTTGTCTTTGTGTCCAGCTTCTAGTCTTTGTGTCCAGCTATGGCTTGTCTTTATTAGAGCTTCCCTGTCAGCTGTAAATGGGTACCTGCCCTCGTTAGGGTCATGGAAGGTAAAGCAGCGAGGGAGAGAAGATGGGCACTGCCCTCAATATGCTGGCCCCTAGAGAAACTGAGGTAGGCGCTGCACTTGTGGCGACGCGCTCTCCCCGGGGAGAGCAGCCCGAATTTCACGCAGAGAAATCTGCTGTGACATAAAGTGGTATAAAAAAAAATAATAAAAAAAAAAGTCTCTGATGCCTCGCTCCCCTACGACCACACAGGTTATGGAACACCTTTACCATACCTTTTTACCTGTCGGCTGTCTTCAAATGATCACTGGGCGCCTTCCAATTGCAATCAGTATTTCTTGCTCATGTAAAATTAGTATAATCTAAAATTAGTTAAAATAAGATAAAATGAGATTTAATAAAATCATAAACCTAAAATAAAATCCAACAAAATAAAATCAGATAAATATTCCGAGATAAAACGAAAAGTAGGATTTAGTCTAAATTTGAAATAAAATGCAATAAACCAAAATAAAATGCAATAAACCAAAATAAAATGCATTAAACGTACGGCACAAACTAGACCAAAATAAACTAAAATGAAATCAATAACATAACATAAAATAAAAACAAAAAATAAATTGATATAAAACAGTGCGAAAAAATGAGCAAGAAATCTGAGAGCAATCTGGGTGACAGTGATATATCTTCTCATCTGAAAACACCACCACCTTCTACAATGGCTTGGAGACTATTTTTGTATTTGTATTTTGTACCACTTGTCACAGCAGATTTATCTGCGTGAAATTCAGGCTGCTCTCCCCGGGAGAGCGCATCGCCACAAGTACAGCGTTTACCCTATTTTTTCTTCCTTTTCCTGCATGCAACTGTAATTGTACTTGTAATTGACTAAGATCATTAGGTATTGTGACATGGTCATTTCCCTAACATTACTGATGGGTTTTCTTTGGGACTGAAATTACCACCTACAACAGTTTTGAGACAGTTTTCATAAGGTATTGTGACTCGGTCATTCTCGTCCATTTCTGATAAGTTTCCTTATATCTGAAAATAGCGTACCGCGGCTTTGAGACGGTTTTCATGAAGTATGGCAACTTAGTCATTCCCGTCCATTTCTGATAGGTGTCCTTATCTCTGAAAATAACAGCGGTTTTGAGACGGATTTCATGAGGTATTGTGAGCTGGTCATTTCCTTTCCATTCCTAAGGCGTTTCCTTGTCCTTCCCATCCTTTATCAAACATGGGTCCTCATCTGGCGGTCAGTTATGTGGATCATCCTGAAGACTCAAAAGTGGGGCCAGGTTCTGTTGATCATCACCTTGGAGTCACCTGCTGCATGAAATTCTTGCATCTGTAAGTACTGTGCAGCTGTATTTGAGATATTCTTAATATCCTAAATGTTTAGGTATCGTCTTTTTCTGATTTTTCGGGTGAAAAATTTTCATTTTGGTTTTTATGATTTTGCTTTCTGTGTCATTTTATTTACAGGTCAAATTTTTTTTGATCAGACTCTTATGCTAAGAAAAATCAAGTTCAAATTCCTTTAGAAAAGTTAAGATTTTTGGTTATAAAAGATCTTGTGGTGTCTGGCTGCTGTATACAAAGCAGCTTCTAACCCTGGAACAGAGAGTATCATTATGTTGGCAGTAAAGCCCCTTGTTTGAAAATTACTTGAAAAAATATTGATATAGTGTGTTTGATTAGAATAACTTGTTCTATTGTAGGTTTTTATAAAAAAAAAATTAGCTTCATAAACTAGCTGGATTCAAATTTGACTATTAATTGGTGAAGAAGCATGGTGAAATGTCAGATAAAATTAAATCATTATGATAGCGGAACCAATGAAAGTAGTATTTTCAGTCTGTTGATGATGGCTTTCTGCTTTCAGGGGCTCTGGGTCTGGAATCAAGTGCCAGTGACCTGAGGTGTTTGAGGGCAGCCATCATGAACTGTCTTTTCTGAAAACTGGATAAGGTATTTATATTTGCCTTTATATTTTTCTGAACTTTCTGATCTGATACTTTTTTGTCTGTCAGTTTGTTGTTGCTGTCTTCTGTTGGTCCTCCCCATGTTTTTAGTCCTTCCTCAGCTAGAGCCCTGAGGTTCCTCAACGGTGATTTTTTGTGTGTATGCGACCTCTTTTTGGCCACCATTCAGGTGTTGGTGCAGTGTTGGTGTAGTTTAAACATTTGTCAGTGTTGCATCTGTAAAGTGGTTCATGCTCTAGTTTGTGGTCCCAGTCTTCCTATTAAGCCTGTAGGTTTTCTTTACGTAGGAGCAGGATGTAGTTTTAAAAGAGCGATTAAAAACAAAAACATGCTTTTCATGAGATTTGAACTCGTAAACTATCGAGTTCAATGTGTTAGCCACTGCACCATTGCGGCTGGTCAACTTTTTTCTTTATTAATAGACAAATAATGTGCTGCAAATGTGAGATTTTTTTTCTCTTACTTCATTTTTTTCAATTTATCTATTCAACCAGGTACCATATAAACCACAACAGTTCCAGTAAAATCCAAAGTAGATGGAACTGCTAAACCAGGCCATCAACGCGCCATCCAATGTTGTCTGCTACAACTGCACCAGAGGCTTCTATACTGCAAACGTCCGATAGATAGATAGATAGATAGATAATGTGCCTTAATTTTTGCAGACTGTCATCATTAAAATTTAATTGTCCGAATAAAGGTTGAAGATATAGCTTTAAGTCAAGTAATATTGTAGTTATAAAATAAATATCTTAAAAGGTTACAAATAACAAGATTAAATGAATCAATGTTTGTTTTAAAAAAACTGTGAATTAGTTTTATTCTTCCTAAGTGGTAGGATAAAATCATCGTAGCATATGAGCTAACATTTTACATTTTCCCTGTCACTGATGACTTCCTAAAAGTGCTTACAGGAACAAATGGACTGGAATCAAGTGCCGAAGAACAGACACGCCATCCAGCGCCACTTGTCCGTTACCAGCACATGATCAGGTAACAGGTTTGTGTCAAAAACTCCCCCCTCCCCCTCCACTATTCCGTGAGTTGTGATCTGGGTGCTAGTATTTTGGAAGAGGCGATAAACAGAGGTCATGTGTGCAGCACGCATTTAGCACACATAAACGAACCCATGGCAACAAGAGTTGCCCCTGGTGACATTCTGTAGAAAAAGCCACTCTGATAGGGAAACAAATACACATGCAGACAGGACAAAATGGGCAGTGCTGCTCTTGTGGTGACATACTGTCCCTAGGAAGAGCAGCCAGAATTTCGCGCAGAAAAATCTGCCATGACTTAAAAGTGGTATAGAAATACAAATACAAAATATTAGTGACTATTCCCCCTGTCTTAGCATTAACTGTCTGTGTCTTGTATTTGTGTTTGTTATTGTTCTAACCTTATAGAAGATTCCAGCTGCATCCAACACTATTTTAAGAATGTTGTTCATAAATGTTTCTAGGATATCAACATAAATCTGAGTAGTTATTCAGACCACAGATGCTAAATCAGTTAATGAGTTCTTTAACATCGCTGCAAAAAAGGTCATATCCGAGAGCATCTTATTTAAATTTCATAGTTTAAATCCACAATGATTATTATGCACAGCAGCAACTTTTCTTACAATGTATTCAAAGCAAAAGCACTGTGTACATCCCTATCCATAGCTCCAGAATGACACTGCGTCCATGGCAAGTGAGATAATGGCCGAATAATTTTCCACATCATTCATGGGAATAAAAATCACCTAAGTTTGACATTGACTATTCGCCTTCACTTATCCCATAGTCTGGCTGACTGTTAGGCCAATACTGAAGATATTGCAGCCAGCTTCCTCCAATCCTTGTGGTTCTGAACTTATCAGTATGTTATTCCACTCGATGTCAGTCCACTATCTGTTGTCTTCCAATTTTCTCCGCCTCGAATTTGTAAAATCAAAAATAATTTAATCATCCCATGAAGGACAATTGCAACACTAACAAGCACACATCTGATAGGAATTATACTCTTGAAAAAAAGCCAGTTTCAAATTTGTTGAAATACTCTAAAATAACTTCAAATAAAAAAAGAATCCTTCCCTACACACACTCGCTCTTTCTCTAATTTACTCACTTTCAGACACGCACGCAGGCGTGCGTGCACACACAAACACACACAAATACATACACACACAAACACATACACTCACAAATACATACACACACAAATACATACACACACATTCTGTCTCTCTGTCTCTGTCTCTCCTCTTCCTTTCTCTTACTCACTGACATACACACACACTCTCACTCACTCACTCACACATACACACACACACTCACTCACTCACTCACTCATTCTCTCTCTCTCTCTCTCTCTCTCTCTCTCTCTCTCTCTCTCTCTCTCTCTCTCTCGTCTCTCTCTCTCTCTGTCTCTCTCTCTCTCTGTCTCTCTCTCTCTCAAACATACATACACACACAGACACACACACACACACAGACAAACACACACATAACACACACACACACACACACACACACACACACACACACACACACACACACACACACACACACACACACACACACACACACACACACACACACACATAACACAGAGTCTAAAGTGTTCACTATCTTGCGGAATGATAAATTTTCCCTTTTCTCTCACTCCCTATCTTTTCCCTTAACCACAATCCACTCTCCCTTTTTTCTTATCATAATGTGTTTCACCTTCCCTGTCCATTCTCTTGCCTCCCCCCCCCCCCCCCCCCCCCCCCCCCCCCCCCCGCCCAAAAGGAAATCTGACAACTATTCTTTTTTTCCTTTCAGATGTAAAGACAATTTGAGGACATCTCTTTCAAGGACATCACTACAGGCAAGGAAAAGGACTTTCCGGTAACCAAAAAAAACTGTCACCAATTGGTTACCCTGAGTGCCTCTCCAAGGAAGGACATTTTGAGGACTGTCCTGGGTTGACCCTTACGGTTGGCCAGGGGGTTGACACAAGCAATATCAGTAGAGTTGGTTGTAAAACCTAGTTTTAATCTGTATAGATTTGCACTTTTTTTTATTTGAGATAAATTGTCAAGATGACAGCTCCGATACGGTATCTGTGGTTGGCGGGGCTATTATAAACAAGATTAGATTGGATTGGATTTTGTCATTATTTGCTGTTGTTTTTGTCTTTATTGAAATTGGTTAAAAACAAAAACAAAAAAAACACCCACCCCCTAAATTTCCTCAGCTAGAGCTCTGAGGTTTACCAATAGATATTTGCATATGTGACTGTTCTTGCCTATCATTAAGGTAGCCGCAATCCGAATTCAGGGTTGATATCAAAATTTCATGTTTATTTTACAAAATAGTAGTGTTAGATAACTTTTTAGGGAGATGTGTGTTGTGTTGTGTTGTGTTGTGTTGTGTTGTGTTGTGTTGTGCGTGTGCGCACGCGTGTGTGTATGTGTTTGTTTGTTTTGATGTGTGTGTTTGGTATGTGTTTTTATTTATTTATTTATTTTTATTTATTTATTTATTTATTCTTTTATATCGAGGACAACAGAATAAGCAATCATGTGCTTTTTTTTTTCAACCGGTCCCCGTGTGTATGCAGTTTTGTAAATATTGTCATCTGTTCCCACCGGCACACGATGGCCTACTCTTACGAAAAGCGGAACAGGATTTAACGTGTGCGCAAGATGTTCTGCGTGCGTTCGCACACGGGGCCTCGGTTTAAAGTCTCATCCGAAGGACTTTTTTTGTTTTGATGCGTGTGTTGGTGTGCGTGTTGTGTGTTGGTGTGTGTGTTGTGTGTGTTGGTATGTTGCTAGTGTGTGTTGTTTTCGGTGATGGTGGTGGTGGTGTGTGTGTGAGGGGGGGGAGGGGTAGGGATAGTTGTCGGGAGAAGACGGGTTGGAAGGAGAGGGGGGGGGGGGAAAGGTGGTTTAGGAGGGGTGTGGATGCACATTTAGAGTAGTGGGGATAGAAAAAATAGGGCTGGCTTAGATATTCTTTTTTAGTTCATAGGCTACAGCTCCGAGGTTAACCAACAGTAAGAGTGGTGCATACGCAATCATTTTTGCCAACCATTAAGGTAGCTGCGTTCCGACTTCGAGGATCTTACACAGTTTGTTTGTTTTTTTAATTGTGAGTTCATGCAACTTGTTCAAGGTATTTTAGACATTGTTTCTTTTTAAATATAGCTGAAGTGCAGTTTTCGTGGACACCTAAGCGCAGTGCATGGCCTCAGCTTTTTGAAAAACAGGTGACTCTGATTTAAAGCCACACACTATTGCAAAATACTTTTAGCCGTTGAGGTCGGTAGGATAATAAATATGAAATAGATACCATTGTGTCTACAGCTACATACCATTTGTCCATGTGCTATTGTGTCCACATGGTTCTAACATCCAGACCAACCAGCTGACAGACAACCCTTCCCTGTTGTTAACTAATACTAACTCTAACACTAACCTCAACTCTAAACCCTGGCCCAGCATGTGGACACAAAAGGCAGGTAGACAACATGGTGTGTGCTGACACACTGGCTAAACAGTTTTTTCTTTGGGGTTGAATAGAATTGAATCGATTTATTTATTGAAAATAAATGGGACAAGCACAGAACTGCTTTGCAACGTGCTTTCAAAAACAAAACGAAACAAAACGAAAGCTTACATGGACAGTGGTGATTAACAATGTTTTAAAGGCTATAAATCATTTTAAAGGATAGATAAGGCCAATATCTTTTTTTTTTAATTGTTTCTTCACTCTAGCTCTAAGTTTCATCAGTGGTAAGATTTTTTGCGTACGCAGCGGCTTTTTCACATTAAGGCAGCCACATGACGACTTTGGGGATATGAGATAAAATATCATAGATAGTACTGCTGGGGTTGGTAGGGGAAGGGATGCCATATTTTTAGTGACAAGAATGCTAGGGAGGGATAAGGGGGGGGGGGGGAGGTCAGATGTTCTGGTACATATGGAAAGGTGTAGTGACTGAGGTAGAGATGAATTTCTCCTGTCATCAGATAAAAAAATATTTATATTTTAAAGATAAATCCTGTTCAGTTTTTCGTAACAGTAGGCCATTGTGTGCCGGTGGGAACAGATATTTACAAAACTGCATACACACGGGGTCTTTATAAAATAAAAAAAAGGAACAAAAGTGCTTATTCCATTATCCTCGATATAAAAGATGAAATAAATAGATACATAAATAATTAATTACATACATAAATAAATAAGAAGCTACTAAAATTTGAATTAAAAAAAGTAATCGTATTTGTTTGTTTGGGCTTTTCTTTTTCGATAATAAAAGTATCAATACTCGTATTTTATTGTATGGCAGTAGGGGCAGGCAGTGGAACTTTGTGATTAGGTTCAGGGGTAGGTGGAGGGGGGGGGGGGGTATTTAGAAAAAAAGTATTTAGAGGTACCTGGTTTTAGAAAGCATGCTTGATCAGATTTAAGGGAGAGCACTTTAGAAATAAATTAAGTCAAACCAGAAGTTGGAGGTGTTAGTTTTAGAATGAACAAGGTTGTGTGTGTGTGTGTGTGTGTGTGTGTGTGTGTGTGTGTGTGTGGTGTGTGTGTGTGTGTGTGTGTGTGTGTGTCTGTGTGTGTGTGTGTCTGTGTGTGTGTCTGTGTCGTTATTGTTGTTGTTGTTGTTATCATCCCCATCCATCCATCCCCATCCATCCTCACCTTCCATCCATCCCCTCACCTTCCATCCATCCATCCTCACCTTCCATCCATCCTCATCCTCCATCCATCCATCCATCCATCCATCCTCCATCCATTCCATCCATCCATCCCATCCATCCTCACCCTCCATCTCATCATCCATCCCATCCATCCATCCACCTCCTCATCCCTCCATCCATCCATCCATCATCCTCCATCCATCCCATCATCTACCTCCATCCATCCATCACCTCCATCCATCCATCATCCATCCATCCCTCACCATCCTCATCCATCTCATCCTCCATCCATCCATCCATCCATCCATCCATCCCTCCATCCATCTCCATCCATATCCATCCATCCATCATCTCATCCATCCTCATCATCCATCCATCCTCATCATCCATCCATCATTCATCCATCATCATCAATTCCATATACATTCATCATCATCCATTTATCTCATCATCATCATTTTATATTATCTTATATAAACAAACAGGTAGGCTGCTCAAGTCAAGAGTAAGATCATTTATATGATAGATTTGAGAAGTAGAGTAGAGAAGAGAGAGAGAAGAGAGAGAGAAGAGAGAGAAGAGAAAGAAAAGGAGCAGACAGACAGAGAGACAGAGAGACAGAGAGACAGAGAGAAAGAAGAAATTGAAAATAGTACTTAGTGAAATTAAGTGATTTTAGTTTTCTGTCTGTAATGTTTAAAGATATCTGTTTAATTGCTGGATGGCAGCCGTAAGCCGCATTGACTTAATTTGTCATGGTTTTGGAAAGGATGGAGGTGAAAGGTTTCAATATGAACAAGTTTGTGTTTATCCTCCATCACAGCCTCGAATAACAGGGTTTTTTTTATCTTTTGTTATTTCAAAAATGTGATATAAGAAAAACATGTATTGATTCATTGTATGCGTAAAATATATAGTAGGGACATTGAATTTGTGTATTCTGTTACCTTATTTCCTTGTCTTTTGCTTTGCTCTAGGTCAGAGATATGCCCATTACCCAGGTTATAGCACTCCCAGCTCATTGATAGACTACTCGATCTGCATATCTCCCAGCAGTCTGCTTTGATTTCTGTTGTCGGCACAAAATTAATGTATTTTGTGGCTTTTTTATGAGGGGGGGGGGGGATAAAATCCAAAAAGGAAAAAGTGCCATAATGTAACCCCCCCCCCCCCGAAAATACACACACACACCACCACCACCACCACCACACCACACCACACCACACCACACCACACCAAACCAAAGTGACCCTATACCCCAAAAGAATGCTGGAAAGAGATGGAAAAAGGAATGAAAATGGAAAAAGTTGATCCCCCATAGGTAAAATCCTTTTGTGTTAGCAAGACTGAAGTGAAAGATGTTACATTGATCAGTGATCATTGCTGCATGATTTATTGTCAACCTTTCCCTCATTCATCCAACTTTTGTACTGTATCTGTTATATCCAATCGTGCTAATTTTTTTGCAAAATATGGACCTTTATTTTAGATGTGTGTATTCCAAAAATAGTCAGTGTAGCAAATGTGAAATGATGTATTCTAGCAGATCGTTTCGATAATACAGTTTTGTACAGGTTATGCTTTCTTTGTTCAGCCTTCTTCTTGATGTTACCTTTGTGCTCTTATGAAACCTGTCTTGTATAAAAGTAGAAAACGGTTTAGCATGTGTGGTTTTGTTGTTTTTTTTATATTGTTTTTGTAACCTTTTTACGAGCAGATGTACGAAACACTTGACTACTGATTTTTGGGGTTGTGGGTGTTTTTTTTTTGTTTTTTTTTTAATTTTGCTTTAAATGATTTTTTCAAGTAGAAGAAAAAGTATACGTTTCAGCAAGGAATGCTGATGAACAGCTTGTCTTGTATTTAAAGGGCTTTCTTTTTCCACTGTTTTCCCCATCGACCAGAATTATCTTTATTTTGTTTTGAAACATTCAGTGTCGTTTTCTTGGATTTTATTAAAAAGGCAATGCTCTTTTTGAAGAACTGAGCGCAGAATGAAGTAGTTTACTGCTAATACCCTTTGTCTTTTCAATTTTTTTTTCAAACGAAAATTGTGACACGATGCTTTTCGAATTACATGTTCAGTAACAGTGGTTGGTATTTGAGGATTCACCATTCATTCTGGAGGCTTGAATTTTTGTGTGCTTTATCTGGGCAGTTGTGTGGTTGGTTTACTTGCACGTTACTATTCTGAACAATGCCCGCAGTTTTTCGCTTTCAACTGATGGACTGCATTTTGTGTAGCTTGTTGCCTGTATCATTTTTGTCCTAAAGGACACGGCTTCAATCATGTCCCTAACATATCCTTTTTATGTGAAATTATTTTTGAAATGGTTTTATATCTGGTAGACTGAAACTACGCAGTTAATGCCCTTCACCTTGTGTGCTGCCCCCTCCCCCTATTTCCTAATATTCCAGGGTCAAAATTTGGTGTGAATTATTTTATAATATTTATTGTGTTTAAAGTTGTTTTCCCATTTCCATTGCCATGGAAGGTAGAAGTATGACCTCCCTTTGCCAGTAGCATGCTATTTTTATTTTAGCTATCTTAAAATATCCATTTTGTTCCGAACCTAGTTAAGTGTGTTCTTTAATTAGTGTGGATAAACTGTTTACAACCCAATTTAAATCACCTGTATAATCATGTGATAAATTCCAAATTTGTCCGTCAGAATGAGTGAGGAAAATGTTGCATGTTCTTTTTAGAGGACCAGCAAAAGATGTTCCCTGTAACTAGTATTACTTCAATTTTTCCTGTATTTCATGAGTAACTGGTTTTTTCCCCTGTATTTTATAGCATACTTATACAATTACAAAATTGATAATGTTATACCTTTAAACTAGTGGTGAGCACACACCAATGGCACTTGACTACCCAACTGACTTTTTCCTGATTAAAAATACAAGCTTTGTACGACTCCCCCTTTTAATTTTTTAAAAACTTAGACCGGTTGTGTAGATGTAACGGGCCTGCCTAGAAAGAGAAAAGTCCAGGTCGGAAGTATACGGTGGCTTAATCCCATTTTGGGCCAAAAACTTTCCCATCCATTAAATCTCAAGTGATGGTCTGGGTGCAAGTCTTTCAGATGAGGCGATAAACCGAGATCCGTGTGTTACACAAAATTATTTAGCGCACGTAACAGAACCCACGGCAACAATAGTGTCCCTGGCGAAATGATAGGGAAAAAAATGCAGTTGCAGACAGGAAAGAGAAAAATAATGGGTGGCGCTGCTCTTGTGGCGACGTGCTCTCCTCAGGAAGAGCACCCCGAATTTCACGCTCAGTAGTCTTCCGTGGCTTAAAGTTGAATTTTAAAAAGCCGATTTTTAAAAACTAATTTATCAAAGGTGTCTGTATTTTTTGACTAAAGATAGCATAGCTGCAATTAAGCTTTCTG
>CM060335.1:45196565-45231565 GCA_030674155.1 Stramonita haemastoma
GAAAGAATTCACGGCAATAAGAGAGTTGTCCCTGGCAAAATTTAATAGAAAACAGCCCTCTGATAGGGAAGCCAATACTGCTGCAGATGGGAAAGAAAAAAAAATGGGTAGCACTGCTCTCTGGTGACGCGCTCCCCCCAGGAAGAGCAGCCCAGCTTCACACAGAGAAATGGGCCGTGACTTAAAGTGGTGAGAATGTGTAAAAAGGGTAGCAATAAAGCCCACTACAAACACGTTCAAGTGTAACAGAAAAGTAGGAGGCGTAAACGAAAGATCACTGTGCAAGTGTACAAATTGTCTTCTAAACCACTTTATGTCAACAGATTTCTCTGCGTGAAATTCAGGCTGCTCTCCCCGGAAGAGCGCCTCGCCACAAGTACAGTCTATCCATCATTTATATTCTTTTTCCTGTCTGAAGGTGTGTTTGTTTCCCCTATCAGAGTCGCTTTTTTCTACAGAGTTTTGGCAGGGACAAACATCTTGTTGCCGTGGGTTCTTTCACGTGCGCTAAATAATGATGTGTAACACACGGGACCTCGGTTTATTGTCTCATCCGAAAGACCACCACTCATGATAGAATGGATACAGGACAATTTTTGGGCCCAAACGGGATTCAAACCACCGCACACTTTGACCCGGACTTTTCGCTTTCTAGACAGGTGCATTACCTCTCGACAACCAAAACACTTAATAATTTATCAAATAATTATACTTTTAGAAGCGTTTGAAACTGATCTTTGTTTTTGATAAGTTTCAGTGTTTTGGGAGCCTATCCTGAATACAAGAAGCTCGATTTGTACAGTTTGTTTCTGGGTCTTGGAAGTATTAGCAAGTGGTTGTGTCTATGCTTGTTATTTTGTTTAAACATTTGATCATCTAGGGATGTGCAATAACTAGGCTTTGATCTGTGTAAAAGAGAATTAGCTTCGTACCTTTCTATCCTAAATTGTTCATTTGCACTATGGGTTAAGATAGTTTCTGAAGGTTATCTCTGATTCAGTATCTTATTTTACCTAAGGAAGTTTAATTTTTCTTATACAGGGAGCATGTTTGTTCTACACTTAAAGAGAATATATTAACCCAATGTACTCTGTGTGTCAATCAATCAATCAAAATTTTATTTTTAAAAGGTACATTGAAGACGCATTGATTTGCTTTTATTCATCAATCCTTCTATCTAAAGAAAAAAACAAAAAACAAAACACACAAAACCAAAAAAAAACCAAAAGCAGAAAAAAACATTTCACCAACATTAATTAACCAACACGATTTCAACAGCCTCAAAAATACAATATGCCTATAGAAAATACAAGCAACAACACTATAAAAAAAACAGAAAAAAACCCACTCAAAAGTCCCACACACACTCTCTCTCTCTGTCTGTCTGTGTGTGTGTGTGTCTCTCACACACACACACACACACACACACACACACACACACACCACACACACACACACACACACACACAACACACACACACACACACACACACAGGTACATACATATACACACAGTTCACACGCTCCACACAGCAGGTATGCACGTATGCGCATGCATGTATTTAAAGTTGTGTGTGTGTGTGTGTGTGTGTGTGTGTGTGTGTGTGTGTGTGTGTGCGTGCGTGCATGCATGCGTGCGTGCACACGAGCTCAGCGTGGGCTACCTCTTTTTAGATCTATCAGTGTGGCAAATGAAACAGCACGGGTTTGTTTTGAAATTCAAATTCAGGGGGGGGGGGGGGGGGGGGAATTGGCGGCCCATGCTTATTTTCAAACAAGGTGCTGCCTCGCAGTGATTGGTGGCTGAATTCAGGACATGAGTTGGGAATGTGACCCCATTCTGTGAAAGAGAAGTTGGCGGCAGTTTGCTTAAGTGTCTGCTAAAGTCTCTTTACATCTGCGATAAAATAATAATAATAATAATAATGATAATAATAATAATAATGATAATAATAATAATAATAATAATAATAATACATGTAATTTATATAGCCCTATATCTTGCAAAAGCAAATCAAAGCCTTGCACATGACCCACACAAATATCAGAGGGACAGATCTCCCAGTGGGCATAAAGGTGGTGGTGGTGGTGTGGGGGGGGGGGGGGCAGGTGGGGGGGTATCAATATAGATAGCATCACTACTTTCTGTAAAATCTCTCCTAATTCTCTTTTCTATCTCACTCATTGCATCTGACTTTGTCCAATAGACAAAGAGTCTTTTGTCAGCCTTCTTGGTCCATTTGCCTATATTTTTTGCAGAAAGACTTTAAAGATTACAGTTCTCTCCTATGCTGAATAGGAATGCACTGGGCCTGACTTGTGAGGTGCTTTACAGCAGCACTACATATGTTTTGCTATTATGACAGACTTTGTTGCTACTGTGTGAGCAATCAAAGAACAAAACATTGGAGAGGGGGGGGGGGGGAAGGGGAGTGGTAAAAATGGGTATAAGTTTGTAGCAGTTTGTGTCTGCCATTCTGTGCATGCATGTCGTCTATCTGCATGAATGAATGTTCATATGCATATATATTATGTTTGCATGTATGAATGAGTTGTGTGTGCATGAATATCTATCTACATGCAAGTGTGCATGCGGGTGTGTATGTGTATGTGTTTGAAAGGCAACACTGGACAGTAAATAAAAATACAAGCGAACATACATACATGAAAATCTACTGTCTGATGAACTGTAAGAATGTTTAGATTCAAATAAATACCCAACCAGTAACATCTTACCTTTACTAAAGGTGTGTTACAAACTTAAATTTCGAGGCCCCCCTGGTTGCAGGTGTTTGTTAGGGTGGAAGATGAAGGTGGAGATCTCACTTGTTGCTGCTGTTGATGGTAGCAAGCTACCCTGGAGTGAAAACAGACATCAAAAGAGAAAAAAAAGGGGGGGGGATGTCGATTTGGCGCACTTTTAGATAGGTTTATATGCTCAGAGAAGAAACCACGAAAAAGTTTTTATATGCAGCAGCAGCTGCTTGTTGGTAGTGGGCCTTTCTGATTGGTTGTTATTTTAGTACAACTGCCACATTTCCTCAGGGCACATGCACACCTCTGTTTAAAAAAAAAAAAAAAACGTACTACAGCCAGACAAGAAATTCTCTCTCTCTCTCTCTCTCTCTCTCTCTCTCTCTCTCTCTTCTCTCTCTCTCTCTCTCTCTCTCTCTCTCTCTCATAGTAACAAACAATACAGTGTGTTCGTTTGTGTGCGCGCATGTGGCGGGCACCCTGCAGATTGCTGTGGTGCATGATATGGCTGTGTACTGTCATTATTCTGGCGGGCAGAGCAGGATTTTGGTGTAGTAAACTTACCCGCTTTCCTTGCGACTAACACGCTTTCTTGGCTCCTGGGGGCTGTGTCGTCGCCACAAATCGGGCGCCACGCATATCCAAGATGGTCGGAGAGAGTGTAGGCATACAGTGCCATATTGTCCTGGTGCCCTGGGACCTTTTACCGTGCCAAAGTCGGGGTCGGCCGGGGCCGCAAACGGCTCTTTGGGTGCCGTCTTGGCGTAAAACGGCACCTTTTTCTGCAGGGGGGTGGGTATGCATGCTCGCACTCGCGCGCGAGCTGGTGTTTGTCAGTGTGTTCGTTTGTTTGTGTGCATGTGGTGGGCACCCTGCAGATTGCTGTGGTGCATGATATGGCTGTGTACTGTCATTATTCTGGCGGGCAGAGCAGGATTTTGGTGTGGTACACTTACCCGCTTTCCCTGCGACTTACAGGCTTTCTTGGCTCCTGGGGACTGTGTCGTCGCCACAAATCGGGCGCCGCGCATGTCCAAGATGGTCGGAGAGAGTGTATGCATACAGTGCCATATCGTCTTGGTGCCCTGGGACCTTTTGCCGTGCCAATGTCGGGGTGGGCCGGGGCCGAAAACGGCTCTTTGGGTGCCATCTTGGCGAAAACGGCAACGTTTTCTGCAGGGGAGTGGGTATGCATGCTCGCAGGCGCGCGCGCGCTGGTGTTTGTCAGTGTGTTCGTTTGTGTGCGCGCATGTGGCGGGCACCCTGCAGATTGCTGTGGTGCATGATATGGCTGTTTACTGTCATTATTCTGGCGTACAGAGAAGGAATTTGGTGTCGTACACTTACCCGCTTTCCCTGCGACTAACACGCTTTCTTGGCTCCTGGGGGCTGTGTCGTCGCCATAAATCGGGCGCCGCGCATATCCAAGATGGTCGGAGAGAGTGTATGCATACATTGCCCTATTTTTTTGGTGCCCTGGGACCTTTCACCGTGCCAAAGTCGGGGTGGGCCGGGGCTGAAAACGGCTCTTTGGGTGCCATCTTGGCGTAAAACGGCACCGTTTTCTGCAGGGGAGTGGGTATGCATGCTCGCAGCAGCGCGCGCGCTGGTGTTTGTCAGTGTGTTCGTTTGTGTGCGCGCATGAGAGCAGGATTTTGGTGTCGTGCACTTACCGGCTTTCTCCGCGACTAACACGCCCTCTTGGCTCCATGGGGCTGTGTCGTCGCCACAAATCGGGCGCCGCGCATATCCAAGATGGTCGGAGAAAGTGTATGCATACAGTGCCATATTGTCTTGATCCCCTGGGACCTTTCACCGTGCCAAAGTCGGGGTCGGCCGGTGTCGAAAACGGCTCCTTGGGTGCCGTCTTGGTGTAAAACGGCACCTTTTTCTGCAGGGTGGTGGGTATGCATGCGCGCACGCGTGCGTGCGCTGGTGTTTGTCAGTGTGTTTGTTTCCTTACGCCCATGTGGTGGGCACCCTGCAGATTGCTGTGGTGCATGATATGGCTGTATACTGTCATTATTCTTGCGCGCACAGCAGGATTTTGGTGTCGTACACTTACCCGCTTTTCTTGCGACTAACAAGCTTTCTTGGCTCCTGGGGGCTGTGTCGTCGCCAATAACGGGGCGCCACGCATATCCAAGATGGTCGGAGAGAGTGTATGCATACAGTGCCATATTGTCTTGGTGCCCTGGGACCTTTCACCGTGCCAAATTCAGCGTCGGCCGGGGCCGAAAACGGCTCTGTGGGTGCTGTCTTTGCGTAAAACGGCACCTTTTTCTGCAGTGGGGTGGGTATGCATGCGCGCATGCGAGCGCGCTGGTGTTTGTCAGTGTGTTCGTTTGTGTGCGCGCATGTGGCGGGCACCCTGCAGATTGCTGTTGTGCATGATATTGCTGTATACTGTCATTATTCTGGCATGCACAGCAGGATTTTGGTGTCGTACACTTACCCGCTTTCCTTGCGACTAACACGCTTTCTTGGCAATTGGAGGCTGTGTCGTCGCCACAAATCGGGCGCCGCGCATATCCAAGATGGTCGGAGAGAGTGTAGGCATACAGTGCCATATCGTCTTGGTGCCCTGGGACTTTTCACCGTACCAAAGTCGGGGTCAGCGGTGGCCGAAAACGGCTCTTTGGGTGCCGTCTTGGCGTAAAACGCCACCTTTTTCAGCAGGGGGGTGGGTATGCCTGCTCGCACGCTCGCGCGCGCTGGTGTTTGTCAGTGTGTTCGTTTGCGTTCGTGCATGTAGCGGGCCCCCTGCAGATTGCTGTGGTGCATGATATAGCTGTATACTGTCATTATTCTGGCGGGCAGAGCAGGATTTTGGTTTCGTGCACTTACCCGCTTTCCTTGCGACTAACACGCTTTCTTGCCTCCTGGGCGCTGTGTCGTCGCCACAAATCAGGCGCCACGCATATCCAAGATGGTCGGAGAGAGTGTATGCATACAGTGCCATATTGTCTTGGTGCCCTAGGACCTTCTAGCGTGCCAAAGTCTTGGTCGGCCGGGGCCGAAAACGGCTCTTTGGGTGCCATCTCGGCGTTAAAACGGCACCTTTTTCTGCAGGGGGGTGGTTATGCATGCTTGCGCGCGCGCGTGCGCGCGCTGGTGTTTGTCAGTGTGATCGTTTGTTTGCCCGCATGTGGCGGGCACCCTTCACATTGCAGTGGTGCGTCATATAGCTGTATATTGTCATTATTCATGCGGGCCTTGCAGGATTTTTGTGACGTACACTTACCAGCTTTCCTCCCGACAAACACGCTTTCTTAGCCGTTACCCGCTTTTTTTTCGGCAGAAATCCGGTGCCACGCATATCCAAGATCGTTGGGGACAGTGTATGCATACAGTTCCGTACTGTCTTTGTGCCGTGGGATCTTTTATCGTGCAAAAGTGGGGTTCTGACGGGGCTGAAAACGGCTCTTTTGGCGTCATCTTGATGCAAAACGACACCTTTTTCGGGAGGGGGGTGGGTATGCATGCGCGCTCGCGCGCGCGTGCTGTGTTTGTCAGTGTGTTCGTTTGTGTGAACGCATGTGGCGGGGACTTTGCAGTTTACTGTAATGCATCATATAGCTGTATATTGTCATTATTCTTGCGGGCCTTGCAGGATTTTGGTGGCATACACTTACCAGCTTTCCTCCCGACAAACACGCTTTCTTAGATCTTTGGCGCTGGGGTGTTGCCACAAATCTGGCGCCACGCATATCCAAGATGATTGTGGACAGTGTATGCATACAGTGCCGTACTGTCTTGGTGCCGTGGGATCTTTTACCGTGCAAAAGTGGGGGTCGGACGGGGCTGAAAACGGCTCTTTGGGTGGCATCTTCGCCCAAAACGGCACCTTTTTCTGGAGGGGGGGGGGGTGTATGCATGCGTGCACGCGCATGCGCGCTGGTGTTTGTCAGTGTGTTCGTTTGTGTGCCCGCATGTGACGGCCACCCTCCACTTTGCCCTGGTGCATCATATTGCTGTATATTGCCATTAATCTTCTGCGCCCTGTAGGATTTTGGTGGCGTACACTTACCAGCTTTCCTCCCGACAAATACGCTTTTTTAGCTGTTTGGCGCTGTGTTGTCGCCACAAATCAGGCGCCACGCATATCCAAGATGGTTGGAGAGAGTGTATGCATACAGAGCCATAATTTTTTATGTGCGTGCATGTTTCTTGTAAGCAAGTTGACTTTCATGTGTTGGTAACTGCATTCGTGTGTGCATGCATGTATTATTTGCAAATGCGTTTTCTTTTATGTGTGCGTTATCATGTGCATGTGCGCACGTTTGTGTTACTTGCAACTTTTATATGTTTATCCTACCTGTGTTTGTGTGCGTGCGTGCTTATATGTGTTGTTCTTACAAATATGTTTACTTTCACACATGTGTTAATGTGTCTGTGTACACGTGTTGTTTTTTTTACTGGAAAATACGTTTATCTTTTTATTTCTGTTAGCGTTTCCCTTCCTCTGGTGTGTTTCAAACTTAGAAACATGTTTATTGTCATATGTGTGTTTTGTGCCTGCATTTTTATTACTGTCAAACATATGCGTGCGCACGCGTGCGCGCGCGTGGTGTGTGTGTGTGTTTTGTGTGTGTGTGGTGTGTGTGTATGTGTGTGTGTGTGTATGTGTGTGTGTGAGTGAGTGAGTGTGTGTGTGTGTGTGTTATGTTTGTGTGAGCTGCTGCTGTGTGTTACTTGCAAATATGTTGTGGCCACACTCAACATCTAAACAATAACAGAAAACTATAACAATAAATAGGCAATGCCAACAATAAGGTAACCTGTTTATTGACGCAGAAATGTTACCATACAGACAAGGAAGAAACAAAGCAGCAGGCAAGAGCAGAAGACAGAACAGACTGTCCAATAGTCAGCAAGCAAAGAGGTCAGCAGAAACACCAGAGGTCAAGTGGGGAGGGGGGATAGCCAGTGAGGAACATTGTGCAGGACAGGTCTACACAGGGACCCCCGGCAGAGTGGATCCTGCCCCACATCTGTCAGCAACAGCCGTCCGTCCGTCTGTCCGTCCGTCAGGTTCTTCCATGTGTGATCACTGGGCTGTGTACAATAAAAGAACACACACATGATTACATGGATAAATATATTGATAAATATAAAAGGTTTGATATTCTGCTAGAGTGCTGCTGGGCTCTTAAACTTGTCCTTTCTTTCTAGTCACCTCTTGTGACTTCATAAAATCTGTATTCCCATATTGCCGAATTCAGAACGTGGCTGCCTTCATGGTGGGCTAAAATGGTCCCATATTTATGCACAATCCCAGTATTGGTTAACCTCAGAACGGTTGCTGAGGAGCAAAACAAAATCTCCAGGAAATAACCATTTTTTCCACATTTTTTTTTAAGGATGTGAAACAAGCAGATGATATCATCTGACCCAACATGGTGAAAATATAGAGGTGAATGAGCCTGCATACTTTTTATTGAAAATTTATTTTCAGATGAACTTTCTGACGAGCTTTCCTGAAGTCAGAATGTGTCGTCTGAGGCCAGCAGGCAGACAGACCTCCTGCAGAGTGACAAGTACAGGAGAAGACCTGGCACAACACATTCCACCCACGAAGGACACATGCAGAACATCTTGCACACACGTTAGATCCTCTCGCTTTTGGTAAGAGCAGGCCATTGTGTGCCGATGGGAACTGATTACAAAATTTACAAAACTGCATACAGGCGGGAACTGGATGTAAAAAAACACATGAGTGCTTGTTCCATTATCCTCGATAAAAAAGAATAAATAAATAAATAAATAAAGACAGTTGTGAAGGAAGGAAGGAAGGAAGGAAGAAAGGAAGGAAGGAAGGAAGGAAGGAAGGAAGGAAGGAAGGAAGGAAGCCCTGCTGTGTTCATCCTTACCTGTTCTTCTGTTTCTTCTCTCCTGGCGAGCACCAACGTCAGCTGAGCGTGCATGACGTCTGTTCTGAGTGCCAACGTCAGCCGAGCGTGCATGACGTCTGTTCTGAGTGCCAACGTCAGCGGAGCGTGCATGACGTCTGTTCTGAGTGCCAACGTCAGCGGAGCGTGCATGACGTCTGTTCTGAGTGCCAACGTCAGCGGAGCGTGCATGACGTCTGTTCTGAGTGCCAACCTCAGCCAAGCGTGCATGACGTCTGTTCAGAGTGCTTGGGCTGCGTCCTAGGCGAACAGCCTCTCTCTGGAAACAGACTGTGGGTCTTCACTGGTACATCTTTGATATTTTCTCTCACTCACTCACTCACTCACTCAGTCCCATGTCCCAAAGGACGTAGGGGGGACATGAGAGAAGACGCAACGGAGATCTTTTTCCATGCTTCACGATCCTGTGTGGCTAGATATTTTATCTTTCATGAATATGATCATCATTTTATTGTTAATATTTTTCCATTGCCTAAAGCTTACCAGGTATATACTGTGTCATAAAGATGGCATTTTTTGCTCTCTCTCTCTCTCTCTCTCTCTCTCTCTCTCTCTCTCTCTCTCTCTCTCTCTCTCTCTCTCTCTCTCTCTCAAACACACACACACACACACACACACACACACACACACACACACACACACACACACACACACACACACTTATGTGATACTGGGTTTTTTAAGATTCACGTTTGGAAGTATCAATTTTTTGTTCCCTTTGGAATAAAGATGATTAATCAATCCATCAATTTCTCTCTCTCTCTCTCTCTCTCTCTCTCTCTCTCTCTCTCTCTCTCTCTCTCTCTCTCTCTCTCTCTCTCTGTCTGTCTGTCTGTCTGTCTGTCTGTCTGTCTCTCCCTCTCTCTCTCTCTCTCTCTCTCTCTCTCTCTCTCTCTCTCTCTCTCTCTCTCTCTCCCTCTCTCAGCCCACTGACCACACTACGTGCAGAAGGTCCTTGCTGTCGTCTGTACTGTGCAGACAGCCCGCCATCTTCAGACCCACGTCTCGTCACACGCAGCGTCATCACTGACGTCACGACCAGAAGAACCGCAACTGCCACCAGCATGATCTGCCCCTTCATCTTCCTGTGGACAATCATGGAGGTGATCCCTTTCTGCAGTGCAGTTGTGACCAGGGTGCAGCTGTGACTAGGGTGCAGTTGTGACTAGGGTGCAGTTGTGACTGGGGTGCAGTTGTGACCAGGGTGCAGCTGTGACTAGGGTGCAGTTGTGACTAGGGTGCAGTTGTGACTGGGGTGCAGTTGTGACCAGGGTGCAGCTGTGACTAGGGTGCAGTTGTGACTAGGGTGCAGTTGTGACTAGGGTGCAGTTGTGACCAGGGTGCAGCTGAAGTCACTTTAGT
The DNA here is from genome assembly GCA_030674155.1 of Stramonita haemastoma. Lineage (NCBI taxonomy): Eukaryota > Metazoa > Mollusca > Gastropoda > Neogastropoda > Muricidae > Stramonita > Stramonita haemastoma. The sequence goes on from CM060335.1 coordinate 45,206,594, forward strand.
CACCCCAGGCAAGGGAAGAGAGTGTTAAAAATGCAGGGGACACGATGTTCCCAGGTTACTTTTTATACCATTCACTTTGTTTTCTTCCTCGGTTAGAGCTCTGAGGCTTATCAATGGCGAGATTTTTCTGTAGGTCATTGTTTTAACCTACCGTTAAGGTAGCTGCATTCCGACTTCAAGGATGATGTCTTAATACGATAATAGTGTGTATGCATTTTTTTTCATGTATTCGTTGTTATCCGTTCTTACTAGCACAAATTAGCAAATCTTCCAATTAGCAGAATGGGTTCAGCATGAGTACAACATGTTATGCATGCGTTCTCACAGGGGCCTTGGTTTATAGTCTCAGCCAAAGGACGTTTAGGGGGAGTGAAGTTCCTACTTATGTGAACTCGAGGGATGGGGAATCCCTACGAGAGAGCATCTTGGTGGTGACTCAAATCTAGGATTGATCCCAGGCTATCCAATTACAAGTGCAACACTGTAACCACTAGGCTATTCTGAACCCCACACATAATTCATTTAACACGTACTTAACCTCACAGAGGACTGTAAGTCGTCCAAACTAGAATTAAACAATAATTTTAAGTGAAGCGCATATCAGAAAGAAAATAATTATTTTTAGCCCAATGCATGTAGCTTGATACAGTTTTCCAGCCCAGTCTCACCATATATATAGCCCTGACCTCTTCCCATAAGTCATCAGGGCTGTCACGGCATCAGTGGCTAAAGTACAATCTAAAACTGTGCAACTTTGTAAAGAGGAAACGAAAAGATTAAAACCAACTTTTCAGTCGTTCCTCTACGCATCAATGTTTAAGCTGATTACAAGGGCCAACCTACGATAGATTCAATGTTGCTTTAGCTAATGCAAGCAGAGCAGTTAGATATAGCTAGGTTAGTACATTGCATGCAGCAACATGAACTATAACTCTTCAAAAACAACAATCTGAAGCCAGTAGATCCCTCACTACCCCAGTCAGTCAGTGATCCTCACTCCATGCCAGAATGACAGGTCAGTTCCTTACCTTGTTGGTTGTGTCTTGTGCAGTTCTTCAGTTCCTTACCTTGTTGGTTGTGTCTTGTGCAGTTCTTCAGTTCCTTCTCTGCACCCAGATAACCTTCAGCTTACACACACTCCTTATATACAGGACAGACAGCCACCTCCTTCACCCATTGGCTGAAGTGATATGAGCACTTGGCTAATGCAAGTGCTTCCTCTACTGCTTGCCTCAGAATGCAACATTTGTGTGTTGTTCAATTGGTGGAATAAATTTGGCACATTTGACAAGTCCCTTTATGATTAAAACAAATTTATTTATTTTTATTATTCATGATGATTATAAATCACTGCTGTTATGTTTTTGATGTGAATCTATGTGCATGTGTAAATGCTTGCATGCAGGTGTTTATGTGTGTTACAAGCTTGACAGGTTGAACTCCCAAGTGTTGATGTTAATCTGCCTTCTAAAGCAGACAGTCAGCTTGCTGGCCACACAGTTCTGAAGCTGCAGACAATGAAAGCACAGATGTTAAGGATCTGACTACAGGCTGTTGGCTTGATGCTGCTCTGCTGCTTGTTTTTCATGTTCTCCGCAGTGTTTGGTGTGAAGAATAACATCCCTGTAAGGTTGATGTTCACAGAAGACAACATCATGGTGAGGGTGTCACTTACACAGAAATCAAAAACTCCTGGCGAGGATGTTGTTTGCATTTCAAATAATGTAGAGAGGGGAGGGCAGAAGTTGTTCTCCTTTTTAGTTGGTTAGGGAGTGAGATGGGTGGTGGTGGTGGTAACACAATTATGTATGAATTTTGATACACCACCAGTGTGCTTCAGTAGCACTGCAGGACCTCTCTGGCTAGTGGCCCTATGGTGGCCTGATAATTATGGGCTTCCTGTGGATTTCTGACCCTGATGACACAACATAACGAATCTGGATATTGCTGGGGTGGGGGGGGGGGGAGATTGAAATGAGCCATGTGGAAACAGCCAGACAAGTACATCACAGATGACAAGGCAGAAAAAGAGACCCCAGTTAACAAGAAAGCTTAACAGCCATTCAAAAAGCAGCTAGACAAAAAACCAAAAAACAGCAAAACAAACAAAAACCACACAAAGTCCAGTTAACACTCGACATAAACACACTGCAATCTCGCTACATAAAACATCATACAATCACCAGAACATCACACCATACAAACAACAAGAAAGAAACATCACAGGCCACTGTTTATTTATGAGAAACAAATCTCATGCACACAAACACTTGAACTTGGGGGGTCTACTTTTGCAAGTATGTGGGAAGTAGGCTATGCAGGCAATGCCCACACTGAGGAGAACAAAGCAGGACAAAGGAGGCACAGCTGTGGGAAATAAAATGACACTTTGCTGCAGGGATGCCTACATAATTATTTCAAGCTTCTAAACTTAGAATGGGCTCTCTCTCTCTCTCTCTCTCTCTCTCTCTCTCTCTCTCTCTCTCTCTCTCTCCTCTCTCTCTCTCTCTCTCTCTCTCTCTCTCTCTCTCTCTCTCTCGAAGCCTTATTGCAGTATTTTCAAAAAGATGACTTTCATTTCATGACTGTAGGAGACTTGAATGCCAGGACAGGTCAAGAACAAGCAGACCTTGAAGTCATGTCAAATTATCTGGATGATGTTGAGTATGACAGTATGAATGATGAACTTAGTGTGCGTGCTTCTAAAGATGACACAATGAACAATTTTGGCAGGTCCTTGTTAGATTTATGCTTTATGTTTGACATGGGGATTCTGAATGGTTGTTGTGAGGGAGATAAGGAAGGGGAGTATACATTTGTGTCTCCTAATGGATGCAGTGTGATTGACTATTTTCTTGTTCCTAGTGAAATATTATCATGTTTAGATATGTGTATTGGAGAATGTGTTTATTCATGGCACCTCCCTGTTGAAACAACATGGAAAGTAAATAATGAATGCACTAGTATTGAAAGCAGAGAACAAGAGAGTGTAGAAAAAATCATATGGTCAGAAGATTTTGTAGAAGTATATAAACAAGAGCTTAATAGTGCAGAATTTCAAGAAAGCATAGAAGTAGCTTCCCAACTATTGAACACAGATATAAATGATAGTTTAGATCAGTTTGTTAAAGCCTTATGTGAAGCTGCTGCATGCATGGTTAGAACAGTTAGAAAAGGTAGAAAAAAATGTAATGACTGGTTTGATGCTGAATGTGAAAGAAAGAAACAAGAAGTTAAGAGATTATTAAAAAGATTCCAACGTTGTAAAACAAATGAGGATAAAACAGAAAAAAGACAAATGTACACTAATGGTAGAAAAGAATACATCCATCTAAGAAAAACAAAAGAAAGAGATTTTAATGAGAAGAGATTAGAGAAACTTGAAACTTCTTCTAAGGACTCCAAAACGTTTTGGTCTGTTATCAGATCGGTTAACCGTAAGTCACTAGTAAATAATGATATAACTATTCAACAATGGTATGATCACTTTATGAAGGTCTTTAATGACTTTAATTGTGCAGAAACACAAGAGAATGTGGATGTACTACAGGAAGATGAAATATTTGAACCATTGTTTAACAATGCTATATCTCATAATGAGATTTTTGATGCTATTAATCATTTAAAAACAGGAAAAAGTGTTGGTCCTGATAAAATAATTGGAGAAATGCTCAAGTTCACTAACTCCACAGTAATTACTTTTCTTGCTCAGTTATTTAACCATTTGTTTGAAACAGGTGCTTTCCCTTTAGAGTGGGCCAAATCCGTAATAATTCCAATTCATAAAAAAGGAGATATTAATAATCCTGACAACTATCGTGGAGTTGCTCTAACCAGTATATTAAGTAAACTTTATACTTACATTTTGAATAAAAGATTAACTCAATGGGCAGAAAATGAAGAAAAATTAATTGAAGAGCAAGCGGGCTTTAGAGCGAAATACAGCACTGTAGATCATATATTTACTTTATACTCTCTTGTTCAAAAACATTTGCTTTCCAGTAAAAAAATTATACGTTGCTTTTGTAGACTTTAAAAAGGCCTTCGATTCTCTGAATAGAAATATATTGTGGAATGTACTAGGAAAAATCGGTGTAAATGGTAAACTTTATTTCGCCCTTAGAGCTATTTACGATTCAGTTTTAGCCTGTGTGCGTGCAGGGAACAAATATTCCGATTTTTTTTATTGCCCCAAGGGAGTGAAGCAGGGCTGTATTTTAAGCCCACAAATGTTTTCATTTTTTATAAATGAACTAGCTATTGAGCTATCTAAAAAAGGAAAGCATGGTATTCAAATGATTCCTGGAGCTATAGAGGTATTTTTACTGCTTTTTGCTGACGATATTATTCTTTTGTCTGAGACTGTTATTGGTTTACAAAATCAGTTAAATATCTTAAAAGAGGAAGCAGATCATTTTGATTTATCAGTAAATATGGACAAAACAAACATTATTGTTTTTAGAATGGGTGGACATTTATCAGTTCGTGAAAAATGGTTTTATGGAAATGCTGAAGTAAAAATAACCAATACTTACAAATATTTAGGGATGATATTTTCAACAAGGCTAAGTTTAAATTTTGCATGGGAAGAATCATGTAGGAAGGGGAAAAAAGGTGTAATAGAAATTTTAAAAACATTACGAAAGCTTAATACGATAGACTTTTCTCTTTTCTGGAAATTGTTTGACACACAAATTGAGCCTTTGCTTACATACGCTTCAGAAATATGGGGATTTAAGGTAAATACACAAATGGAAAAAGTTCACACATTTGCCATGAAACGTTTTTTAAATGTACCAATACATTCATCTAATACTGTACTTTATGGAAAGACAGGAAGATATCCTTTGTATATAAGAACTTTTGTGAAAGGTATTAAATATTGGTTAAAACTGTTGAAACTTCCACAAACACGTTTATGCAGACAGTCGTATGAAATGTTGATTATTCAGATGGAACTGGGTAAAGAGAACTGGGCTTATCAGGTTAAAAGAGTTTTGTCGGAACATGGCTTTGGGATTGTGTGGATGTCTCAGGAAGTAGGTAATGAACGTCAGTTTCTTTCGGAATTTAAAGATAGGCTTATTTGTTCTTTTAAACAAAACTGGCACTCAGATATGGAAAGTAAAAATAAATATAGCTGGTTCGTTTCTTTCAAATCCGTCTTTCAGACTGAAAAATATCTAAAAGTAATAAATGATAAATGGCACAGGATAAATTATGCTAGATTCAGGTTAAGAACTTTGGGTTTTAATGCTAACAAAAGATGGTTCCAGACTGAGACATCCATACAGTTACCATGTCCATTATGTGGTCATAATGTTGATGATGAAGCTCATTTTCTGTTCCAATGTAAAGCATATGAAACTATACGTAATAAACATACTTTTCTAAGTCTACAATCTGCAGAAATTCAAGATGTTGTTTCTATTTTGTCATCTGAAAATGAAAATGTGATTAAATCTGTTGCTAAGTTTATCACAGAAGCACAAAAATTAAGACAAAGCCAAGTCACCACCAATTGTATTAATATGAATTGATAAAGTAACAGTACTAGTAGCAATGTATTCTCGAGTAAGCAGATTTCAAAAAGGTTGATATCTATCATATGTAATTTGAACGGATGGTCGATCCGAAAATGGTCGTTTGTTATTGCATTTCAGTTTACTTTTTCTTTTTTCTTTTCTTTGTATGTACTGGGTGATTTGTAACTGTATAGACGTCAGTGCTATAATTAGGTTCTTACAAGTGGATGGTTCATTTCTTTTTGCCAAATTCAGTTGTATTGATCACGTATTTTACTTTCTGTTTACTGTTTCTATAATAATTTTTTTTAAATGTGTTACCTCCCTTGTCAAAAGGCCTAGTTGGGCAATGACAATAAAGTGTTAAAGTGTTAAAGCGTTAAAGCGTCTCTCTCTCTCTCTCTCTCTCTCTCTCTCTCTCTCTCTCTCTCTCTCTCTCTCTCTCTCTCTCTCTCTCTCTCTCTCTCTCTCTCTCTCTCTCTCTCTCTCTCTCTCTCTTGCACAGGGGGACCGATAGCCTAGTGGTCAGAACATTGCGCTGGCAATTTGACGACCTGGGTTCCAATCCGGTCGAGGAGATTTTTCTCCTGGAGTTAACATAAGTGCTGACTCCACTCTCCCCAAAAGTCTTTCGGATGAGACTTTAAACCGAGGCCCCGTGTGCGAACGCACACAGAACATCTTGCGCACACGTTAAATCCTCTTCCGCTTTTCGAAAGAGTAGGCCATCGTGTGCCGGTGGGAACAGATGACATTTACAAAGCTGCATATACACGGGGACTGCATGAAAAAAGCACAAGAGTGCTTATTCCATTATCCTCGATATAAAAGAATAAATCAAATCAAATCAAATCAACTCTCTCTCTCTCTCCCCTCTCTCTCTCTCTCTCTCTCTCTCTCTCTCTCTCTCTCTCTCTCTCTCTCTCTCTCTCTCTCTCTCTCAAAAAAGAAAAGAAAAAAAAAAGGTGGTTTGAGCATTGTTGCTTGCACTCACGATCTGGCAGCCTTAGTTGGACCTTGGGTTCAAGCCATTACAATAACACCTGTTCAAGGGGATTTTTCCCTTGGAGTTGACATCAGTGCCCACTCCACTCCCCTGAAAGTCCTTTGGGTGAAAATATAAACAGAGTTCCCCTGTGCTAAACCACGCAGAACATCTTGGACACACGTTACAACTCTTTCCTTCCGCCTTTCAAAAGAGTAGGCCATTAACGTTTTATGGATGTTAAGCTGTATGCTACATACAGGTCTCCACTCTTGGATAAGCGCTACACTGAGTCCAGGATCAAAGATGTAAGTAAAGTATGTATGCATACAGTATAGAGCACTCTCTTGATGCCGTGGGCTCTTTTACTGTGCAAAAAATTGGGGTAGGTTGGGACTGAAACGGTTTTTTGTCAAATTCTCTTAAAATGCGCCTTAATCTTGGGGCTGTGTATGTATTTTATTTTTTATTTATTTATTTATTCTTTTATATCGAGGATAATGGAATAAGCACTCATGTGCTTTTTTTTCATCCAGTCCCCGTGTGTATGCAGTTTTGTAAATATTGTCATCTGTTCCCACCGGCACACAATGGCCTACTCTTACAAAAAGCGGAACAGGATGTAATGTGTGCGCAAGATGTTCTGCGTGCGTTCCCACACTGGGCCTCGGTTTACAGTCTCATCCTAAAGACTTTTGTGGGAAGTGAAGTCAGCACTGATGTTAACTTCAGTGGAAATGTGTGCTAGCATGCATGTGCGCGCTTCTGGGTGTGAGTGTGTGTGCTTTGTTTCTGTGTGTGCATGTCGCAGCAGCCCTGCACTGGACTGTGGTGCTTCATATTGTATTATCGTTATTATTCTGGGTGACAATATGTATTGTTCCTGCACTGTACTGTGGTGCATCGTATTGTGATATCGTTATTGTTCTGGGTGATAATATGTATTGTTGCGTAGGCCTACACTGCCGCAACTTTTTTTCTGACAGACTTGCTATATTCAAACTAGGCTGCCCACTCGTACTTCCCGATTGTTGTTTTGCCCCAAGAATGCCGCCATTCGTATCAAAGATGCTAGTAAAGTATGTGTAGCCTACATACAGTATGGCACTCTGTTGGTGCATTGGGCTCTGTTACTGTGCAAAAGTCTGCTAGGACTGGACTTAAACTTGAGCTTTGTCACATCTACTCGGAATAGGCCTTTTTCTTCCTGGCTTGTATCTGCTTGTGTATGTGTGTTCCACTCATGTGTCTGTGTGTGTTTTTTTGTGTGTGCGTTTGAGGGCGGCCGTACACTGTGCTGTGGTGCATCATATTGTACATCCTCGCTATTATCATGTGTAATATCATTTACTGCTGCGTGCTTTCGTTCGGACAGACTTGCTATAATTATTCAAGCCACGGTGCCCTCTTCAGAGTTGTTGTGTCGCCACAAGAACGGTGCCACTCATATCAAAGATGCTGGTAAAGTGTGTATGCATACGGTAGAGCACTCTCTTGGTGCCGTAGACTCTGTTACTGTGCAAAACTTGGGATAGTATGGAAATTAAAATGGTGCTTTGTCACATCTTCTTGAAATACGCCTTAGTCTTGGGGTGTGTAGGCCTATGAGCGTGCAGACGTGTGCTTGCGCTCGTGTTAGTGTGCGCTTTTTGTGTGCTCTGTGTGTGTGTGTGTATGTGTGTGTGTGTGCGTGCGTGCGTGTGTGTGTGTGTGTGTGTGTGTGTGTGTGTGTGTGTGTGTGTGTGTGTGCGTGCGTGCGTGCGTGCGTGTGTGCGTGTGTGTGTGTGTGTGTGTGTTGTGTGTGTGTGTGTGTGTGTGTGTGTGTGTGTGTGTGTGTGATTTGCAGCGGCCCTGGATTGTGCAGTTGTGCATTATATTTTATATTGTCATTATCATTATGTTTAATACTATGTAATGTTGCATAGACAGTGCCAGCTTTTGTTCCGACAAACTTGATATATTCAAGCTAGGATAATATCATAGGGTCTGTAATGCTACCACAAGAAAGACACCACCCTTACCAAATACGTTGGTAATGTTTGCTCATACAGTAGAGCAGCTGTGTGTTGCCTTGGGCTCTGTAACTGTGCAAAAGTTGGGGTGGTGTGGAACTAAAACTGGTTCTATGTCACATCTTCTCGACATGTCCCTGATTATTTGGGCTGTGTATGTGCGCGCTCATGTGCTCCTTTTTGCGTGTGTGTTCTTGTGTGTGTGTGTGTGTGTGTGTGTGTGTGTGTGTGTGTGTGTGTGTGTGTGTGTGTGTGTGTGTGTGTGTGTGTCTGCGTGTGCATGTTGCAGCAGCCCTGGTCTGTGTTTTGGTACATAATATTGTATATTATCATTGATATTGTGCAATGCATATATTGTTGAGTACACTGTGTCATTGTGAGGACACAATGACAGACACAGGAGATCCAGAAGTCCTCAATGTCCCCACAAGCACAGACACAGACAGCCACCCTATCCTCCGAGAAGAAGTGGAAACAGCAGCCAGATAGCTGAAAAAGGGGAAGTCAGCAGGGGCTGACAACATTCCTGCTGAGTTAGTTCAAGCTGGAGGGGAAGCCATGTTCACCGCTCTACTAAAAATCTGTAACAAGATCTGGCAGACATGAAAATGGCCAACACCATGGACACAGTCACTCATCATCACCCTCCCCAAGAAAGAAAATCTTCAGCAGTGCCAGAATTACTGCGCATTTGGCCTTGTGTGCCACCCAAGCAAGGTCATGTTGAAGATTATACTGAACAGACTGAAGCTACAAGCAGAGACTATCATTGCTGAGGAACAAGCAGGTTTCAGAGCAGGGCGTAGCACAACTGAACAGCTATTCAACCTCAGAATACTCTGTGAGCGGTACCTTCAACACCAACAAGACCTCTACCATGTATTTATTGATTTTAAGAAGGCATTTGACAGAGTGTGGCATACAGCTTTGTGGGCAACCATGAATTTGTACAGCATCAATGTAAACCTGATCAGAGTCATCAAAGAGCTGTACAACAAGGCCACCAGTGCAGTGTACTATAACAACAACATTGGAGAGTAGTTTCGAACAACAGTTGGAGTAAGGCAGGGCTGTCTGCTCTCACCCACTCTTTTCAACATCTTCCTTGAGAGAATCATGGCTGACGCACTGGAACACCATAAAGGAACAGTCAGCATTGGTGGCAGAACGATCACAAACCTCCGCTTTGCAGATGACATTGACGGACAATAAGGTTCAGAGCAAGAGTTTGCCAGCCTAACAGAACACCTGAACAAGGCCTCTGAAACATACGGCATGGAAATCAGTGCAGAGAAGACCAAACTGATGACCAATAACGCCAAGGGCATCAGCACTGATATCAGGGTCAATGACCAGAAGCTGGAAACAAAGCTTCAAGTACTTTGGAGTTGTTGTATCAGACAAGGGGTCCAAGCCAGAGGTAGTATGCAGGATTGCACAGACAATAACAGCACTGTCGAAACTGAACACCATCTGGAAAGATAAAAATATGTTACTCAACTCCAAGATCAGACTAGTGTGCTCCCTTGTCATATCCATAAATTCCTACTATAGGCCTACCTGTGAATCGTGGACCCTGACCGCTGATATTTAAATAACTCAGATTAATTTGTATGCTGTCCACAGTTTTGCTATATCTCTGTACAATTTTATGCAGTGCAGAAAAATCTTGCCTTTAACACTTAAACACTCATACCAACAAATAAGTGAGAAACAAAATTAATAACAGCCTCAATAAAACAGCAATAAAAACCTCTGCACAACTTTTGGTTTCACTTGCAGAATTTGAAGATTATACAGAACACACACACACACACACACACACACACACACACACACACACACACACACACACACACACACACACACACACACACACACACACACACACACACTCACACACACACACACACACACACACACACACACACACACACACAACACCACACACACACACACACACACACACACACACACACACACACACACACACACACACACAACGGTAGGTGAAATTAATGCTAAATTGATGAATAGAATGCATTCCAAAATGAAGACATCACACTTTGAACATATTTCTTGTTCACGTAAACTAGAAATTTTACATATAAACTGATTCTAAATGCATGGAATACCAAATATTCTAAAAATGTGTCATGTAGCTGTTCTCAGCCTCTTTCAATCCACCATTTATTGTTTGATTGCCCAATTCTTATCGACCTGTTTAAAAGGAGAGGACTAGATATTAATTTTTTATAGGCCTATATAAATGCCACTGTTCAAGAAGTTGTATGTCTCTCAGCAGTTCATAACATCAGTTGCTGAGGTTAAATATTCTTCACCAGTTAGACATCTAGTGTAATTAGTTCTTAGTTGTGTGTGTGTGTGTGTGTGTGTGTGTGTGTGTGTGTGTGTGTGTGTGTGTGTGTGTGTGTGTGTGTGTGTGTGTGTGTGTGTGTGTGTGTGTGTGTGTGTGCATACGTGCGTGCGTGCGTGCGTGTGAGAGAGAGAGAGATGGGGGAGGGGTGATGGTTTGAATGTCGGTGTGTCTATATCACCAAGTAGTGAAGGACATTAAACAAAACAAAACAAAACAAAACAAAACAAAACAAAACAAAGCAAACACACACACACACACACACACACACACACACACACACACACACACACACACACACACACACACACACACACACACACACACTTCAAAACTAGTTTATTCCATTATCCTCGAAATAAAAGAAGGAATGGATGAAACTCAGGGGGACGGGATAGCCTAGTGGTCAGAACATTGCGCTGGCAATTTGACGACCCGAGTTCGATTCCCGTTGGAGGGGATTTTTCCCCTGGAGTTAACATCAGTTCTGACTCAACTCTCCCCTTTAGTCTTTCGGATGAGACTGTAAACCGAGGCCCCGTGTGCAAACGCGCAGAACATCTTGCACAAAGTTAAATCCTGTTCCGCTTTTCATAAGAGTAGGCCCTTGTGTGCCGGTGGGAACAGATGGCAATATTTACAAACCTGCATACACACGGGGACTGGATGAAAAAAAGCACACGAGTGTTTATTCCATTATCCTCGATATAAAAGAATGAATAAATAAACTCTAGCTCTGTTGTCTTTCATTGCCTCAGAAGAAGTGCGTCACGCATTTAAAAGGGAAGCCACTTTTCTAGTACTCTTTAATTTGAAGTATTTGACGCGTTACTTCCCTTTGACCGTACAGCGATCTCTGTCGCACAGAAAAGAAGAAAAAAAAACAGTGTGTGGGGTGGGGGGGTGGGGGGGTTTAAGAGGAGGAGGGGGCAGGGATAGTTAGTATTTTATGTCCACATCTGGTGAAAATTATAATAACCACAGCATTCTTCATGCTGTTTCATTTTAAAAGCACTGAGGGAAAAGAGAAGATGGTGAATAGTAGATAATTGCCTTACTGCTGATTTTTCATTATAGCTCTGTAGCCTATCTGCCATGTAATGTTATGGGGATATTAATTTTAGCAGCATAACTGTAGAGTGATAGATGTAGGCTTTTAGCAGTGTAACTGTAGCATGGTATTATGGGTGTGTTTATTTTTAGCGATGTAACTGTAGCATGTTTTTAAACAAGCATCTTTTTTCTTTTTTTTTTAGATTAGTGTTATGGGTGTGTTTATTCTGATGTAACAGCAGCATTGTATTATCATTATGGGTTTATTTATCTCTTCAGTGTAACTATAGCATGGGTGTATCTTTTCTAGCAGTATAACTTTGGTATAGTGTTATGGATGTGCTTATTTTGGCAGAGTAAATGTAGCCTAGATTCATGGTTTTCACAGTGTACTTTTATGGGTTTATTTTAACAGTGCAAGTGTAGTGTACTTTTACGTTGTCGGTTTTTTTAGCAGTCAAGTGTAGTGCAGCATAATGGTTCATTTTAGCAGTGGAAGTGTAGTGTAGTTTTAGGGTTCATTTTAATAAAACAAATGTTGTATAGTCTAGTTATTATGGAGTATATTAGCAATGCAAGTGTAGTATAGTTTGGTGGGTTTATTTTAGCAGTGCAAGTGTGGTATAGTTTTCTGGGTTTATTTTTGCAGTACAAGTGTATTTTTTTATTTTTTTTTATTCTTTTATATCGAGGATAACAGAATAAGCAATCATGTGCTTTTTTCATCCGGTCCCCGTGTGTATGCAGCTTTGTAAATAATTATTGTCATCTGTTCCCACCGGCACACGATGGCCTACTCTTACGAAAAGCGGAACAGGATTTAACGTGTGCGCAAGATGTTCTGCGTGCGTTCGCACACGGGGCCTCGGTTTAAAGTCTCATCCGAAGGATTTTTGGGGAGAGTGGAGTCAGCACTGATGTTAACTGATGTTAACACACTTGTATGGTAAGGATAAATCTAAAAATTACACTACACTTGCACTGCTAGATTTTTCATTACTATAGTAGTATGGGTGTAATGCAGATTATAGGTCATTACTTTTAGTTGTAGTACAGTTTTATAGGCTTTTTAGTGAGGTGAAGTGCAGTTTTATAGGCTTTTTAGTAGTGGTCTAGTGCAGTGTGGTATAGTTTGATGGGTTTATTTTAGCACTGAAAGTGTAGTATAGTTTGATGGGTTTATTTTAGCAGTACAAGTATGGTATAGTTTGATGAGTTTATTTTAGCAGTATAGTTTTATGGAGCATTTTAGCAGTGCAAGTGTAGTGTAATTTTTATATTTATCCTTACCATACAAGTGTGGTGTAGTATTATGGTTTATTGAAGCAATGAAATTGTGGTTTAGGTTCAGGGATTTTAGCAGTATGTAGTTTTTTCCTTTTAGTAGTTTTGGTGTAGTGCAGTTTTATAGGTTTTTCCTTTTAGTAATTCAGGTGTAGTGCAGTTTTATAGGTTTTTCCTTTTAGTAATTCAGGTGTAGTGCAGTTTTATAGGTTTTTCCTTTTAGTAATTCAGGTGTAGTGCAGTTTTATAGGTTTTTCCTTTTAGTAATTCAGGTGTAGTGCAGTTTTATAGGTTTTTACTTATAAGTTTAAGTGTAGTGCAGTTTTATAGGTTTTTACTTATAGCAGTTTAGGTTAGTGCAGTTTTATAGGTTTTTACTTATAAGTTTAAGTGTAGTGCAGTTTTATAGGTTTTTACTTATAGCAGTTTAGGTGTAGTGCAGTTTTATAGGTTTTTACTTATAACAGTTTAAGTGTAGTGCAGTTTTATAGGTTTTTACTTATAAGTTTAGGTGTAGTGCAGTTTTATAGGTTTTTACTTATAGCAGTTTAAGTTAGTGCAGTTTTGTAGGTTTTTACTTTGTTAGGTGTAGTAGTTTTATAGGTTTTTATTTTGTTAGGTGTAGCAGTTTTATAGGTTTTTATTTTGTTAGGTGTATACAGTTTTATAGGCTTTTGTATATGTGTAGGGCAGTATTAAAGTGTGTGTGTGGGGGGGGGGGGTGTCTTTTTTACTACAGTAGTATGGGTGTAGTGCAGTTTTATAGGTTATTTTGTTTATGTGTAGTGCAATTTTATAGGTTTTTACTTATTGCAGTTAAGGTTAGTAGTTTTATAGATTTTTCATTACTATAGTAGTATGGGTGTAATGCAGATTATAGGTTATTACTTTTAGTTGTAGTGCAGTTTTATAGGCTTTTTAGCGAGGTGTAGTGCAGTTTTATAGGCTTTTTAGTGAGGTGTAGTGCAGTTTTATAGGCTTTTCAGTAGTGGTCTAGTGCAGTTTTATAGCTTATTTAGTAATTTAGGTGTAGTTTTTACAAAAAAAATGTTTAGATGTAGTGCAGGTTTATCAGTTTTTGTTTCAGTTTAGGTGTAGTGCAGTTTTATAGGTTTTTATTTTAGTTTAAGTGTGGCGCAGTTTTATAGGTTTTTATTTTAGTTTAGGTGTGGTGCAGTTTAATATATTTTTTATTATAGTTTAGGTGTAGTGCAGTTTTATAGGTTTATATTTTAGTTTAGGTGTAGTGGTTTTATAAGTTTTTATTTTAGTTTAAGTGTAGTGCAAGTTTATAGGTTTTTATTTCAGTTTAGGCATAGTACAGGTTTTCATTTTATTTGAGGTGGAGTACAGTTTTATGGGGGTTATTTTAGTTTTTGTGAAGTGCAGTTTTAGGGGGTTTTTTGTGTTTTTTTTAGTTTAGGTGTAATGCAGGTTTTTAGGTTTCTATTTTAATTTAGCTTCAGTGTAATTTTATAGGGTTTTCTTTTTTAAATTTTAGTTTAGGTGTAGTGCAGTTTTATGTTGTTGTTTTTTTTAATTTGGTTAGGTGTAGTGCATTTTTTAAAAATTTTAGTAGTTAAGGTTTAGTGTAGTTTTAGAGGGTTTTCATTTTAATAGTTTTGGTGAAGTGCAGATCAATTTTATTTTAGTAGTTTGGATGTATTGCAGGTCAATTTTATTTTAGTAGTTTAGGCGTAGTGGAGTTTTATAGGTTTTCATTTTAGTTAATGTGTAGTGCAGTTCTATAGATTTTTATTTTAGTTTAGGTGTAGTGCGGTTTTATAGGTTTTAACTTTTAGGAGATCTGTATAGTGTAGTTTTATAGGTTTCTACTTTTAACATAGGTGTTGTGCAGTTTTACCTTTTAGCAATGTAGGTGTAGCGCAGTTTTGATAGGTTTTTACTTTATGGTATAGGTGAAGTGCATGTATGTGTAGTGCAATTTTATGGGTTTTCATTTTTAGTGGTATAGGTCTAGTGCAGTTTCATAGATTCTTAAGCAGTTCATGTGCAGTGCAGTTTTGTAGGTTTTTAAAGTCTAGTGCAGTTTTAAATGTTAGTAGTATAGGTGAAGTGCAGCTGTATAAGTTTCTAATTTTAGTGTGCATATAATAGTTATGTATATTTATATTTTTGTGTAGTTGCAGTTCAGAGTTATTTATAAGCAGTTTATGTTTAGCGCAGTTTTACTTATTATTTTTAGTGCATTGCAGTTTCGCAGATTTTTACTTTTAGTGTACATGTAGTACAGATGATAGATTTTTACTACAGTGTAGTTATACAAGTAGTGCACTAGTTTTACTGTCAGCCCTGTAGATGTAGTAGTTTTTATTCTCAGTGGCAGTACTATAGGGTAACTTTATATATATATTTTTCAGCAGTGTTGAGGCATTACTACGAATTTGAAGGGGATTTTTGTTTTTTTACAGCAAGTTTGTAAGTTTATTTTTCAGATCAGTATAGGTGTAATGCAACTTTAAACATTTAGTTTTATCTGTGCAGTATTATAGGTTTTATTTTATAGCTGTGTAGATACACATGTGGTTCAACTTCAGCAATGTAAGTTAATCTTTTATTTCAGCAGTGCATGTGGTTTTACTTCAGCAATGTAAATGTGTCTCCTTTTATTTCAGCAGTGCATGTGGTTTTACTTCAGCAATGTAAATGCATCTCCTTTGATTTCAGCAGTGCATGTGGTTTTACTTCAGCAATGTAAATGTGTCTCCTTTCATTTCAGCAGTGCATGTGGTTTTACTTCAGCAATGTAAATGTGTCCTTTTATTTCAGCAGTGTAAGGTGGAAGGTGGCAGATCAGCGAAGACATCCTCTGCCCAACAAGTCATCTGCCAGGCTCTGGGTTAAAGTCCTGGCCTTGCTTTGGATTCCCAGTATAATGAGAAAAATCAAACCGAGTGTCAAAGTCCTTCCTGTGTGCAAATGCACACAGACTATCTTGCACACACATTCTAAAAACCCATTTGCTGCTGGTAGGAATGAATGACAAAATCTTAATGCATGTACACATGTATAATGTTTAAACACCATCCTGAAAGTCAAGAGTACAGTTACCTAATTTGGAAACCTCAAGGTTAAGCCACATAACCAAAAAAAAAATTTTTTGTTTTGTTTTAAGAGATGCCATGAGTTTACTTTTTAGTAGAATCAAGTGCAGTTTTATGGATTTTAGAAGTGCATTTTGTTTTATCGATTTTTCCTGTACAAGTTTAGTGTAGTTTTATGAATTTGGGCTGTGCAAGTGAGAGTGTAGTTAATAGATTTTTTTGCATCGTAGTTTTTTGGTTTCAGTCTCAACAGTGTAATTCCAATCAAACCAAATTCTTTTATTTCAAGTCCAAGTGTAGTGTTGTGGGCTTATTTTAGCAAAGTATTGTTTTAAAAGCACAAGTTTAATGTAGTTTTACGGATTTGGGCTGTGTAAGAGTGTAGTTCACAGATTTTTTGCAGCAAAGTTTTTGGGTTTTAGCTCAAACAGTGCAAATCAAATCAAATCAAATCATATCAAATTCTTTTATTTTGAGTACAAGTGTAATGTAGTGTTGAGGGCTTATTTTAGCAAAGTATAGTTTTTAAAGTTTATATTACAAGTATGTATTGTTTTATGTTTCTTTTAGCAGTGTATGTCATCTAGTTTTATTCTATTTGTGTAAGTGCAGTTTTGAGGGTCTATTATAGCAGTGTAGGTGTAATACAGTTTGGGTTTTTTTAATCATTTTACCAGTGCGATTGTAGTATGGATTTACTTTATCAGTGTAAGAGTATGGATTTTTTTTTCAGTTAAGTGCAATTTTAGGGATTTAGTTTAGCAATGTACATGTACTTTAGCTTTACATATTTATTTTAGCAGTGTTGTGTAATGGATTTATTTTAGCAGTATACCATTTTAATGACCGATTTATAACACATTCCCCAAGTCAGAATTAGTCCACCTTCATGTGGATGCAAAAATGGTTGCAGATGTAATAATCTCACTGTTGGTGAACCTCAGAGCTCCAGCTTAGGAATAACAAGTTTTTAAATGTACAACACACTCCTGCACACTCACTCACACACCTCACAAACAGGCAACACCATGTGCATTGGCAAGTCCCCTTCACAGGATGCAAGCAGGAGGGGAGGAGAGAATGGGGGGAGGGAATGATGAGAATAATGTTACCGATCAGTACTGGAGTGTTTTATATTTGGGGGAAGGGGGGAATGATGATAAAACAGAGTAACACTGTCCACAGCTTCAGTTTGACCACTGGTAAGGTGCTACAGCAGAATTCCAAACAACTTTAACTTCAGCCCATTAACATTAACAAGATTTCAATTCTCTCCCATGCCAAAGTTGGATGTGCTGGGCCCGACTTGTCAGGCACAGCCGACACATTTTCGCTTCATACGACACGATTCGGAAAGAAAACGCCTGCCTGACACATTTTCACTTCATACGACAGTTTTCAGGTGAAAATGCCTGCCTATCTCTGTCAGGCACAGCACGACACATTTTCGCTTCATACAACACGATTCGGAAAGAAAATGCCTGCTCGACACATTTTCGCTTCATACCACACGATTCGGAAAGAAAACGCCTGCTTGACACATTTTCGCTTCATACGACACGTTTCAGAAAGGAAACGCCTGCCTGACACATTTTCACTTCGTACAACACGATTCGGAAAGAAAACGCCTGCCTGACACATTTTCGCTTCATACGACATGATTCGGAAAGAAAACGCCTGCCTGACACATTTTCGCTTCATACCACACGATTCGGAAAGAAAACGCCTGCCTGACACATTTTCGCTTCATACAACACGATTCGGAAAGAAAACGCCTGCCTATCTCTGTCGGGCACAGCACGACACATTTTCGCTTCATACGACAAGATTCAGAAAGAAAACGCCTGCCTATCTCTGGCGGAACAATTTTTTTTTGTAAAGTGGCTGTGCTCTACTGTCACCTCCACCTCCCAGTGCTAAAACTGAAGCCATGGAAAACACTGCTGATTTCTAAACTAAAACAGACACCACTGTTCACTGTCCTCCTGGAAAGGCTTCTAAGCCAGCCCTCCCTCCCAACCGTTTTTCTGAAGGGAGTTAGTTGTGTGCAGTTGTCTGCCCCTCCTGCTGTGGCCCCCTCTTCCTTCCCTCATGCCTGGACAGACACCATCTGCACACAGCACAAGTGACACATCAGTCACACTGCACACAGCACAAGTGACACATCAGTCACACTGCACACACCACAAGTGACACATCAGTTGCACTGCACACAGCACAAGTGACACATCAGTCACACTGCACACACCACAAGTGACACATCAGTTACACTGCACACACCACAAGTGACACATCAGTCACACTGCACACACCACAAGTGACACATCAGTCACACTGCACACACCACAGGTGACACAGTTACACTGCACACACCACAAGTGACACATCAGTTACACTGCACACACAAGTGACACGTCAGTCACACTGCACACACCACAAGTGACACATCAGTTACACTGCACACACCACAAGTGACACATCAGTCACACTGCACACACCACAAGTGACACATCAGTCACACTGCACACCACCACAAGTGATACATCAGTCACACTGCACACACCACAAGTGACACATCAGTCACACTGCACACACTACAAGTGACAGATCAGTCACTCACTACCTAACACTGCACACACAAGAAGTGACTTGCTATTTCTTCCCAGTGTGATGTTTTGGATATTTGACACTATAAAATTGTGGCCCCCCCCGGGAGACATGAGAAATCATTTCACTTAAATACTTTTAGGCAAAACATCTGAGTTACTGTCAAACTGCTATTATGGAACGTTCATTCTGATATTGGTTTGTATGTTTAAGTAAATAAAAAGTTTACAATCATCTAGTAAAAATAAAATATATTATAAAAAAATTGCTAAGTTCATAACTACATCTACCAATCAATATCAGTCCACAAAATGCTGCACTGGAGTGTGGAAACCAAAGGTACAATGTTCACTTGCCTTGATCATGTCCGTTTACAAAATCGGCACATACATTTAATTTAGGCTCCAGTGTTAGGCACTAATTTTGTTACCTTGTATCTGATTTGTAACAACTGAAATCCAAATTAAATGTGAAATCTGCTGTTGGTAGTTGGCTTCAGTTTCAAACTCTTGCCCCCCCCCCCCCCCCCCCCCTCCATTTTGCAGGCCTATGTGTTTTATCACACACACAGCAACACTTTTTTTTGGTGGCTACATTACTAATACAGCCTCCAAGCTCTGCTTTTGTCTGTTACACAGACTGAATGCACAGTTTTTGCCATGCTTTGTCGTTTTGAACTCTGAAAGACAAAAATCCATCGATGACCTCGCATGTGCCACATTAATATTGACCTCCCTTTGGGTGTTTGTTCTCGGTTGTTCCTTGTTTGCTTCATCTGCACACTCCCACGCATTTGAACATTTATTTTCCACACAATAATGTATCTTTAGTTTATCATCATCCTTCATGAGAATACTTTTGAAAGACAAACCTCAACTTTTAAGGGTTTTTCCAGGAGGCTTTTGTCACAGGTTATTTTCTAAAGGATGCAAAACCAACAATTAAAAATATTCCTCTACAAAAAATTTTAATCTGAAAATCACCAATACAGAATTCCATTTTAGACGGAAGGAAAATCACCCATGCAATCCTATCTTCTGGTTTATAGTCCACTTTGATGGGAAAGTAAAACTGCATGTTAAGGCCTTTGGATTAGACTATGAAGGCTAAGGCCCTATGTGTGAATGTATACAGAACATCTTATGCACACATCACAAACCAAATCTTTTAGAAGAGCAGGCCCTATCATGAGGAAGGAGTGGATGACAAAACTTTAAAAAAACCACAGGTGTCACATTTTGACACCATTCCTGACATCAGAATGTGGCTATCATTCTTTTTTTCTTTTTTTTTTAAATTCTTTTTTTATCGAGGATAATGGAATAAGCACTCTTGTCCTTTTTTACATATAGTCCCCATGTGTATGCAGTTTTTGTAAATGTCATCTGTTCCCACCAGCACACAATGGCCTACTCTTAGGAAAAGCGGAACAGGATTTAACATGTGCACAAGATGTTTCCATTAGTTTACAGACATGAGATGTCAAAGCAATAGGTCTGTAACATCATTTCTAGGTCTTCCCTATTGATAGAACTGATTGTCTCCAAATATTTGATACATAACCTGTAGATTTTAACATGTCATTAGAAATACCATAAAGTCCAACTGTTAATTTCTTATTTGACAGATAAGATAATGCATCCTGTACTTCATTTTTAGTTAAAAGGAGCATAAATGTAATGATTACTGTCAGATTGTGTACCTCTGTACGCTTCCTTATTTTCTTCCTTCGTTCTGTGTTTTTGAATGCTTGAAGATAAACCGTTTAAACTCATAGACTAAAAAATCATTTCTAAAAAATGTTTGCTTTTTCAAAGTTGTTTGGAAATTCTTTGTAATTCTACTGTTATGGGATAAGCAGATAAAGTCATTCCGTTTTTCATTTCATTTGCCGTTTCCAAACTGTCTGCTCATGGTTTGAAAATTTTTTATTAGGAAAGGAAGATGAATACTGTCTTTTAGATTCAGCTATAACTTTGTTGCTATTTTTCTTTGCCTTTAACAGTTTTGTGCGACTTATGGGTGATTTTCACAGTGCACATATTTCATATTTCTATTATCAAAAAATGTGATTTTCACAGTGCACATATTTCATCTTTCATGTTTCTATTATTAATTGCCTCTTCACAAGCTGCATTCTGCCAAACATTCCCGGTGTTTTTTGTGTTTTTTTTAGACCAATCTGATCTAACAGAGGGAACTGCAGATCTGCAGCTTTGAGAACTGTGGAAGTAAATACTGTTGTTTATTGCAGAAAGTGATTAACTGCATATCAAGATTTTAAAAATAATGTCAAACTGATGGACACTATAGCCGTGTGGTTAAAACTGTTTGACTTCAATCCCAATGGGTCCATGAAATCATGAGTTTGAATCTTGGCGACATCTGGTGAATTAAGGGTGGGGATATTTACTATTTCCAAGTTCAACTCAAGTGCAGACCTGCCAGTGCCTTAATTCCCTCCATGTATATACACATGCCAAAAAAAAAATCAAATATCCACATTAAAAAGTCGTGTTAACTCGTGCCAACGTTCAGCGAGTCATGGAAACATGAACATAGCCAGCACACATCTCAGAAGTCAGAATGCAGCTACCTTCATGGTGGGCAAAAACAGTCCCATGTATATAATGCAAAATCTGTCCCATGTATATAATGCAAAAACAGTCACATGTATATAATGCAAAAACAGTCACATGTATATAATGCAAAAACAGTCACATGTATATAATGCAAAAACTGTCACATGTATATAATGCAAAAACAGTCACATGTATATAATGCAAAAACTGTCACATGTATATAATGCAAAAACAGTCCCATGTATATAATGCAAAAACAGTCACATGTATATAATGCAAAAACAGTCACATGTATATAATGCAAAAACTGTCACATGTATATAATGCAAAAACAGTCACATGTATATAATGCAAAAACAGTCACATGTATATAATGCAAAAACTGTCACATGTATATAATGCAAAATCTCTCCACTGGTGAGCCCCGAAGCTCTAGCCTAGGAACTGGGGTAAAGTGAATGGGGGTAAAGTGAATGGGGGTAAAGTGGATGGGGGGGGGGGGGGGTAAAGTGAATGGGGGTAAAGTGAATGGGGGTAAAGTGGATGGGGGGGGGGGGGTAAAGTGAATGGGGGTAAAGTGAATGGGGCTTTATAAAAGAAACTGAATGGAATTCTTTTTCAAAGAAAACATCACTACACACATGTACACACACACAAGCACTTACTATGAGAGTTACTGCAATGTCAATGAGGATGTCTCATCCGTGTCTTTGGCTGTCTTGATAACACCAACCCTGTAAACACAAAAATCATCTTTGAGTGCGACATGTACACTGATGTGTAAAAGACCCAACCCCCCTGCAGAAAACAACAACAAAAAAACCTTGAAAATTACCAAACAAAAAATAAAACACTCAAATACGAACACCTCTCCCTCACTCACTCACACACACACACACACACACACACACACACACACACACACACACACACACACACACTCACGATCACGATCAGATCAACACTCTCTTGTGAAGATCCTATGCCTTTCTCAGTTTAACATGAAGCTGAAGCCCCCGTACAAAAGCAGATTAAAAATTCATCTGATTTCAGAGTGGACTCACCATGACATTTTGCATGGCCAGAAAACAGGTCCTGTGCATACATATATATGTGCTTTGCTGCTGTCTGGAATAGTAGCAGAGTGGAGGCCGTGTTCGATGTGATGTAACTTCAGAATGAGTCACTCTGCCGTTTTGACAACAAACTGATTTTCCTAAGATGTGAAAGGTTTGCTGTTCCATGATTTGCCAAGAAATCAGGGCATTTATAACTTAAGTGCAGTGGTTTGTTATTTTCTGACCGTGTTCCACTTTTTGACACCACTTGTGAATGAAAGCCTAACTTTCACTAGCGAGTAGCCCAATGCGAGAGAAGTAGTGCAAGTTTCACACCTTACTCGGCAAAACCACCAACCAATTCTGATGTTTGTATCTACATCTGCATCTGTACCTCTTCTAGCCCCTTCCTGGCCCATTAGCGTCATTTTGCGTTTACTTCATGTCTTTCTTTGCTTGTAAGAGTGTCAGTTTTTTCCACAAAAATCTACACAACTTTCCGCCACATTGTTTTGAAAGAGGTGCCATGCACATATGTTGTAAGAGGAGACTATTAGGCCTAGGCTTAGCCTCTCTGAATGCAAGCAGACGATGTAAAGGCTAGGCTTAGCCTATCTGAACGATAGCAGACAATGTCACGCAAGATGAATGGAATCGCTGAACAATAGCAGACGCTTTCGATTTTTGGATTTTTTGTTGACAAAAATAAAATTTTGATTAATTAAATTGTATTTCTGTATTTTCCTACTTTTTCCAGAACAAATATTGAAAAATATGGACAAACACACACGCACAAACACACACACCACCACCACACACAGACTGAATACTTATCTTAGCATTACACTGCAGTCTCCTCGACATCTCCAAAGTCTTATCCGTCGAGGTCCTATGTCCCCCTGAACAGAAAGATGAACAAAATGTAACTGTAATGTCTGCAAATTCATCCACAACCAATGCCCCCCCCCCCCCCCCCCCCCCCCCAACCACTGTCGCACACACACACACAAAGTAAATACTTAACTTAAAAAAATACTGCAGTCCCTTGAACGTCTCCAAAGTCTGATCCATATAGGATCACCAGCCCTATGAACACTAAAAACACTCTGAGTGAACAAATGTAACTCCTATTTCTGTACGCAAACCCATCCACCACACACACCCCCACACACACACAAACAGGGAATACTTAGCAAAATACTGCAATCCCCTCAACATCTGCAAAGTCTGACCAGCCTAGGTCTAACAACACTGCAAACTCTGAAAAAATGAACAAATGTGAAACGCTATGTGTGTACACAATTCCACCCCCCCCCCCCCACCCCACATGGTGAATACTTACCAAAACGTTGCAGTCCCCTCGATCCAACTAGGTCTAGACACACTGCAAACTCAGAAAAGGGACAAACGTAACTGCAATGACTGTGTGCAAATCTATCTATCCCTTACCTCCCCTTCCCACACACACACACATAGATTGAATATTTTATTTATTTTGTTTATTCATTTATTTTATTTATTTATTTATTTGTTTATTTATCTATTCTTTTATATAGAGGATAATGGAATAAGCGCTCATGTGCTGTTTTACATCCAGTCCCCGTGTGTATGCAGTTTTGTAAATCTTTTCATATGTTCCTACCAGCACACGATGGCCTATTCTTACGAAAAGCGGAACAGCATTTAATATGTGCGCAACATATTCTGCATGCATTCGCACTTGGGGCCTCGGTTATAGTCTCATCCGAAAGACTTTTGGGGAGAGTGGAGTCACGACTGATGTTAACTCCAGGGAAAAAAACTGCAATGTCTGAAAAATCCCTTGAAACGGGAATCGAACCGGGTCGTCAAATTTTTTCCCCGTCAAATTAACTTACTTAGCACAACACTGCAGTCCCTTGAACATCTTCAGTCTGATGCGTCTAGGTCCGACAACCCTGTGAACACACTGAATGAACAAATGTATCTTATTTCTGTACACAAACCCTTCCACCACCACCACCCCCTACCCACACACACACTGAATACTTAACTTAGCAAAACGCTGCAATCCCTTGAACATCTCCAAAGTCTGATTTGTCTAGGTCTGACAACACTGAAAACTTGGGGAAGGAACAAACATACCTGCAATGTCTGTACACAGCACAAATTTTATTTTATCTTTATTTTATACCACTTTATTTCACAGCAGATTTCTCAGGGTGAAATTCAGGCTGCTCTCCCTGGGGAGAGCACTTTACAACAAGTGCAGCGCTTTCCCATTATGTTTCGTTTTTATATATACATATACAGCCCCGAGCCGCCCTGGGAACTCCAACTCCCCAATTTTCCTCAGGGATGCTGTCTAAACATGACACCTGTGTGTATGCTGGGTTTATTTTTTATAATTCTGTCATCCGCTCCTACCGGCACACAATGGCCTGC